>JAJJWW010008137.1:0-32271 GCA_023531295.1 Papaver armeniacum | reverse complement strand
TAGTAAAATTCTTTTAGAATTCTCGTACAAAACTCGCATTTTGACGGTCCGCCCCTCCATCCGACCGGAAAAGAATTTCCTATCCCCTTTAAGCGAGAATATTTAGGTTTTGAGCTTGTCTAGGAGGTGAAAACGTCCGATAGTGAAACTCAGGAAGAATTCAGGAGGGAAGTTACGCGCCCGAGTGGTATAGTCGCGCACAGTCATCTATTCCCGTTCATGGAGCAAGAAGGAGTCTTCATTCTGTTTAAACTCTAGAAACCCTGTCCGCATGAAAAGAGGTATCGGCCCTCTTTTGTTGTTCGTCTGGATCCGTGCTTTCGTCTGCAGTATCTCTCCAATGGATTCCAAAATTTACCAAAACTCCACTTTGCATTCTTGGGATGAATGGATGAAATACATGCTCGGCGACGATCATGTCGCGCTAATCTTGGATATTGTTGTTGCGTTGTCGGCCATCCTTGACTTTAGGTTATTCAAAGGTGTTTGGATCTTACGATCGCGATGATGATATGTTGTGGATGATTATATGGTAGAAATCTTCCGAAGACACAATTTGAAATAGATGAGTTGGGAGACATTTTGTCGTCGTTGTGCTGTTATCAGGTCTTCAACGACTTTGTTCCAAGAGACATCCTTCGAACCAGCTTCTGAATCTTGGACTATCATATGGAATGGGACGCGGTGAACAGTCCTCATTTATACTTCCGTTTGATCCGATAGTCATGGCCGAATATGTGAATGTATCTCTGCGGCGTGCTTTTGGAGTCTTCGGTGCATATGTACGACTTCATGTTGATAAATTCTTGCGTAAAACTTCGACAGTTATGATTTTGAAATTAAAAACAACCTGGTTGAGGGGAGTGAAAGTGTCCCATGTTGGTAGTCCCAAAGTGTAACATACTTTCATTGCATCGCCTTGAATCCACGTTCACGGGATTTGATGTAAGCTTATTGTACTTTTCTAGATGCCACGCGTGGCTCCCTCTGTTTCTTCAGAAAAATATTTCATCCGCGTCTCACGGGTTTTTGATGAGTCTTTGATAGTGAAAGGATTAGTGTAAATCTTCAGTCCCCAAGTATGGCTTTGTAGTGATTGTTGCTACGGTGAAGCTCTGTCCGGTGTCCACAAATGAGCGGTAACAGTTCTTGGTAGTAGATGTAATCAGACGAGATTACATTTTCGTTGGAACAAAGTAGGTTGGCCGGAATTGCATGGGCATCCATGGGAG
This sequence comes from Papaver armeniacum, assembly GCA_023531295.1. Taxonomy (NCBI): domain Eukaryota; kingdom Viridiplantae; phylum Streptophyta; class Magnoliopsida; order Ranunculales; family Papaveraceae; genus Papaver; species Papaver armeniacum. The sequence continues at coordinate 31,039 of JAJJWW010008137.1, read as the reverse complement.
TAAAAGGATTGGCTGGATGCGTAAGCGAGCAAACCGCCCATGATCACGAGTTTTGGGGGGATAGATCAAAAGGTGGCCATGACTACGAAGATTGTATGTCTTTGAAGCGGCTTTGGCTCTTGGAGAGGACGTTGAGACTTAAAGAGCCAAACGCTGAAGCTTCGGTTTCGGATCTTAGAGCAGCTTATGGAGAGAACACTGAAGTGGAGCGGCTATTGGAGCGAACGTTGAAGGCGAAAGCGATTGTCGGAGGACGTGAAAGCGGAGCGGCTATGTCAATCAGCGTGCTGTGAAATTGAACACCCTTCACATGAACAATGGTTAGGAGTCCCCAGTTTTATTTATCAATCGCACTTTTCCAGGAGAGGTTAGGGTTTTGGAACGGCTTCCTGGATGGAAACACTTGCCTTTCTTGATGCAGTGCGGTTGAGGGATGGAAATATGTCTTGACGCTATGCCTTGAAGAAATATAGAATCTCACATAACTGTTTCATCACAGATTGCGTGACTTTGTGGGCGAAGTCCCCATCGTGCGGGTCCTGACGGGAAGAGGGTCTCTGTGAACTCAGGAGGGTTGCTGATCCCCTTTGCTTTCGATTTTGGAGAAGTCGTTCCTGATCTTTACGCGTGATGAAATTAGATTGTTGATCCCTTCTACCGGGCGTTCAAGAGCAATACGAGCCTCTTGATCTATAAAACGCACGTCCTGGCCGAAGTGTCTTTTGTCTTTTCATTAAATCAACAATAGTAAAAGAGGACGGCTTTTGCGGCTCTTCCCGATCTTGCCACTGGCGGGTAGGGTAACGGCGTCTCCAGTGACGGTTAGAGCTATCATGCTTGGAAAAACGTTGGGGTGGCGGAAGCGGCTCTGGTTCGGGTGGGTGTATCGTGCAGAGATGGCACGATTTTGATCACGGAGTGCTGGATCCATGGCGCTGCTTCGAAGGGTGAGGATCGCGGCGCTTTAGGCTGGTTTTGGAGGCGGAGAAGATGGCGGGGAAGGCGCAAGGCTGTTAGCGCCGGAAAGGATGCAAGTTGTTGGTGTTGGCCATCGAGCAGAGAAGCTATCACTGGAGAGATGCAAGCTGTTGGTGCTGACCAGGGAGTGGCATTGTGGATGGCATGCGCGTGAAGCATGTGTGCATGGCATGTGCGTCTGGCATGCGTGTATGGTAAGCACGTCTGGCATGCGCGTCTGGTATTTTCTTGGACACGGACTGTTGGAGCTGGAACTTTGGCTACCAAGCGGTGATGATAGCGCTGGTGGCTTCAGTCTGTGGGACAATGGAAATGGTACTTGAAAGGCTTGCAGGGTGGATCACGGAATGCTGGTGTTAGCAGTAACGTGGTAGCAATAAAGTGGGCAAGCATATTCCGACTATGTACTCCAAATTTTCTCTTTCAATTTGTTTTCTTGTTGGTGCAAACCCTAGCCATAGGTATGCCTTCCATAAATCTGTAGAAATATTTTTCTTCTGAACGGATGTAAACCCTAGCCATGGGTATGCCTTTCATAAACTTGTGGAAATACTTCATCATAAACAATTCCTCTTCGAATACCACCGTAGTAACGTCGGCTACCTCATGAATAGTAACGGGTAATCATTATTATGCAAAGTAGGCGCGTACGGGTAGGTGACTGTTTTTTTTTTTTTTGAAAGACAAACAAAGCGCCTGGTTCATGGTTCGGGTTTTTTTTTTTTTTTTTTGGTTTTTGGATTGATAGATGATTGCTTTTTATAAGAGTTTTGGATTATTTTGGAATAATAGTTTTTTTTTTTTTTTTTTTTTTTTTATTTGCTAAAGTCTGAATTGGAAGTGTAAATAACAAATCATCTGGGAAAGTTGTGAAACCGTGAATATTGCATGATGATGGAAAGCATGGGAACGATATGGCTATCGGTTTTTATTATCTCTGTAAAGATTTGAAGTAGTAGACCATGTATTTTGTCTAGGCAAGACTTACTCGGTTTCTCGGATCTCCCTGACGAAAAATGAATCTTCCGGGTGTAAGTCCGAGTTTTGTGGGAAGCACCGCCGTGATGTGGAAAGTCCCCAGTCGTCTCTGAGTCACTTGATAATCGAGTCGTCGATCCCTGGGTGGATCGTTTGCTTTTAACCTCTGGGAAGTACCGGTCGCCCCTTGCGGTGTCATGATTTGGTAATCGGGTCGTCAGTAGCCGAGTCGTCGATCCCGGGCGGATCGTATAGGGTCGTCCAGTAGCTCGGTCGATCCATGAGCGGATTGTTTTCCTCTTACCGCCACGATGTTCCAAGGTCGATGTATGAGATCGAGGATTGAAAATTTTACATTATAACCGAAAGATCAATCTCCCACTGTGGTAGCCAATTGTTTGAGGGTGAAAATGGTTTATGCTGATTTCGGTAATTTCGGGTGTGTGGGTGAGAAATAAATTTAAACCCTAAACAATGAATTGCAAGGGAGTACTTTAGATTCAAGAGATCAATCTGTACAAATCCGGCCTAAACCAAGAAATGGCCGTTCCAGACTTGCTTCGGTCGCAAAAAGGAGGAGAATGGGTTGGTTTTGGGGAGGGAAGCGAAGAAAGTGTTGAGACCAGGTTGATTCTGGAAGAGTAGTGGTTTCACGACTTGTATCAGAAAATGGGAAGCTAACAGATGGAAAGCTAGCAAATGTTTCTGAGTGTTGTATTGCTCCTGACTAAACTTGTTATTCGGTGGAAATAGGTAAGACCTATTTATACAAGTCGAAGTGAAACGTACTCTGGTCTCATTAAGGAATGGAAAAATGGGTGAATAAATGGAAGGAGGTGGTAACGTTAACGCATGGAATTGATGTTCCATAAAACTGTTAATGCATGGAATTGATGTTCCATAAAACCGTTAACGCATGAAATTGATGTTCCATAAAAAGAACGTTTCACCATTAACTCCATGTATTTACTAACCGCCTCATCCTTATGACACTTCCTTATGACGGGCGTAGTGTGCGCCGCACGCGATAAACCGCCAAACCAATACCCAAAGAGGATCCCCGGTTTGTGATATGTGTTGATGTCTCGAATGTTTTTGTGGAAAACATGTAGCATGTTGTTGTTGCCTGGAAAGTCGCACTGGGAGACTTTCTAGCTTGGTGACCTTCGACGGTCGAGATTTTGCATCTCAAGAGGAAAGATAGCCGTTGATCGTTGCACGCTTTCGTTTTGGTAGCCGCGTAGGGAAGGCCAGCATGGTGACGCGGTTAGGTTGGCATGCCGTTGGCATGGCATGGTTTGGCGTGGCCAAACTTAGGTTTCGGGCCAAAGGTTACCATGCGTCGTCTGGTAACCTTGGATGGCTAGGATTTTCTCCTGGGATTGAAGGGGGACCGTTGATCGTCGCACGCCTTCGTTTTTGGTATCTGCGTAGGGAAGGCCAACATGGTGGCGTCAAGGTTGGCATGGCATGGTTTGGCGTGGCCAAACTTAGGTTTACGGGCCAAAGGTTACCATGCGTCGTCTGGTAACCTTGGATGGCTAGGATTTTCTCATGGGATTGAAAGGGGACCGTTGATCTCGCATGCCTTCGTTTTTGGTAGCCGCGTAGGGAAGGCCAGCATGGTGGCGTGGTTAGGTTGGAATGGCATGGTTTGGCGTGGCCAAACTTAGGTTTTCGGGCCAAAGGTTACCATGCGTCGTCTGGTAACCTTGGATGGCTAGGATTTGCTTGCAGGATTGAAGGGGGACCGTTGATCGTCGCACGCCTTCGTTTTTGGTAGCCGTGTAAGGAAGGCCGACATGGTGGCACGGCTAGGTTGGCATGCGTTGGCATGGCATGGTTTAGCGTGGCCAAACTTAGGTTTCGAGCCAAAGGTTACCATGCGTCGTCTGGTAACCTTGGATGGCTAGGATTTGCTCCTGGGATTGAAGGGGGGCCGTTGATCGTCGCACTCCTTCATTTTTGGTAGCCGCGTAGGGAAGGCTAACATGGTGGCGCGGCTAGGTGTGTTTGGCATGTGGGGCCAAGGGCTTAGCATGCCGTTGGCACATGGTGCGGCTAGTATGGCTAGGGCCATGGCAAGGTGCGGTTTGGCTTGGAATGGTGGGACCAAGGGTGTGGCATGCCGTTGGCACATGGCGCGGCTAGCATGGCTAGGTCCAAGGCAAGGTGCGGGTTGGCTTGGTATGGTGGGGCCAAGGGTTTGGCATGCCGTTGGCACATGGTGTGGCTAGCACGGATAGGGCCAAGGCAAGGTGCGGTTTGGCTTGACATGGTGGGGCCAAGGGTTTGGCATGCCGTTGGCATATGGCGCGGCTAGCATGGCTAGGGCCAAGGCAAGGTGCGGTTTGGCTTGGCATGTGGGGCCAAGGGTTTGGCGTGAATAGTTTGGCTTGGCATGGCGGGGCCAAGGGCTTGGCATGCCATATGCGCATGGTGCGGCTAGCATGGCTAGGGCCAAAGCAAGGTGCGGTTTGGCTTGGCATGTGGGGCCAAGGGTTTGGTAGGTGTGGCTGGCATGGTTTGCCATTGGCACAGGGGTGCGGCTAGCATGGTTGGCATGACTTGGCGCAGTAGGTGTGGCTGGCATGGTTTGCCATTGGCACGGGGTGCGGCTAGCATGGTTGGCATGCCTTGGCGCGGTAGGTGTGGCTGGCATGATTTGCCATTGGCACAGGGGTGCGGATAGCATGGTTGGCATGCCTTGGCGCTGTAGGATGTGGCTGGCATGATGAGTCATTGGCACAGGGGTGCGGCTAGCATGGTTGGCATGCCTTTGCGAGGTAGGATGTGGCTAGCATGATGAGCCATTGGCACGTGCCGTGTGAGAATTAGGGTTTTGGCTTGTCGAAACCCTAATTACCATTTAAAAAAAAAGGTACCCTGGTAATTTTCTCGTAGACAAATTAAAGGGTTCAATAAATGTGCTTGGTTTGGACATTATTACTCAAGTTCTGTGACGTCACTGTCTGACTAGGGTTTTACGACTTTACCCCTAAGTTAAAAACCATCATCAACAATGGTGTACTTGGTAACCTCTCATTTTTAGAATGATAGATACTTTGAGTAAATAGGATAAGTATGTCTTCACGTACCTTTGTTGATGAAGTACTCGCAAATTTCTTTGTTTGTCCTTTAGTTTTCAATTTTCGAGTGTATTCGTTGATATCTGGTACTCAAATACCGTGCTACAATCCTAGTATGAGACTTGAATTTAGTAACAAAAAATAATATTTTCCATCTAACATTGACAACAAAATCAAGATAGCAAAACTTGTGAGTTTGATTGAAGCGATGCTCTAACAGGGTGTACATGCTACACATGAGCAACATCAGGGCAGGTTGAACAAGTTTGAATGTTTTGCACACAAATTACAGTTACTTCACTTTCAAGAGATGAACCAAATGAGGGATAATATGGTGTTTGACTTATCTATTCTAGTTTCTTCCATTTATGGTGGTGGTCATGGTGGTGCATATTTTTTTTTTTGTGGTGGTGATAATGATTGTGCAAGTTTTATTTTTGATAGTGGAGGTGGTAACTAATGGTGGTGGTGGAGGTTCTCCTTTTGTTTCTGCTTCCGAAAGTCATAGAAGTTTGATAAGTTGTGAAAGTCAAAGAAGCCATCGCTCTACCGCAACTATTATGCAAGAGACTCAAATAACATACGGTGATGGAGGAGGCTTTGACATTGAAGCAACTCAGCTATAAACTCCTGGTAATGGCTCTCACACTGAAATAACTCAGTTACAAACTCCCCGTGGTGGCTTGAACACTGAAACAACACGCCAATGTATTTTTTTTTACCCCAATTTCCTCAACCGCATAAATATTTCACCAATATCAAGATTGCTATCGTGTTCCCCTTCGCACGAATGAACCCCCTCAGATCACTTTTCAAGGTTTTAGATGTAATTCTCTTTATTCTACTCAACCACCATCTCATACTCAAATGAATGAGTTTTTTGTTGTGTTGAACACTACTCTTAATCCACAAAACCTAGCTGGATGGATCTTTATTGGTCAGTGAAATCAAGGAATAATTTATAAATGTAACTTAATTCAAGAGTGTGATGTAATTGTTTTCTTTTTCTTATTGAAATATATCATAAATCTAAACCGGTTTTACATTTTATTACGTAGGATAATGTAATACTTAATCAATATTGACTCAAAACACATAAAGATTAAATTTTCTGCCACTAACAAAAATTTTGATACGGGCCAGAGTTTTGAAAATAAAGATAAATAATAAGTTAATATGATTTTGATTAATCAAAACTCAGTTGTTTAAAATAATTAATTAAAAAGTTATTATGATACTCACTCGTTCTTCGATGGACAATCTAGATGATCTTGGTTACCCATCCTTTAAAATCCCGCATAATTGCTCATGTGATCCTTGATTATAGCAAATCTAACTCCTAGGTTCTTCATGGTTCTTGAATTTTCACTACCGGCTAACACCGCAAACCTTTAAACATACTGTCCTATAAATTAAAATCGGTAAGATTCATACTTCCACCAGTTGGAACCAATATCCAAATACAAATAATACCAACATCTTCTTCTCGAATGAACAAGCGCCAACTATATGGAATGAGAGGCGTAAAGAAGACGTGAGAGTATTAATTTACAGCCATTGGATGAGGAAATATCAAGCGATGTGATATCACTAAGTGATAAGACTATGTCGCTAGTGGCATAAACATGATCGCTCGATGTAGCCTCTATGAAGCCTTCAAAACTCTACCGCTTTGTTGAGATTCTACCTCGATGGGCTAAGTGGCAAATTAGGAGAACAAAGAGCAAAAATAGAATGATAAGCTTGTTTTTAACAATTCTCGAAATATTGGATGAAAAAACACCAATTGAGGAGTCCAATTGGTATTAAACTTTCAAGATCCAAAGGCAAAACTGTTGCCTTTTCTCTTGATTCAAGGAGTTGCTTGAATGGGAACTTGAATCAAGTTCAAAGCGCCAAATAATCTGCCGCTTCAAATATGAGCCATTGGAGTTTATTTTTGAAGTTAAAATCTAATAATTCTCTTATTTCCACCCAATCATTAAGCGCTTCTACCATCAAATTTCACATAAATGTTCAAATCTAACGCCTCGAATCTGATGCCCTAAATCATTAGGCGTTTCTATGATTCAATGCTGAATCACAATAAGAATTAGCCATTGAATCAAGGTAACACGGCTAGCCTTGAATATTGAATTATGAATGATGATAAGAGTAATAGCGTGTTTGGATACATATCCAGAAGTAACTTCCTGACTTCTATAAGTCAAAAAGCTAAAAATTAGTTTGGGTTTCAGAACTACTTCTAAAAACAAAACAATCGTATCTGTAAAGCAAAATATCTTTGCTCCTGACTTGTACTTATGTATGGATCTCAAAAACTTATGGAATGCAGACTAGTTCCAGAAAGTAGCAAAGGAATGTTCCCTAATATTTCATTCAAGCCTAGGCCGTGTTGTTAGCAAAGGAAACTACGCCCCTCTTTCTAAAAATGGCACACCAAAGGGCACCCCCAAGAAATAAAGGGCACCGACTCAAAAATCTACCTATATAAATTGGCACTTTGTCTATCTTCTCTCTAAATCGATTCCGAACTAAATCGACTCCGAAAAGTGAGAGCTAACCAGATCCCTAAACTTCCTCTAGATCTCTAATGGCGGACGACGCTAACAGCAGCACCGACACCATAATTGAGAAACCATCAGTAGAGAAATCAACTGAAGTGAAACCAGCTGAAGTAAAACGTGCTTGGGCCGATGAAGTTGACGACGTCGACGAAGAAGAACAACCAACTTCATCGACATCAGCTGAAAAAGATCCAGAACTGAACATTGCATCATTGAAGATCGATGAGAGCAAGAATACTGAAAAATTTCTTGATGAACCTGAAGAGGAAAACATTAAAGCGGTAACAAAAACAAAACCCTAACATTAAATTTGTTTTGATTATGAAATTAGATGATTAGGATTTAATTTGTGGTTTGTTTTGTTTGAAATTAGGTTACTACTGGTGATACTTTGTATTCAACCGCTGCAACATTCGAGGATTTGAGACTGTCTGAGGAGATATTGAAAGGGTTATATGTTGATATGAAGTTTACACGACCTAGTAAGATTCAATCTGTTAGTTTACCAATGATCTTGACACCACCGTATAAGGATCTTATAGCTCAAGCTCATAATGGTTCTGGTAAAACTACTTGTTTTGTACTGGGAATGTTGAGTCGTGTTGATGTGAAACTAAAAGCTCCTCAAGCACTTTGTATTTGCCCTACCAGAGAATTAGCAATCCAGAATATTGAAGTCCTTAATAAAATGGGGAAGTATACAGGGATAACTTCTTTTTGTGCTATACCGGTGGATAGAGCTAGGGATATTCCAATTAATAAACGATCTCCTATTACTGATCAAATAGTTGTTGGAACTCCTGGTACAATCAAGAAGTGGATGTCAGTTAAGAAACTCAGCGTGGGCGATATGAAGATACTAGTTTTCGATGAGGCTGATCACATGTTAGCTGAGGATGGTTTTAAAGATGATTCTCTCAGGATTATGAAGGATATTGAAAAAAGCACCCCACATTGCCAGGTAAACATAACATGTGCTATATACACCACTCGGTTGCTATATCCTGAATTTTCAAATGATTTTATATGCTTCAATCACTGGTTAAAACTCTAATTAGCATTCAATTTGATCAAAGTTCACTGATTTAACCTTGAATGGGTGAAACATAAGTTTGGTGAGTGAATATTATGCCATGAAAAAGTTCCTGGACTAAACTCTAATTAGCATTCATACCTGAGATAAGGACATTATGTTCTCTTAGAATTCACATTTGTTTATTTACCATTTGTTTTCCAGTTAGACACTCCTTTTACGAAGGCCGCTAAACCCAATTATATTATATCATTATATATTATATGCTAGTCCAGTATATATGGAAGCTAATGTTTTTCAAACAGTATTATGACTTATGAGTGGTACCCAATACATTTCTTAGTCATGTATTTGAAACTGAAATACAGCTTTAGACTGTCTAAAGTTTAACTCTGGCATACTGTTATTTTGCGCTGTATTGCATCTGATATAGATATTCTTTGCATTTTTTGTTACAATCTCTCAAAGTTCTTGTACATTTTTTTGGTCATAATGTTCTGGGATGTTTCCCCATTAAACCTATTCTGTATATGGATAGGTCCACTGGTGTTGATTAGTTAGGTTCACTGGTGTTGACAGTTCTCAGTTGACAGTTCTCAGTTGACAGTTCTCATGTTGTCTGATCTTGCAAAATGCGTTAGTCATTGCTGTGTATCTCACTAATAATGGTGGTGATGAGATTAGTTCGGCCTCAAGATTTTCAGCTGAATATTGTGTTTAGTGCCATGTTATGAAATTCTGCATCAGGCTCCGACTTTGAGCTGTTACATTTCGAAGAGTTATCCATCTTATACAATAATAATGAATTAAATTCTGTCCAAAATCTTATACAATAATGAATTAAATTCTGATTTTCATCGTCTGGCTTTTGCGTAAATTCTGCTTTCCTTTATTTGTATATTTGTATATTCTTAGCTGTTAAAGCTACTATATACAATAATGAATAATCTCTTATATTTCTTTGTTTTTGTTCATCAGGTTCTTTTGTTTTCTGCCACTTTTAACGAGACTGTTAAGAATTTTGTCTCAAGAGTGGTTAAAGATGGAAATCAGATGTTTGTTAAGAAAGAAGAGCTCTCACTGGATGTTGTCAAACAGTATAAAGTAAATTGTCCAGATGAATCTGCAAAGATTCAAGTCATCAAGGATAAAATTTTTGAACTAGGAGAAAAATTGGGACAGTCAATCATATTTGTTCACACAAGGAAGAGTGCTGATGCGTTGCATAAAGCACTGCAAGACTATGGTTGGCAGTGCACAAGTATACATGGTGCCATTGAGAAAGATCACAGAGATAAAATTGTGAAGGAGTTTAAAGATGGGTTGACTCAAGTCCTTATATCAACGGACCTCCTTGCACGAGGTTTTGATCAGTCACAGGTTAATGTGGTTGTGAACTACGACCTTCCAGTGAAATACGAGTATCAATCAGAACCCGATTATGAAGTGTACTTGCATCGATGCGGCAGAGCAGGACGTTTCGGTCGCAAAGGAGCTGTGTTCAATTTACTGTGTACACAGAAGGAACATATGTTGATGGGGAAGATTGAGAATCATTTCCAGAATAATATTGTGGAGATTTCTGATTGGCAAAACAACAATGAGTTCGAGTCTGCTCTGAAAGCAGCTGGTTTGATATGAACGTTGTGCGGAAGACATCCTGAATGATTCAAGACTTTTACAAACGGATTCAAATTTTCTGTATACTGCACGTCTTTGCCCAACTATTTTTTTTTTTTTTTATACTGCATTTTCACTTTTTGTGGTTGTGTACCGAATTAGACTTGCATTTTGTGATAATTGTTTGTGAGCCTCTACTTAAAGGTTAAAATGCAAGACTTGCTCTTACTTATCAACTCTAATTTGTTCCCACTGAAACAAACTTGTGAAAACTAGAGTTGATGTTTAGACTCGAGAAACTTGTAGTTTGCTACTTTGATTTACAAAAATTGAGTAAATATAGATACAGAATAGCTGCAGGCTCTAGATTATTGGATCTCATCAATGTGGTTGGCGCCATCACCACATTTCTAGAGGATTGTTAGATTTCCACCTCCTGAACATGGCAAAATTCTCTGTAGGTTTGTACTCTGAAACAATGTGACCACCCTGAAATTTTGTTCTAGACATGTTACTCACTTTACATAAACTAAGAACAGTCTAATTGTATATATTTATTTACAAGCCAGGAGAAATTGAAATAAGACGGGAGTTGCTCCTTGCCTTGACAGTAGCATATGTCAGACCGCTAGAAGATGCTCTTGTATATCTGGAAAAGACAGAAACATAATTTAGTGGTAAATTTCAGAGAGTCACTGCAAATGATAATCATACAATGAACACGATCGTTATCTGCCCAATATCCAGCTAGAATTCGCAAGCTAAAGTTCCTGCATAAGTGGGAGGTTTGAATTAATAGATAGAGTAAATACCCGACACCCTGGCATTGGCCGAACAGGCTCTAGTAAAGCAAAGGCTTCTCCCGTTGTTGAGAGGGATCATATTAGAGTTGACTAGTGTTGGTTTTAAGGGGCCACAATGTACATATTATCAATCTATATTATAAGGGACAATGGTGTTTTTCCATATGACGGTCATCTATATTTCAAACACATAAATGACGGTTCAGATTGAGTCATATGTTTTGGTTTTGGGTACCCTTTGGTTTTCCGATTTACATTTTTAGCATATAAAGAAGGGTTGAGATTGAGACACTGATTTAAGATTTTCAATCTACATTTCCAAGGGTCCAGATCGAGCCACATATTTCAGTCTCCACTTCACCCTCCCAGTGTCATTTATTTGGAGTTATTCTTCCCATTTAATGTGAAACCGTCTCTTTTATTGTAAATTAAACTCCCTCTTAATTCATGCTTCAAAAAAAAATAGATTATTTTCTTTCATCTTCTTCATCGTCTTTTTTTTTTCATCAAAAAAAAAATTAAAAGATCTTCTTATGCCCGTAATATTTCAATTTCTCCAATGTGTAAAATATTTCTACCAAAGAAGATCTCTTTATCATCCACTGCATATTGGAAAGATGGTTAGTTATTATATTTGTTCTCTTATAGTTTGTACTTTTTTATAGTTTATTAATTTTCATCAAAATTTCTTTTCATCCAATTAGTGTTTTTAAATCTGGGTTATTGGGAAATGTTTCAGATTTTTGATTTTTTTTTTGTGGGTTTAGGGTTAATTTGTGTAAAGATTAGATTAGCGCTCATTAGATTCATCAAATGGTTTTAAAGTACAGTAGCTACAGCGTTTTCAACTTAATGCTTGTATTTCTCTCTGCTCTTTGAATTAGAATTTCATTTTTGTATTTGTATAGTGAATATATTTATTTTTCCCTAATTAATTTTATTTTAGATTGTTAAGTTTTGTTTGAATTTGATTTTGTGCATCCCACTTCCTCTTCACAAGAATTATAAAGGTTGATGATTTTTCAAGTTCTGTATTTTATTCTTAATCCTCAAATTTACTTTTTGGTATGATTTCCAAGTCTCACTTGAAGTGTTAATACGTGAGCACTACCAGTTGAATTAGCTTTTAGTTCATCGTACTTCTTTTTGTGTTTATAGCAATCTTGTCGGCTTTAGCTAACCCAATTTTTTTCACTTTCTGTAGACCTCGAATATGGGCAAATGGAAGTTGATTCTACGAACCAAATACCGAAAAATAGACATTTTATCGTATCCAACCGCACAAATTATTTTAAGGTATTATTATATTGTAATGTGAATAATTATAGAGGCGATCCATTCGTCGATTAGGTTCTTTGATTTTCTTAATTTGATTTAACAAAAATGACGTTTCAAACATTTATAAATTAGTCTTACTTTGTTGTCCTTCGTTTTCTTTGGCACTCTTGGTTTTACAATCTTTGGTCCATTTTTGTTATATTGGTAAGTTGGAGTCTTTTAAAGTTTGTTTTTCTTTTGTTGTATTTGTTGTTCTGGTGTGTATGTGATGATTTTAGTGCTTTTCTTACTTGAGTTAGATCTGTTAGCAGTCTAATTAATTTCTGAATTTTAGGTTAGTTTATAAAATATTTTAAAATCCTGCCTTTGCATTTAGCTGTATTATCATTTCAATTTTTCAAATTTGCAGGTTCATCGAAACTTTTCCGGAAATGAAATACCACCTAAAGCAATGGAGAAGGGACACAGGTTGGTTTTCTCTGTCTAGGTAAGTACCAATATTTGTTTCCTTACATTGAGGTTTGGTAAAAATCTTTTCATTACGTATTCGGATGAATTTAGTCTTGCTAGAGTCCATTGTAGCAATGTTCACAAGTATAATATATGATATCGTTATTATTAACATGTTACTTAGGGGTTTGCGCAAGGTCGGATTCGTTTGCCGATATATATAAGGTCGAGTGAAAGGTTTATTCGCGTTTACGTATTGTTGGTCTCACTTTGCAAGCTACTTTTGGACCCTTAATACCAATTGAGCTTGGATAAAGTATAAAAGTTCTCATTTTTTTCCGAGGAGCCACGTACTATATGTTCGGTTAAATACAATTCTCAATAAGTTTTAAGCTCAGTTTTGTATAACACCACAAAGGTTGGAGCAAATGTAAATTATCAATTATGTGAATGCTTTGACAAAGGTCTACAGATGTTGACAGGAACCAGGAGAGGTTGTAGAATTGTAAGTTTTCTCATATCATTTGGCTCTTTTAACTCTTGATGCATGTACTTCGAAATAAGATATTTTGTTATGAGAGATCTAACACCCAACACATTGGTTCTTCCAATAGTCTTTATATTTCAGTTTCTACAGGATAACTAAAATTCAAAGTTTGTGTTATTGGTGTGTTACCTGATAATTATTAAAATTATTTTCTCTTGCATTTGGTCGTTGCAAATAGTCTCACTTCAAGCTACTCTTTTAAATATGCTATTAAATTTCATGTTTTTTAATATAATGTGGAACTGATATTTTTCTCAAATTATACATGTGAACTATTGGAACTCATGCTTTTGCAAATAATTTTTTCCGTTTGATCGATGGCATGTTGATCTCGATGAAAGATTTTCCTAATACCAATCCACTTATACAAATATCGGCAATCATTCTCGGTATGGAATGGGTTATCTTAAATAGTTGGTTAGACATATGTAAAATTTGGCCTCCTCGTAGTCCAAATCCAAATCCAAATCCAAAGTCTTTTCCGTAGCAAGTACCGGTCGACTAGAGAATATCTCCTAAGAGTAGAACATAGGTTTTACGCCGGCCTGTCCGAGCCTCGCACAACTTGCACTACGACAAGCAAATTTGGCCTCATGTAGTCATCAAGCATTAATGTTCCTTTCGAGGTTATGTAAAAAATGGTGTGCATACATGTATTCTCTTTGATTTCTGAAGTAAGTTGGATTTTAATCCTATATTTTTGTATGCATAGGAAAAATTGAAAAAGTGTGTATGGAATCGCGACATGTTGGATTTTGGGAACATGAACACCAGCATATGCATGATCTCTTATATTTTTTTGTCTCTGTATACAATTTAGAACTTCTGTTCCAAAGTTTCAAAGAACTTTGTAAAGGTATTGGAATAGTATGGGGTAGTAGTCATGTAAAAGTTGGTGTCGTTCAATTTTAATGTTTCCATATATATTTTACAAATATTTAAGTAAAATTCCACAATTTCACTTTTATTAGAGCTTTACATATTTTTGGTTAATTATTAGTCTAATAACACTAGGCAATAACCTAAAATTCCACAATTTACGTATGTAAAAAGTAAATTCTAATAACACTAGGCAAAAATGACACAATGTAATAACATTGGAGTTAGATTTAACAGGACATATGTCGAAATACGATAAGAAACAATCATTCGGCAACACCGAGAACAAATTAAACCCCGTGCCGTCACGGCACGGGTCATATCCTAGTTTTCCATATACGGGAAAAATATGGTTTGGTCCTTTTCAAGGTGGTCCCATGTCTATTTGGTCCTTTGAGAAATCGCCTTTTCCATTTGGTCCATAATTATTAAAATATCTAAAGTACCCCTTCTCTCTCTTATTTTTTCGTCTCACGTGAATGGTTTCTCACTTGTTTATTTTCTCTACTAATTTCTCTCTCATTCTTACCTTAATATTTAAAAGTTTAAAAATTAAATATCTCTCAAAATATATATCAAAAATTAAAAAGCTCTCAAACTTTATCACTAGAACTTGAGGAGGACCCAGATGCTAACTCAACCGATTGGAGAAGATGTATCCTAATAAAGCTAGCTAGTAATCATGAATATGCTTTCTTCATTCTTCAAGAAATGCTACAAAAAGCATGGAGGCCCTCTTTGGTTTTAATGGAAATCTCGAATTCACAAAAGGTGTGTACCAAATAAAGTTCGAAAAACCCGTGATTTAGAAGTCGTTATGGAAGGTCAAGCTTGGGGCCTAAATAATGATCAGTGTTGATAGAAAGAGTCGAGAGAGAAAAACTTCCCCACAGAAATACCTGTTTCAAACAATGAGATATATTTGCATTCATGGTCTTCCTCTCTGGGTATGCAAACTAAGAAGTATATTACACAAATTGCAAGCCTTTGTGGGTACAACACTTAGATCCGAGATATTGACGTCGCGAAATGGGGAAAATACGCCAAGGTCAAGATCATTCTCAACATAACAAGGGCATTGAAAAGCAATATGGAATTAACTCTTCCATCGAAGAAGAAGTGTACAATATACTTCAAGTATGAAAAACTCCCAAGATTCTGCTACTTCTGTGGACTGTTTGGGCATAATATGAAACAGTGCTCTACATTAGCAAAAATTTATGAAAAACTCCATCTCTAAGATCCAGAAGGGTTCAGTGAGAAAATGAGAGATCCAAAGAATGCACGCTATTATGATGATATTAGAGCAAATTTCAAATCAAGAACACCTGGTAAATATGTTGATGGTGTTCGTGTGGAGGAAGAGATCACCGTAGATGAGAAAGAATCGATGGCATTGCAACACACCCAAATCGGCAACCACTGAATATCACTGCCAGAGAACCAACCGGATGTCCGACTTGACTCGGCAATACCGAAACCGCATAATCAATTTTTCGGAGGGCCAGGCTCATAGAACGACAAAGATGAGATCTGTCGAAGCTGGGAAGAATAGAGAAGCACCACGAGGGAACAGTTTGTTGAGTAATTGTTTGTCTTTTGGGAATGTAGCTAATTCGTCAGATAAGGACACGCTACTGCAAAGTAAGGGGATAAGAGGTGAGAAGAATACCGAAGGAATTCAATTTTGTTACACACCCACGTACGCTGGTAACCTTCACCCTACACCACACGAACCAACAAACCAGGTGGCTCATAATGATACCACTCATGAAGTACATGCAAGAGCAAGACAGAGAGTGAAAGAGGTAAAAAATCAGGTATTATTACTAAATCTTTGGGTGTAGAAAACTTCACATCAACCCAGCGCATTAACTCTTCAAGAATACCTATACCGAAAAGCCAAAAGCCTATGCAATCAATAACCTCCACTCAACCCTCTTCTTCAATCCCCACTTCAAAAACCTAATCAGAACTCTCAAAGCAGAAAACAAAGTGTACCGACTTAAGTGATGAAGAGGGATTATCAGCTTATTCCGGCTCGTCTATTGATTCAACAAAGAAAAAGAAAAAGAGCTGGAAAAGATCAACAAGGATTAACTCTAAACAAGATCGAGTCCAACATATTGATGGAATCTCAATTGGGTCAAAACGATCTGCAAGTCCAATGGAGATTGATATACCAGCTAAAAAGAACTATTCATCACAGAACTCTCAAATGGGTGTGGTGGCTGCCCAAAATCAGCCCACAAGATCGATGTTAATCTTCTCTTGGAACCCCATCGAGGATTGGGAAACATCTCGACATCCGTAATCTCAAGGCGTTTCTCAGGGCGTGCAACCCTCAAATTGCTTTTCTATCTGAAACCTTACTCAACGAGGTAAAATCAATTAAACTATTTTCTTCATTAGGTTTTGAAAATTACAAATTTATTCCTGTTGTGGGTAGAAGTGGAGGTATTGCAAAGTCTTTATGGAATGATTCTACCAACCTAGAAATTATCATCTGCTAATAAGAATGTTGTGCAACTTTGCCCAGTATTCATAATTTAATCGAGAATGAATGGGATTTATTTTGTGTTTATGGGCCTCCTAGTCATCGAAAGAGGAATGAGTTAGAACAATTTCTCTCAATATACCTCTCAAATTCAATCACTGGTACATAGTGGGGGATCTTAATGCTATCGGTTCTTTAAAATAGAAAAGCATGGAGGTAATCAAAAGCTACACTCTGCTAACAATGGGTTCAAGGATTTTATTCAAGATAGAAGCTTAATAGACATGGGGTACATAGGTCCAAACCTTCACATGGTCTAATGGTGCTACTTCTTGAAGAACCTATCTATGAGAGATTGGACAAAGCTTTATTTAATTATGAATGGCTTATGATGTTCAAGGATAATGGTGTTTTCCATCTACCCCGAATTAGTAGTGATCATGCCCCTATTCTCCTCAATACACACGAGAACCAATAAAAGGAAGAGAAAACACTCTAATAAGCTTGAGTACTCTTTGGATGGATCACCACAATTCCAAGATGTAGTGATCAATACAGTCCTCACAAAGATCTTTGATATTATGAGTAAATTAGATGGAGTTGGGAAAGCTCTAAACAAGTGGAGCAGGGGAGCTTTTGGCAACATATTTCGTGCTATGGAAAGTATGAAAAGCTGAGCCGCTTAACTTACAAAAGAAGCGCATATAAGAGATACCAAAGTCGAAGAAAATCTCTTTGTGATAAAATTGACTCTCTACATCAGCTCCAATACAAGTATTATGAGCAACGGAGTAAAGTCCAATGGATCCCAAATGTGGAAAAAAATACTCATATTTTTCACCTTACTGCTACTCAAAGGAGAAGAAAAACCAAATCACAGCTCTCCAACACACAAATGGGAAATGGGTCACCAATGCTGACGAAGTTGTTGCCTACCTAGTCATCCATTTATCTACTCTATTCAAAAAAGATCCTGACGAAGACAAGAATGTAATTCAATTCCAAGCACTGTTAACGGATCTTTGAGAATGTGATCAACTTGCAAGTATTCCTTCATCTCAAGATATCTCGAGTGTGCTTGAACATATGAAGAACCTCAAAGCTCCGGACCAGACGGAATGCTGTTGTCTTCTTCAAACGTTCTTTGGGAGCATGTTTGGGAAGATGTCACACAAACCATCAAGCGATGCTTTGCCTCAAAGATCTCGCCACAAGTAGAAACCACACTAACATCTCGCACATCCCAAAGGTAAAAAAATCCAACTCTTCCTCCGAGTTTCGACCCATTGCCCTTACCAATGTCATGTATAAGGTGATTACTAAAATATTATCTCAAATGTTGAAGAAACACCTAAACAACCTTGTAGATCATACTCAATCGGCCTTTATCCCAGGAAGAATGATCATCGACAATATAGTGGCGGCTAAAGAAATTTTCATACTATGTCCACATCTTCCTCTATAATAGGCGCTTTGCACTCAATATTGATATCGGTAAGGCCTACGACAAAGTTAGTTGGAGATTCCTAAGTCAACTGTCTTAGAACCTATGGCATTGTAGGCAAAGCCCATGAGTTAATTATGAAATGTGTTTCTCTTTGCGTCGTTTTCCTTAATCATCAATGGCCAAGCAAAAGGGCTCTTTACTAGTGAAAGAGGGTTACGCCAGGGCTGCCCCCTATCCCCGTATCTCTTTATCCTATGTACCCAAGGATTATCTTGGCTTATGCGAACTATGGAGAATAATGCTTTATATAATGGGTATCAAATTTGCCGCAATGCTCCCTAGGTGTCTCACCTAATGTTTGCTGATGACCTCATTCTCTTTGGCAACCTTGATGAGAAAACGATAGATACCCTACAGCAAATGCTTAGTTCTTATGCTTCCTGGTCTGGACAATATGCTAATATGCAGAAATCGGCGATTCATTTCAGCAAAGGTGTCATTCCAAGCCGCAGAGTTGAGATTGCAAACACTTTGGGAGTCCAGCAAATGCAAATAAATGACAAGTATCTTGGTCACCAACTACTCAAAGCATCTTACAAGATTGATTCTTATGATTTTCTAGCTGATAAGTTTGACACAAAGCTGGCAGGTTGGAAAAGAACACATTTTTCTCATGCTGGAAGAACTATTATGATCAAACATGTTCTGGGACTCATTCCACCTTACTACATGGCCACCTCTCTCATTCCGAAGAAGGTTTTACAAAGACTTACCAGAACTATGAGGAATTTTTGGTGGGGTCACTCCAAAGAGGCGAGAAAAGCGCATTATATCAACTGGAAGAAGTTCGAGCAATCGAAACATACAGGAGGACTCGGATTCAGAACTCTACAGCATATAAACAGAGCCATGAGAGCCAAACTTATATGGAAATTACTTGAGAATGATAGTTGCTTATGGTTCCAATTAATGAGAGCAAAGTACCTCCACAAGGAAAGCTTCTAGGTGGTGAAAAAAGTTCAAAAATGTTCTTCCACTTGGTCAGCAATGTTAAACTGCAGAAGTGATATGAAAGATGGATGATGCTGGGTTGTTAAAGATGGGAAGAAGATAAACATCAAAAATGATCCTTGGATCCCCAACATACACAACATGAGACCCGATCAAACAACAATCTCTTCCAATCAGCTTTACTTATGTGAATGAACTTATTCCCGCAAAATCCAAATCGGATGGGATGACGAAAAAATTCAACAACTATTTACTCCCTATGAAGTGAGAAGATTATGAATATCTATATTACTGAGAACCAAGATGAAGATTCGGAGGACAAGTCGTTATGGATCCATCATCCTAAAGGAAATTCTCAACAAAATCCTTCATCAAGACCCTCCAGGACAGAACCCTGACATCATCCAATGCTAGCGATACTGAATCTTTCCCATGGAAAAATATCTGGCAGGTAAAAGTCTTATCCACCAAAATTCTTATGTTTCTATGGAGACTACTAAACAATGGGATTGCAGTGGGTAATAGACTTTCAAAATTTTGGAAAGAAGCTAACACAGAATGCAGGTTATGTAATGGGGCAACTGAAACTCTTGAACACCTATTCCTATACTGTCCAGTCTCCCAAAACTTCTTATTTGCTTTTCCACTAGACTTTAGAACTGATGAGAGGCAAAATCTGATCATTACATTATATAAAAACCGCTACTTGAAGGAGGAGATTTAGCCAAATTTAAGCTAGGGGCTTGTGCATTAGGGTCATTTGGAAAACTAGGAATGAGGTCATTTTCAACAAAGGTAAAATTCAGTTGGAGAAGATGTTACAGGAAACTGCTTATTGGCACAGCCTAAGCAACCATGATATGGATAATCTCACCACCTTTCCACGAAAGAAGATATCTTAGATTCTCGCTGGCACATTATATGGTCTCCTCCACCTCAACCTAAAATGAAGATAAACTTTGATGGTGCAAATTGGCAGAAAGGATATGCTTGTCTTTGCAGAGCAAGAAATGCCCGATCTGAAGTTGATGGTTGTCAAGCCAAAATGTTGGATTTTATTTCTCCAGTGGAGGCAGAAGCTTATGGAGCTTTGTTAAGTATTGAACTGGCTGCTAGCAAGGGCTTCAAGCAAATTATTGTTGAAGGAGACTCCCTCACGGTGATTAATGCTCTCCGATATCACAAATCTCCTACACCTTGGCGTATACAGAACACTATTTCCAAAGCTAAGGGTAAATTAGATCAATTCTATTCAGTTGAATTTAATTTCATCAAAAAGGAGGCCAATGTTATGGCTCATTCCCTAACAGCTTATGCGGTTGAAAACCACATGTCACACCAGTGGTTATCCTCCCCTCCTTCTTGTATCACTCACATGTTATGCGAGCCTTCTTTAGTTGTTTAGTTTTTCCTTTATTTGTTGGTTTTTTGTTTCTCAAAAAAAAAAAAAAAAAAAAAAAAAAACCTGAAGTCCCAGTGGAAGTATGTAGTCTATGGACTAAATTTCAAACTAGTTTACCTCTTCAAACTTTTGGCGGTCATTTACGATTGTGCAAATTAAATTAAATTCATCTTCATTGGCCGGAAAGAAAAGAAATAAGCAATCACTTGATGTATAAAACGTTTGATATTTGTGTCTGTTATGGCCAGACTTAGAACCATCTCCATGTTAACCACAGAGAAGACGTCGAACTCTTGTATCGGGAGAATATTAGTTACAATCGTGTTTGAAGATTCGATTGACCTCAAAGAGTTCGTAGGATAAAAGGCACATGCTTATGGTACCCCTGCATTAGTTTCCAGTTGTCTATCGGTGATCGGATCATCCCCTAGCAAATATCCCTAAAAAGACAACATTGTCGGGTACATTTTGAACTATGAACAGATTAGTTGTGATAATTCTTTGATAACTATTAGTATAACTTTATTCGCGCGTAGTATTTATGTTGCCTTGATGCTGGTTTTTTGCTTCTTTTTTTTTTACTCGGCTATTTAATATAAATATAATAAACTGGTGCTTCTTTGCTTCAATATCTGAAACGTTGGAAGTTGGTTGATAATAACGAAAATAGAGATTTGGTGACATTTTCTGCTAATGAAAGAAGGTTTTTGCAGTTTACGAGTACACGCAACATGTAGAACATTACCATTTATTAAATATTGAACCACGATGGGGACAGTCTTGCCCGAGTATGATCCACCACCAATATGTAGATATTAGTGTTGGATTTAAATTCCAGATGCAAAATTAACCACTCCAAAAGGCAGACATCATGGTAATTCATTTGTTAGAATCTTTCAGTAATTTACAGAAATTAAATTGGAACAAGTTCATAGGCCACTATGTTAATATGATGGTAGCTCGAACTCTTTTGATGGGGACAACACAGTGTAGCGCTATTACCCACAAAAGAGGCCATTATTCATTTATATATTCAGTCGCTAGATACCAGATGCACCCTAGTAACATATTGCTGAGCTGAATATTCATAGCCGGACATGCACCAACATTAGTCCATGAGTTTGGGTTCAGCACCAAAATTTGGCAAACCACCATTATATCCAGCAATGCCAATTTTTGTAGGACCTAAAATGAAACAACAGCAGCGACAAAAAGTAAATAATCATACGAGTCCAATTTAAAAAAGAATCCTATTGTTGGGATGTAAAAGGGTGGAAATTTTGGGGCTTCATAGGGTCACAAAATAGTAAATGAAGTTATTCCCTATCATATTATATTTCCTAAGAGCAACCGTAGTGGGCGACTAAACCCATTTATTTGGTAAAAGAACCAGACGTAGTGGGACGGACTAAAAATCAAATACCAGACTATACCAAATTTCCAGACTAAATTTGGTCGGCGACCAAAGACCAAACCCAAATTTTAGTCGAGCGTTGATATAGTGTTCGCCCCACACCAGGCGTTGATATAGTATTCGCCCCACACCAGGCGGACGTAAAGTCTACGCCCCACAGCAGGCGTGGTTTATACCCGCCCCATATATATATATATATTTTTTTTTAAAAAAAAAATTTATTGTGGGGCGTGGTTTATACCTCCGCCCCACTCAAAAATTTGAAACTTTATATGGGGCGTGGATTTTACCACCGCCCCATTGTTATGTTGTTTTTTTTTTTTTTTTTTTTTAAAAAATTTTTTTTTTGGAGCCAGACGAACGTATACCCTCCGCCCCACATCAAGCGAACGTATACTTCACGCCTCACACCAGGCGTGGGTATAATTTACGCTCCACCGTAATTTAGTCTTCCTCCCACTGCGTCACTCAACGGACTAAACCCAAATTTAGTCTTTTTTTTTTACTCTTTACTCTTTAGTTTTAGTCGCACCACTGCAGATGCTCTAATGATATATCCTTTTGTGAATTAGTGTTAATTATGATGTTTAACTAACCTAATTATAATTAGTGATTGTGTTAGACTAATCTAACGATTAATCTATTGAGAATCAAAAAAAATTTGTTTTGTTTTCTTCCTTGATTTTGATGGAAAAGGATGATTTTGATGAACTTTTTTTAAAAAACTATGAAGAACAAGGATTAAACTCTTCGTCAAAATACTCAAGAAAACTTTATAATCAACTTCTAATAAAAATCTGGTCGATTCAAATTCGTAAAAAATCGGGGAAAAATTCTGGGTTTTTTGGTATGTTACGGCTAGGATAATTTGTAGACCCAACCGTAGAACACTGTTGGGAACTGAGGTGTTCCAAGCTGTATTTGTTACTTACGGCTGGGAAATAAAGAACTCTTAGCCGAAAGTGTTTTTTTTTTAATTCTTTTTTTTGGTTTTTCAGAACTAGTTACAACCAGGTTTTCCCGGACGTAACAACACTTATGGCAGGGTTTTCCCAGCCGTAACTGGTTCTGAAAACCAAAAAGAAATTAAAAAAACACTTTCGGATGGGAAAACCAAGCCAAAACATCTACTTTCGGCTAAGAGAATCTGGCCGAAAATAGGCCTCTGTTTTTGTGTGTGTGTGCATGATTATCAGAATTACTCACGGTTATGAAATCCTAACCATAGTACCTACAAACGGATGAGAATTCTTATTTTCCCAACCGTGTACCTACTTTACGGCTAGGATTACATATTTTTCTATCCGTAATATATGACTTACGGTTTGGAAAGTTAGAACTCCCTGAAAAAACGGGGGTCTAACAACCACACCAAATATTTCGTTCGGCAATCTGTATGGACTAACTCCAATATAATTCCAAGAGAATCAACTAGACAGTCAGATTCAATCAAGGAAAGATATCCAGGAGTTATATCTCAATTTCTCAATAAAATCTGCAATCGAACAAATAGAGATTTGTGAGCCGGATTGATATGAGAAATAACTTGAACGGTACCAAAGACCAATGCTCAAGTTCCAATCAATTTATATCAACAAACAAAGGTTGGATTATCTAATTGATTGAACTACGCACAACCTGTGATATTTCAATTATATAAAAAAATATAATGCGAAAAATAAATAACACAGACACCAGAATTTTTGTTAACGAGGAAACTGAAAATGCAGAAAAACCCCGGGACCTAGTCCATATTTGAACACCACACTGTATTATGCCGCTACATACACTAGAGTACTACAAGTTAACTTCGAACTGTAATGTAGTTGAGCCCTAACCAAGTCTCACACTTATTAAGGTATAGTCGCGTTCCTTACGTCTCTGAATCCCAACAGGACTCTACGCACTTGATTCCCTTAGATGATCTCACCCACAACTAAGAGTTGCTACGACCCAAAGTCGAAGACTTATAGAAAAATATGTCTCACACAGAAAAGCCTATTCTGATAGATAAATATTTCTTCCACAGAAGTACCTATGAAGTTTTGTTCCGTCTTATGATAAATCAAGGTGCACATGAACCAATTGATAATCGGGACTTATATTCCCGAAGAACAGCCTAGAAATATCAATCACCTCACAATAACTTAATTATATGGTAGTATAAGAAGTTATTGTGGAATCACAAAGAATAAGACGAATAGCTTTGTGATTACTTTTTATATCTTACCTATCGGAGATAAATATCGATCAAATCTTAGAGAATATAGTACTCAATACGATAGAACAAGTAAGATTAGAATACACAACTACAAAGAAAATAGTTGGATCTGGCTTCAGAATCCCAATGAAGTCTTTATGTCGTTAATCTATAATGGTTTTGGAAAAACCTAGGCTAAAGGAGAATCGACTCTAGTACGCAACTAGTATCACACAGGAAAGTGTGGGGATTAGATTTTCCAGTTGCTAGAGTTTTCCCTTATATAGTCTTCAAATCAGGGTTTGATAGGCTTTGAAGCAAAGCAATCAATATTCACCGTTAGATGAAAACCTAATTTAAGATTCAAGCTAAGTTTGCTCAAAACCAAAGCAATATCTATCCACCGTTAGATGGTCTTAGCTTGTTACACACAAATTAAATATACGTTCATTTAGATATGGGTAACCGTACCTAAACGTGTATATTGAGTTGGCTCAACAATAGTTAACAGAAGTTAGCCATATGAACACTTTTGTATTAACCATATTCATCTAACACTTCTAGATCACATATGATGATCAATCAAACAAGAATGATAATCAAATGAATCTAATTGTGTTAATCATAAAGTTGTTCAATTGTTTATATTCTCATACAAGAAACAATTGAAGCAAAATCGGATTTGATTCAAGAGAATCAATTCATGAACATTTAGCCACGGTTTGCAAAGATTGCATTCCTTATTATATAAGTGTATTTGTTCATGAGTATGAAAACATACTTAACCAAAATTAGAACTTAACCTCCTAAGTTTGTAAACGGGTACACAAACTTAAGTTCCGGACTTTGGTCATGTACGACAATTCGCAAATGGGTACGCATACTTTCGTTCCGGACCGAACTCAGGTGAAACCGTTCGCAAACGGGTATGCAAACTTGATTCTCGTACTTTCACAGTTAAATCTGTTCACATAATGGTACGCAAACTTGGTTCCCGGACCTGAATCATACTTGCAATAGTTAGCACACTGGTGTGCATACGGTGCTATATCCAGACAATGGTTAATTGTTTTAAACTCCCATTTCAATCATTGAAACACCCTTAGAAGACGACAATAGCTGTCTCACATAAACTATTAGCTTATAAGTAATTTTCAAGAGATCGAATGATCAATACGAAACATTCCGAGTCTATGACTGTCTCACACAAATCATGTAAGATGTTACAAGGCAATTTTCACATGATCATCTATTGACTCATTATTTAGTTCCCAACAAATAAATTGTTTCCAACTAAACTAGTCAAGTATAATGATGAACATAGTTAAAGCAAAAAGCTTTCCAACACATATTTCGAGAAATATATAAGCGAGTTACACTCAGCTCGAAATATCAAATGTATATAATGTAGAAGTCTATATAGCTATTGATAGACACATTTTTGTGTCTGAATTGTCCTCAATGTCTCTATTGTTAGTGCTTGATTTTTTACTTATTTTGCTTTTTTGTATGTTTGTGTAGGTGTTTTTGGAGAAATACAGTTGTGTGGAAAAAGTTGCTCAAAAAGTGCTGTTTGGAACCCTGGAGAAAAGTACTAAAGGTACCCACATTTTGGACGTACCCCCATGGCTATTCGCACCCCTACTCTGGATAGGGGCTACCTTTCTTCCTCACGTACAAATAGAAAATGGCGGGAAATTTGGTTTCAACAGTAAAGAATTTATTATCTTTAACATAAGAATATCTTCTTGCCTTATAAACAGGAAGTTGTGAAGAAAAAGGAAGTTATCTTGTATTAAACAAGAAAGATATCCTTAGAAGATTTTATCTTGGATTTTATTCTGCAATTAAAGAAGATATGGGTTTAGTAAAGAAATATAGAGAATAAAGAGAAAGAAAAAGTCATGAAGATATTTTTAATTAAAAAGAAGAAGATTTTGGAGTTATGGAAGAATATATTTGAGTAATGTGTATTTGTGTGTATAAATAGAGAGCTAGAGAGCACAATTGAGGGGGAGTTTTGGGAGAGAAAGAAAATCACTTGCTTTAATAATTTTCTCTCATTTTCATCATTTGTAAACACTTTGAGCAATGAAATTATATTTTGAGCGTATTTCCATGATGAGGAGCTAAACCCATCACTGGGGCGACGGAGGAAGCTGTATTTCATCCTTGGGTAATTTAATTAATTCCTTATTTACTTTTTGCACCGATTTTAAATGATTTATGATTTCTATTGTTATCTTGTTTGATAGTGTATGCTTAGTCTTAGGTGCTTTTGATACACTATGCTTGTAATTTACAATTGATGTTTTATGAAATCTACTTTGGCAAAGAATAGAGTTAATGTTTCTTGTGTTTGGAGCTATAAATGTCAAGGATTAATTTCTAAAACCCATGTATATGAAAGGCAGTGAAATATATTTTGCGTATATATTTTCTTATTTTTATTTATTTATTTAAGCCTAAAATCAATTTCAACAAAGTCCGAGTGAACGACAACCTTTCTTACTACAACATCATTGAAAATAACCATCAGCTATACAACTTAGTCTCAATCTCAATAGGAGATAAAATAGAATAGACTTCTGAGTGATAGATGAGTTTAAGTCTCCACATACATTTTGTGGATGAAGTTCCTCCAAGCTCCCCTCAGTAGATCTTCGTCTTCAATCGATGAACGCCGTGAAGTCTAAGCTCAACTACATTCTATCATAATTCGAGACATAACTATAAGTAGACTAGAAATCAAGACTTATAGTTTTGATCACCTAAACTTGACAAACAAGCTTGAGATAGCAACGTTTGCGAGTTCTACCAAGCAGTGCTCTAACACTCCCAACCGTAAACAACTTCAAATTTTTTTTTTGCCGAAATTCATCGAATTGGGTTTTTTTAGCTATTCAAAAGCAAAAATAAATGATGGGTTTTCTTAGTTTTTTCTTTTTATGATCTCCATTTTCAACATGATAAAATTATGATCATCACCTTCATCATAATTTATGAATGAGAAGAGAAGGAGAAGATATTTATTTTGATTTTTTTTTATGATCATTGTTGAGTGGTGATTTCAGATTTAGGTTCTACCCGTTCTAGCTACACCAAATGACCTCACTATACCAAGAATAGTAAAAGAGAGACAGAGTTGCCTTTCTATTGTACCTTGTCCTTTCTTATATAGGCTTTCCCAAAAGCCCTACTTTTTATTACATCATGACACGTGTCCTAACCTTTCTTAGTTACTCCTAATGCCATTCCTTAATGTAACCTCTTCCTTATTCATTAATCGCTCCTTTGTCATTTTTTACTTTATGGTTATTTGTTCCTCGGGCTTGGGCCTAGTCCCCAAGTCCCATATCTTGCATCAAGCTCGTCTCTTCCTCTAGGGACACTCCTGGCCCGTTAAGGGGTTTCATTTTTCATGTATCAACATTATCCCCCTTACTGTTGGGTCAATTTTTAAGTGACCCAATAGTCATAAAAATATTCTTGAGCGCTCCCATTTGTGAGCAGTTGAGATGAGGATCCTTTCCTCTTTATTGATTCCATGATCATGGGCGACGCTTAACCTCCCATCGTGCGAATTTCAGGATCTGCCGGTTGCCATTCCCTCTGCATAACTGCCACGTTCAGTTCCTGAAGTTTTCTATATATATATAGGGTTGTTAGTTTATTTCCCCTTATCTTTCCCTTCTTCCATTCTCCAGAACGCATCCATAAACTCGCCATATCTAGAAGTTCTACTAGTAGTTCATCTGAGGAATCTGATGAATCCATAGAAACCGTGGCTGGAGGTTCTGAGGAGACCGAATACTCGGATCAGGATGAAATCCTTCTACCTCCTCCAACGGATGATCAATTGTATACCCTCGCGGAGTTCACGAGCGGGCCCAATCTGAAGCGCGCGCTAAGGCTAAGGGAGCTCCGTGATGGTAAGCGCATTTTTCCTCTTGACGATATCTTAGTTCCCCGCCTTTTAAATCCTCCTGTATTGCCTTATCCTTCTGCCCTCGAATGGCTCATGCAACCCGAGTCGGAGACTATGGATGCTTTTGCGTTGAAAACGGTACCGCGGATGGCTATCTATCGTGGCGACTATGATATTCCCCTCATTGATATTCGTTCCAAGTCAAAGACTCATCCAGTGTGGCCGCATTTGGCATCCCACATACGTTCAATTAGGAACACCAAAGGAAACTCCTTTATCAATCACTTTTGAATTTCAAAGAAACTCGACCAGTTTAGGGATTCGCAACACAGCTTTCTTTCTCAAAGATTGAATCCAGGAACTTCCAAAATAAAATTCACTCTTTTCCACCGATCTCCCATTTATACTCACCGTTTCAATCTCTCTCTAACCTGCTGGTGTCGAAACAAAAAGAATACACCACAAATAAGCTTCATAGTTTTACTTGATTTCTGTTTTCTGATCGAACTTATCCTAAGGAAATGTTAACTAAAGAAATATGGGTCGGGCACCTGCTCTCAGAAGAAGCCCACTACACAAACAACAATACTCAGCATTAAGCCCTATTTGCAAAATTCCTAATTTACTTGACCCTGACACGTTAGTCAGAACATATAGTTTCCAAACTCCAAGCATTTCACAGAAATTATTTTTTACATTCCTACAATAAAATAAAAACTATTTATTCTTATAGTTGACTATTCACATAATTCAAGGTAATTAAGAAAAGCAAAGCAAAGATAGGAAAGAAAAGAGAGATACGAACGGAGTAAAGAAGAAAATTTTGTATATAATGTTATTATTATTATTTTTTTTAGAAACTGTAATTAGGTAGTTATTTTTGTGATTTTTATTTTTGGACTTTTGGACATTATTATTTTTAAAACCCTAAGGAAGGGTTAGTTTAAATATAAAGCGCACGGGGAAGGTTATCTCCTGGTTTCAGCCGATTCACGATCTTGTCTATTCTTGAAGAAGTCCAATGTGATTTCTTACGCCGTCGGGCTTTGAATTTTCTTTTGCGGAGTCGTCTCCTCCACAAGTGATCTGTCTGTTCGAGACCTCTAGTACTTCATGCATCTGGCCAAATGAAACTTGATGATGTCAGATGCTGAGAAGCCTTGTTCAGTGTAATAAAGGTGGCTCCTGTGCGGCGCCTGGGGCAGACTTCTTGGGACCTCCCCCGGGCTGGGGAGCCCTGAAAAAGAGAGCCGAAGAAGGGGTCATTTTTCCATTTGATCTAAGCCTCCCTGAGGATAGATGTGAGATCATCTTGCTACCTTATGCAGGTACTTATTTCCTTTGGTTTTACATCTCTTTGCTTATGTCACACGCTTCCACCCCCCTTTTTTTTTAAGCTGCACTGAATCACTTTTCCCTCGGAAGTTCCTCATTCCGATCCTGGGGTGGAAGTGCGCCTCTTATGTGATGGAAGAATACCTGACATGCTTCCAGAGTGAATGGAATGAGAAAAGTCTTTAAAGAAGGCTAAACGAGAGTAGTAGCCATGGTTATGCACCCACTTTGTCTGTTCTTCTACTAACGTCTCGTCCTCACAATCAAAGCGGTCATGAGAACCGTCACAGCCTCATAAAAGTAATTAGGTCAAACTTTTCATTTGTAGACCAGTTGAGGGATTTGGGATCATCCTTCTAAGGGAACTGGTTGGGTATCTCCGCGCCCTTCATGTGTCAATCGAGTTCGTCCTCTTCCCATTTGGCCCCATTCGTGCCGGAGCAAACTTCCTGTCTCCGGCTTTTTGCAATGAGTGAGCCCCATCTGCCTCCAGTGCCGCTTTTGGTGGGTGCTTCATCCCACGTATTAACACTAATGATCCAGGCGGGTAAACCACCTATTTAACACGTGTCTACACTTGTTTCTTCTCTTGTCTCTCTCCCCCTTTTTTTATTAATCTAAGTTGTTTTTGCAATGGTGCTCCTCTCTCATTTCTCGGGCCTGTAGTGATTCTGAGTCGTCTCCACTTCTTCCTGTCTCATCCCCAGGCCGTATTCTCATGCCAGATTCTTTTATTCCGAGGTTCAGCTTCTTTCCTTTGGTTTTATTTTGTTTATCTTGTTTTTTAACATTCCATTATTGGCGCAGGATGTGGGTAGAGCGCAAAGACCGCAAGCCCGAGCATGCATGGGTGTGTGGCGAGGTTAGGCCATGAGCCTTTGAAGATGCTCGGATGGATGGTAGTGGTTCCTCCGCCCATTCGGAGAAGGAGGCTAATGCTCCTACTTGAAAGATACCAACCATCCATGTCGGTCAGAGATCACGAAGGCGTGCGTCTTCGTTTCTCGTTAATTGGTAAGCTTGTCGTGCTGGAGTAGACCTCTGCCACTCACACTCTCGTTCACGGCTTTGGTTCCACATTTTTTTATTACTGCGCTTATAGAGTACATCGTCGAGCTGGTGGTGGTCACATGTTAAGGAGGGTCTTGGGAGTGTTCGCATTTTGTGTTTATATGACTAAGAATCTTTGGAGATGGCACCAGACCGATGCGCATAGGAGATGATCCTATAGATGCGGTGACATTGCAAGGCTTAAAAACTGGGGCAATCTGCTCTCGATGTTAAGTTCCGATAGTGTGGTCGAGGTTGAAAGGTGAAGGGTCGTAATGACCTCGTGGTCACTCTGAGCCGGATCTCTCAAGCAGAGAGAGGGAGCTGAAGAAGTGCTCGGAGGCGAATTCAGCAAGGAGGTTTTGAATATGTTGCTTGCTTCAGTGTGGGAGTAGCTAATGATGAGGTGCTACGGGCCGAGGCAGAAGACGCCGGTTCGCAGGCTTGAGAAGCGGCAGAAATTGGCAAACTATTTTGCAAAAACGTCTTTTATTGGCTTTCCTTTTCTTTTTATCCTTTGTTGGACTTGTTTT
>JAJJWW010008136.1:0-119232 GCA_023531295.1 Papaver armeniacum | reverse complement strand
ATGAGTTGTTGATTTGAAGAAGATGACAAGTTTAAGTTCAATTAAGGTTCTCGGTGTTTGAAGGTAAAAACTTTGAACACCGGTGGTTGCAAGATGGAGAATATTTTCATATTCCAAGAGGTATGGGATATTGTGAAATATGGTTATGTAGAACCAACTGAGAAGGAGTTGTACTTGAAGGAGCCGCACAAACTCGTTAATCGAAAATAAAAAGAAGAATTCTAAAGCTACATATATTCTTCATCGTGGTATTCATGAATCTCTCATGGATAGAGTTATCTACATCAAAGAAGTTAAAAGAGCTTGGGATGGTTTGATAAGCTATTACACAGGATCTGACAAGGTCAAGAAGGTTAGATTACAAACCCCGAAAAGAAAATATGAATTATTACAGATGGAGACAAATGAAACAATTTCAGAGTTTCTCTCAAAAATACTGAATCTTGTTAATAAGATGAAGGCCAATGGTGATACCTTGTAGAAGATTCAAGAATTGTGGAGAAGATTTTAAGAAGCTTGCCCGAGAAGTTTGAATCAAAGGTTATCGCTATATAGAAGAATGCAACACGCTTGCAACTATGACTCATAACGAGTTGTTGGGTTCATTACAATCTTATGAACAAAGACTCATTAGAGAAAACAACTCACCGCAAAACAAGTTGAAGAGGCTCTTCGAGTCAAGTCAGCTGGAGAAGCAATCAAGGAAAATCTAATGCTGGAGGTTTTCAAGGAAGATATAACAATGGTGAAAGATCTAACGATGGAGGCTATCAGGGAAGAAAACCAATGAATAAAAGCAAAATTCAGTTGTTATAATTGTGGAGATTTTGGACACATTGCTATCAATGTTCAAAACCAAGAAAGACAGTTGCTAATAACTACAAATCAAATTTTGAAGCAAATATAGCAGAAAGTCGAGATGAAGATGAAGAAGAAAAGAAAGCTGAAAATATGTTGTTGGCTTGTCAAACACCTGAAGAACAGCCTCAACATAAGTGGTATCTAGATACTGGTTGCAATAATCATATGTGTAGAAGAAAAGATTTGTTTGATAATCTTGATGAATCAGTGCGTTCAACTGTGAAGTTTGGAAACAATTCTACAACTCCAGTTATGGGAAAAGGAAGGATTGGAATAGTTCTGAGGAATGCTGCAAAAACATATATTATGGATGTGTTTTATGTACCAGGTTTGCATCAAAATCTTTTGAGTATGGGTCAATTATCTGAAAGAGGTTATTCTATGAACATCTTCAATGGTGTTTGTACAATTCGAGATCGTTTTAGAAGACTTATTACAAGAGTGCAGATGACTAAGAATAGATTGTTTCCTTTGAATATTCAGTATCAAAAGGAAAGATGTTATAGTAGTCATGTTCATAATGATGCTTGGTTGTGGCACAAGAGAATGGGGCATGTGAACTTCAACAAGTTTACTAACCTTAGCAAAGAAAGAGATGGTATTTGGATTACCTTTCATTGAACTTCCGTAATCAAGATGTGAAAATTGCATATTTGGCAAGCAGACAGAGATCCATTCCCAAATCAACAAAGCTAGAAGAGCTGATCAACAATTGAGATTGTCCATAATGATCTGTGGTCCTATTGAAGTAACTTCACATGGAGGTAATAATTATTTCAAAACTTTCATTGATGATTTTAGTAGGAAAGCATGGGTATATTTTCTTAAACAAAAAAGTGATGCTTTTCATGCTTTTAGAAGTTTCAAAGATTATGCTGAGAAACAAATTGGTAAGAGTATCAAAATTTTGAGAACTGATAGAGAACCGAGTACAATCGTTGTCGACAATTTTATGGAAGAGCATGGCATTCAACATCAGCTAACAACAAGATATACACCACAACAAAATGGAGTTGCAGAGAGGAAGAATTGAACCATAATGGAGATGGCAAGAACAATAAGAATAACAAAAAGATTTACCAAAACGTTTTTGGGGCTATGTAATTAACACAACTGTGTATTTACTCAACAGATGTCCTACAAATAGTTTGAATAACAAAACACCGGAAGAAGCATGGAGAGGAGTAAGACCAAGTGTAAGACATCTAAGAATTTTTGGGTGCATTGCATATGCACATGTGCCAAAAAAATTGAGAAAGAAGCTGGATGATAAGAGTGAAAAATGTATTCTTGTTGGTTACAGTTCAGTGACTAAAGGATACAAGCTATATAATCCAGAAACTAGAAAGATAGTTATAAGTAGAGATGTTATATTTGATGAAGATTCACAATGGAATTGGAATAATGGATCAACAACCAGTGTTGATCCTCATAACAATGGATCAACAAGGGATGTTGATCCACATGATATTGGATCAACTAGAAATGTTGATCCACCTTTTGTCAACATTTCCAATTGTAGTTGAAGAAGAAGTGCAAAATGTGGAAGAACAACATGAAGAAGCAAGAACGTAAGTAGTACAACAACAAGAAACTACAAGACCAAGAAGAAAATATGTCATACCGCTTGGTTGAATGATTATGTTTTAACAAGAGATGATGAAGATGATGATGATGTTGTGAACTTTGCATTATTTGGAGATTGTGATCCTATAGCTTATGAAGAAGCATCTAAAGAACAAGGTTGGATTCCAACCGTGAATGAAGAATTGAAGTCAATTGAGAAGAATGACACATGGGAATTAACAAAACTTCCACCAGGAAAGAAACCCATTGGTGTTAAGTGGGTTTATAAAACAATATATAAGTCAAATGGTGAAATAGAGAGAAAGAAAGCAAGGTTAGTTCCTAAGGGTTATAGACAAAGACAAGGAGTTGATTATTCGTATGTTTGCACCAGCTTACAAGACTTGATACAAGAAGAATGATCATTGCTTTAGCTGCACAAAAGCAATGGAAGATATTTCAGATGGATGTGAAGTCAAGATTCTTGAATGGAGTTTTGGAAGAAGAAGTTTATGTAGAGCAACCAAAATGGCTACATTATGGAGGGGAAAGAGAATAAAATATACAAACTAAACAAAGCTTTGTATAGTTTGAAACAAGCACCAAGAGAATGGTATACAAGAATAGATTCTTATTTTCTCAAGAAAGGTTTTTTAAAAGATGTCCACATGAGCATACTTTGTATTTGAAAGATGATGGTGCTGGAAATCATATCATAGTGTGTATGAATGTGGATGATCTCATATTTACTGGAAATAGTACTGAGATGATTAATCAATTCAGGGAGGATATGGTGAAGGAATTTGAGATGACAAATCTTGGTTTGATGTCATATTTTCTTGGTATTGAAGTACAGCAAACTGAAAGAGGAATTTTTATTAATCAACAAAGGTATGATGAAGGAATTTTGAAGCGTTTTAAGATGGATAATTGTAATCCAATCTTAACACCAATAGAAGAAATATTGAAGTTGAAAAAAAAGATGGATCAGAGAGCTTGTGAATTCAACAAATTTTAAAGGTCTTGTTGGATGTTTAAGATATTTGATCACTACAAGACCCGACATCATGTATGCGATTGGTTTGGTTAGTAGGTTCATGGAAGCTCCTAAGCAATCACATTTACAAGCTGCAAAATGTATTCTGAAGTATGTAAAAGGAACAATAAGCATGGGAATATTTTATACTATCTCAGAAGATCCAAAGCTGGTTGGTTTCACTGATAGTGATTGGGCCGAGATACGAGAAGGAAAAAAGAGTACATCAAAGTTATGGATTTCAGTTGGGAACTGGTTTTTTCTCTTGGTCATCTAAGAAGCAACAAGTTGTTGCATTATCTACAACAAAAGCTGAGTATATAGCTGCTAGCAACTATGCTACACAAGTTGTATGGTTAAGAATGATGCTGAAGTCTTTGTTTCAAGAACAGAAGACACCAACAACAATAGTTTGTGATAATAAGTCGACAATATCACTAACTAAGAACCCTGTATTTCATGGGAGAAGCAAACCCATTGATATTAAGTATCATTACATTAGAGAGCTTGTCAGCAATAAGGAAATAGCTGTAGAGTTTGTTGAAAGTGAAGAACAAGTGGCTGATATTTTCACCAAGTCTTGAAGTCTAACACTTTCATTTACTTGCAAGGAATGTTGGGAATGATTAGCAAAGAGTATCTTGGTTTAAGGGAGGATGTTGAAGAATAAACCAAGATACTATAAAGAAGACAGAAGGGTTCAACAAGAGTTGTTGATACAGTAGTATGGATCAACTATGAGAGTTGACAGAATATGGTTGGATCAACAGGTACAATTGACATGAAGTGGATGGATCAACATGTATTGTTGACGCATGGTACGGTATTTAGAAGTTTACTTGGGTTGCAAGTATTACAGGTTTTAAGAGTTTGTTTACGTGAGAATTGTCTAGAAGTTTCTTTGTTAGAGTTTGATTATGTTAGGAAAGTCTTTTTACTTGAGAGTCAAGTTTGTTAATCATATAAATAGGCTGTTGATCCATGAGTCGAATTACATATATTAAAGAGAATTTGTTTTGAGTTTAGTTCTGTTTTTGTTTCAAGTCTTTGATATCAGATTTTCTACAAATGCAGAGCTCCTCTTCAAAATTCCCAATACCTGCCCACTCTAAAATCTTTCTTCCAAGAACTATACCCAATTCCATATGCTGCGCAGTCCATGCATTGTTCCATTACATGAAATGTTGGAAATGGTATCCAAAAGATACGAGCATTCCAGTAATACTCATCAACATACCTTACGAAAACAAGACCTTTACAACATCCAAAAAAACTCAAATCCATCCCGGTCAGATTTTACGGGGTGTGTGTGGTTAATGGCATGCCTCTCTACATGTAGACGAGGTTGGCTAATAACTAAAAGTATAAACATCATTGCACCTATGAAGCATGAGATCAGTTTTTTCGTCCAATCTAGTTTACTTACTTATTCAAGCACCTAAGAACACCAAATAAGATATCCACCTATTTCAGAATTCACAGAGCAAGTACACAATGTTAACAAGTTTATACTAGTCGGTGATGAAAATCAAACAAACGAACAAAATGAGATAATCTTACAAAGAATTGGTAAGCATTTTGTTATTTTATTTTGTTTCAAGGTTCTATCAAGCACCAAAATGAATATGTATGCAATGTAATTATCAAATTAATAACTAACAATTTTAAATCTAAGTCAGTTTCTGTTTGTAGTAGCAAATAAGGTCTACAAAGAAATTTTTCTCCAACAATTGAAATGTAAGTTCTAAACTGATCTTCCTATGTGCGTATACGAATACACAAATTGGATACATTGAAGAACTTAAAGTTTCTCTAATTCAATGATTACATAAATAAGATCTCTAAATCTACATTAATCGGTCTATTTCTCCTAAGAGTCTCAGAAATGAGCAAAAGAGTAGTGTTACCGCTGAGGTTGATGTCGGAGTTGAAGTGAATCTTGAATCTCTCGCATTGAAAAACCGTTATTTTACACATCATGAATCTCTCGCATAGAAAAACCGTTATTTTACACATCGATCTCGACGGAACATCAAGTCTCGTAGAATCATTATGCTTCAAAATAAATTAAGGTTGACACAATAAATTAATCTTTTGAGAGGAGATATCATTATGCTTCAAATTAAGGTTGCTGATGATGTTTTGACGAAACCTGCCATAGATTTGCAGTGATGTAGTAGAAGAGATCTGTTGTTGGTATTTAGGGTTAGGTTTCTTTCATACTCTACAGGGAGGAATCAGTAACTGGGGAGGAGAACTTACTTCTTCTTAGAGCATCTCCAACAGCGGATGCTAAAAATCCTATGTGGAATTTTTATTTAGATCCTTATTTATGGGGTCATATGTATGTGGCAAAAATAATAATGCTTTGCTCATGAACCATCTCCAATAGTATGGGGTCTTATTTTTTAAAATTTGTTGTTTTGGATAATGATAAAATTGATTCCCTCTTTCCTATTGGTTCATAACAATTTATCTAAAAATTAAAAAATAGTTAAAATGATGATGTGGAGGTCATTCCCGAGGTCTAAATAAGACCTTCTCCAAGACCTTCATATTTATTTTAACACCCTTCTTATTTTCTATGACCCACTGTTGGAGATGAATTTAATGTAAATGAGGGTCTAAAATCCTATGTGTCATGAAAAAATAAAACCTCCACCCTCTGTTGGAGATGCTCTTATAAGTCTTAGAAAGCTGCCCATTTTGCTTAGGGTTTTATTTTGGTCGTCGATCTATGATCTAACGGATGGTCTGTATGTTGAGACTGACCGTATTTGTTGGACCAACATATCTTCCATAGACGCCTATGATTGCGGGTACCGTGGAGGTTATTTCTTTAAACCATTAGCCGAGTATTATACGGAGATATATTGTAGTGCGATGTTGTTTTTTCTTTGTACTTCGATAATAAATCTTATGTTCAATCTCCTGCATCCATGAAGTAGACAAATCTGTTTATCTTTGATATTTTCCGGCACATTAGCAGGCCATTGAGTTGTTACATTTTAATCTAATATGACCATGAGTGTGTGTAAATAGCGAAAATAAGATATGATTTCAATGATTTTTGTTTTCTTCTAAAAAGCATCATTTATGCTAAGATGAGAATGTAGTAATTTAAGCTGGTCATCTTTTATAATCGTCTTTTGGTTGATCACTTTTATTTTATTTTCCTGGTGCAAATTTTAATAGTGATAATTTTTGGGGAAGCATAGAGATGCACACGAGAGCTACCAGAAAACTACTTGACAAAACCGTGGGATAGGGGATTTTGATGATGTGATCCATAACAATGTGGATTATCTCGATTTGCAGTTTGTTTTCTCGAATGGGAATATTTGGCTACCAAAAGTGCTAGTTTAATTAGGCTTTTCTAATTTGCTAATAGGACTAGTGTTGAACATGGATTACAAACTAGATTAGAAACTAAAAATACAGAAAACAATTACATATATTGTTCTTTTACTGATCCTTCAACAAGTTATTGCTTATCTCCTTGTTCGATTCTTCGATCCAAAGGCAAACGATCATAGTAGTTCTGCTTTCTCGATGAATATCTCCGGAAGTCCATGTTGGACCTTGCTTTCAGTGAGAATAAGATAAAGAACTCCACTTCCTGAGTACAAAGACGTATTATTTTTTCGAGAGGAGAAATCATTATGCTAAAACATTGAGGTTGTTGATGATGATTTTGAATAATATGCCATATGCAGAAGATCGGTTGTTGTTGTTTTTTTGGGTTAGGGTTTTTATTCTTCGTTTTACAATGAGGAAGAGGAACTAGTAATTGGAGACAAGAGCTACTTCTTTTTAAGGCTAATGACATATGTGGAAATCACATGATCCTTTCGAAGTGAGTCAGCTGCAACCAATCTTAAGTTCAGAAGAGAAAGGAAGGATTGCATGCTAAAGTGAACAGAAAAGCAAGACGTTAAGCAAATCCACTGAAACTAAAACATCTAACGAAAAGTGGTAGGATTATCCACCAGTTTAGAGGCATGTTTACTTAAAAGAGGAACTACAGCTGACAAAGTGAAGATCAGTTCCTGTTCACATTTTCAATAGATTGAACGAAAATCTTACTGTAGACATCACCAAAATCTTATAGTCTACCTGAAAATCCTTATCCCGATTGAATACTAGCACAAGGCTCGTGTAGAAGTTGGTCACTTTTTACCTATCTGTACAGTTCAGCTGAAAATAAGTAACTTCTTTCAGCGTGTCTTTCTTATTGTCTGTAAAATTCCAGCGCACTTGATATCCTCTCATTCTCTTTTTTACTCCAATCACCGCATTTCTGGTTACCTTCACGGACGCGCCATTTGCTGCATTAGTAGCATACAACACCGTGTTTCTTATTTCTACGGGACTGGCGTTGGAATTGGACTCAGTTGGTGGTCAGTGGAGAATAACGTACTAATTAAGGAACTGGAACAAGCAAGGAATCATGCAGAAAAAAAAGGAGTAAGAGATTGGTAAGAAAGGGGCTGGTTTGGCGGCATAGTGCACAACATGTGGGCGGCTCAGTGAGATCATAGGGGAGCAATTTCTTTTTGGTTGGTCTCTTCTTTTCTTGTGTACATTCAAGCGACTATGGAAAGCCTATGGAAAAGCAGATAGATTCCCACTTGAGCTGTCGGATGACTCGGATCCCATAAACCACTTGACATAAGAGTAGACTTGGGAATTTTGATATTATGACCCACAATAATGTGAGTATTTGGCTAGCAGAAGTGCTAGTTTAGGCTTATTTAAACTCCGACTACAGCACAAGATCTTTAAAACTTTTGATGGCCCTTGTAAGATGAGGATCAGCCTCTTGACAAGGAAAGCTGTTGAATAATTTAAATTTCGGGTTCATTAGCATGTAAAATGTTTGGCAGAAAGATCCATCCCAAGTGGAAACCACCAAATGAAACAGTTTCTAACACCCTTATTGATAGTTCTACCGGTATGACGAAGTCTTTGTTTTGCCATACAGATCATATGGAATTTGATCCATGTATTTGCTCAACTTGTTGGATCTGGGTAATTGATACAACAAGAAGGACTAGTGCTGATGCATATAAATTTACAAACTAGGATATAAACTAAAAAAACATCAGAAAACAATTACATTATATATGAGATATTTTCTTCAACTAATAAGAACTTCACAATTTGAGAGGGGAAAATCAATATGAGAAAGATATTTAGATGCCGTCACCATCATTGGCTCCTCCTGATCCTTCAAATCTGGATTAGTAAGTCAGATCCAGTAAGGCTTATGTTTTTCTTCGAAGTATGGTAGAAAGATCTACCCGACGCAGTATCTGATAAATTTCGCGGGATCTCATCCTGGAACATTCTCCATTAGCAATCCACCACGATGATATGTATGAGAAACTTTAATTCCCTGAGAAGAGAAATCATTATGCTAAGGCTGCTTATGATGATGCCTTTAGAAACTCTTTCATGGATTTGCAGTTGAGATCTGTTGTTGTTGTTTAGGTTAGGGTTTTATTTTCTTACTCCACAGAGGAACTAGTTATTGTGGAGGAGAACTACTTCTTATAAAGGCTCGGAGAGCTTTAGGGTTATAATCTAACGGATCATGAGCATGTTGAGACTGACCAACTTATCTTTGAGAGGAAACATGAGTTTAGATTTTAATACTATTCAACGCTTCCGTTCTACATCAGCCAGCCATTGAGTTGTTATGTTTTTTTTTTTTTTTTTTTTAATATAGGACCACGCGTGAGTGTGTATAAATAGCGAAAAAGTGATACATTTTGGACCAATTTTGTCATGCTGATGATGTGTTAATTCGGGCAAGTTCTGTCTGTTCGATTGCTTTTAACATTTTATGTATATGGAATAAATGGTATTTTGTGCCTTCAAAAGCTTTCTTCATGTGTGCGTTTTGTGTCTGTTTCCATGTTTACAGTTAGAGTGATAGATGGTTTCTTCAATGTGTTCGTATTAGGCCTCTTCCTATGCACATGCCAAAAAAATGGTGTTTGGCATGCCAGGTGGCATGCCAAACCATTTGCGCCACTATGGGGAAACCGCTGAGCAATTGAATCCCTATCGAGCGATATTGACAATGTCGCCAGCGATAAAGACTTTATCGATGTCGGTATTATGAATATCGCTGGCGATATTCACTCTAGCGGTAACGGCTATTTCTTCATCGCTATAAATAGGTAACTTTCAAACTCCACACTTACCCCAAATTTTTTACACAAAAAATTTCTCTTCTTCTCAATCTATTATTCTCTTTTCTCAATCTAATTTATTTCTTCTATTTTAATTATATTGAAGTTTTTAATTTTGTGAAGTTTAATGAATTTGAAAATTTGACGAATATTGTTGAAAATTAATATTAATTATATTCTTAAACATTAAAAGTATTACAAATATTTAAACTTAAACAAATATTAAAAATATTAATACTTTAAAAATTTTAAACAAATATTAAAACTTTAAAAGTGGACAATTGAGAAATTACAACACACATGTTGGACAATATTGGGGCAAATATCTTAAAACCTCGAAACAACTTTCAAAATGGAATTTTTGCCCGTAGATGCGGCGATATTCCACACAACACCTTTCCTGAAATTCTACCGTGGTTTCACCACTTCTCAAGGTTGGACCTTCTCGCTGAAGTAAAGCAACATACCTAGTAACTTCCTGCTTAATTATACCAAAGCGTCGAACCAAATCTGAAACACTACAACCGCGTAGGTTCAAATTAAGATATTCTGGTGTGAGTTGAAATGAAATTAAAATTAGGTATTTATAGAGGGGGGAAATATTAGCCGTTGGATGAAGATCTGATGAGCGATTATCATAGTATCGAGCGACAGCTAGACTGTCGCTGTCGAGTGAATGATCATCGAACGATAGTTTGACCATCGAGCGACGAAGACTCTATCGCTCGCTGGAAACTCTGTCGTGTATGCCTATATGCCAGAAATAACATATTGGCATATGAGTTTGGCAATTTGGCATACCCATAGTGGGTGCATATATGCCAAATACCATGTTTTGGCATGTGCATAGGAAAAGGCCTTACAATGAAACCTGTTAACTGGTAGGAGTCTTAGGAGACAGGAAGACGCTTCGGCTCTAAAAGAGAGGGTGAAGCTGCTGCTATGTGAAGCTGGATTGAGAGCTAATCCACAACATATAAACATTACTTGGAAGACGATTAACTCTAAGCTAGATGAGAAGAATTGATGTGGGAGACCACATAAGAAGAAAATATGCTTCTACTCTCAAAAATCATTACATTTTTTTTTTTTGCCAATTATGCAACAAATTACAGCCGAAACAAAGTTCTATCAAGCATTATCCACTACACAACAGCATGGCAGCAAGAAGCACACAGGTACTTAAGAGAACCATTGACTGCTAAATGAACTGAAGTTGAAAAGAAGAATAAGAGCAAGAACCATTGATACTTAAAGATGAGCTAGATGCAGCTTCAATTCAAAGAAAGCAAAAAAAGCATACATTACCCTCTCAATCCATTCTCTACTAGGACGATTAAATGGCACAATCTTAAAAACAAAATTGTAAGAAATTGTTCTAGTTCTTAGAATTTTTACATGACAATGCTGGCACAACCAGATGTTCAATAAAGTCATTTGGTCAACAAAACAAAATCACATTCACATCTAAGATTGCAAATTCTGACCCATTTTCTTTAGAAATATATTTTCAACTTACAAAACTGAATGAACTAGAAGCACATAGATTACAATCTACAGTAAGAAACTAAAACCTCATTCTTACATAAAATGATTACATAGATTTGTCAATTTCAGAGGAAAATTCATTTGGAAAGAGAGGATGGCAGAAACACTCAAAAGGTTTCTCTGATGTAGGAAATCTATTTCTTGTAAGGCTCCTGCCGCAGAAAGATCTCTCTAATGAATCAGATAAAGAACTTCATAAATTAATTTTCTGCACGTCCATGAAATCCCTGAACTCTCTCACAGAATCAGAATCAGATAA
This sequence comes from Papaver armeniacum, assembly GCA_023531295.1. Lineage (NCBI taxonomy): Eukaryota > Viridiplantae > Streptophyta > Magnoliopsida > Ranunculales > Papaveraceae > Papaver > Papaver armeniacum. The sequence continues at coordinate 107,762 of JAJJWW010008136.1, read as the reverse complement.
AGAACTTCCCTTCGAATCAGATAAATAACTTCCCTTCGTGATTGCCACAATAAATTAATTTTTTGAGAGGAGATATCATTATGCTTCAAAATTAAGAAAATCTTCCACAGGGAGGAATTGCTAACCGGGGAAGGAGAACTTACTTCTTCTTATAAGGCTTACAGAAAGTTGACCGTCAAGAACTAACAATTACCTTTGTCTAACAAATCTTTTGTAAGTGTTACTGTCAAGAACTAACAATTACCTTCTCAATCCATTCTCTACTAGGGCGATTAAATGGCACAATCTTAAAAACAAAATTGTAAGAAATTGTTCTAGTTCTTAGAATTTTTACATGACAATGCACAACCAGATGTTCAAAAAGTCATTTGGCCAACAAAACAAAATCACATTCACATCTAAAATTGCAAATTCTGACCCATTTTCTTTAGAATTATATTTTCAACTTGACAAAACTGAATGAACTAGAAGCACATAGATTACAAACTACAGTAAGAAACTAAAACCTCATTCTTACATAAAATGATTACATAGATTTGTCAATTTGAGAGGAAAATTCATTTGGAAAGAGAAATTGCAGAAACACTCATTAGGCTTCTCCTGGTCTAGCAAATCTATTTCTTGTAAGGCTCCTGCAGCAAAAAGATCTCTCTGATGAATCAGATAAAGAACCTAATAAATTAATTTTCTACACGTCCATGAAGTCCCTGATCACTCAAACAAAATCAGATAAACAACTTCCATGGGTAATAAACACGATAACTTAATTTTTTGAGAGGAGATATCATTATGCTAAAAAATTGAGGTGGCTGATGATGCTTTTAAGAAATTTTCCATGGATTTGCAGTCATGTAGTAGAAGAGATCTGTTGTTGTTATTAAGGGTTAACTGGGGAGGAGAACTTACTTCTTCTTATAAGGCTTATTAGAAAGCTGCCCATTTTTCTTAGGGTTTTATTTTGATCGTCGATCTATGATCTAACGGATGATTTGTATGTTGAAACTGACCGTATTTATTTGACCAACATATATCATTCAAAGACACCTGTGATTGTGGGTTCGATACGCGTGGTGGTTATCTCTTTAAACCATTAGCCGAGATAAGTATTATATACTGAGATATTGAGGGCGATTTTATTTTTTTCTTTGCACTTTGATAAATCTATGTTCAATTTCCTGACCATGCTCTTCAATTGGGAAGTCGATGCTTAGGCCTTGGTTTTCATGAGACAATTGGGAAGCAGAAGCACCACTCAAACAATACTTATATGCCCATCAACATGGTAATCAGAAAAAGACCTTACTATTTTTAGGTGTGCAGAATCTAAATTGGCTGCGTCTATGAACCGTGAATTCCACCCAAAAATCATGATTTTATGCGCGGTTGGTTTTGCAAATTAAATTAGTGTGAAATGGGATTACATATGTGGAAACGACATGATTTATTGGAAGAGAATCGGCTGCAACAAATCTTAAATTCAAAAAAGCAAGACGTTAAGAAAATACATGAACGAACAATGGTAGGATTATCCACCAGTTTAGAGGCATGTTTACTCAAATAGGAACTACATGCAAAGATCAGTTCTTGTTAGCATCCCTCCCCTCTAGTGTACCCAAGGCTCGCTCGTGTAGAAGTTGGTCTTTCTGTAAAACATCACATTCACATCAAGATTGAAAATTCTGACCAGTCGTTCCCATTTTATTCAATTATTATAGCCACTATTGAAACATCACATTATGCAATTAAAACATCACATTCAATTATTAACATTCTTTTGACATATATAATTGAAAGTACTAGTGTTCCGCACCAAGATGTTTCAACAGTTTCTAACATTGTGCTAGTGACAAAGTCTCAGTTTGGACATTCAGATCATGTGGAATTTGACCCATTTATTTGCTCAACTAGTTGTAGACGGCCATGGTTGTGTGTTTGTACGTTATTAGTGTGTGCATACTTCATCCAGGCTAGGAATTGTACAAGGTGATAGTACTGCACAATATTGAGTTGTTATGTTTAAATATAGGAACACGAGTGTGTATAAATAGCGAAAATGTGATATATTTTCTATCATTTTTTCATGCTTAGTAGTTTGTGCATACTTCCTTCATTCAGACTGGTAATTGTATATTTGTATTCCATTATCAAGCCTATTGATATATAAAGTAGAACAGTAAGTGTTACTGTGCCTTGAAAAGTTATGATTTGGTTGACAAAGATATCTCAATTTAGTCAGTCCGGCAAGTCTCGTCTGTTCGACTGATTGCTTTGAAAGTTTTATTTGAAAAAAAAATGGTAATTTGTATGAAAAGGTTTCTTGATTTGTGCGTTTTGTGTCTGCTTTTGTGTTTCATGTTAGAACGATACATGGTTTCTTCATTGTGTTCGCATTACAGGGGAACTTGTTATTTGCTAATTGGGAGTGCACAGGAAGATGCTTGCGCTCTAAAAGAGAGGGTAACAAATTAATTAAGGTAGTCTAAAGATGAGGTGATATGTTACTTTGGTCAATAAGTGTTCCAAAATTGATACTGATCAGTAGTTTTTGTTTGAGAGATGAAGATGGGTGAGTTTAGTTAGCTTAGCTAGAAAACCAAAAATCATCTTGATCCCTCAAACACCATACAAACTTTTCTCAATTGCTTGGATTTCTATTGAAGAAGCACTTGGTGCTGCTAACAAATTTATTACTTCTCTTGCCCTACAAAAATTAACTACCCTGTGTGGTTATGCTTTTCTAGTGATCAAAACTTGGAATATTTGAAGCTAAATTTGGTTTCCGTTTTTTCAAGGGGTCAGTGGAGGAACTAGCAAAGAATGATGCAGAAGATAAAGGAGTAAGAGATTGGTAATGGGCTGTTTTTTTGCTGGGTAGGAATGCATGATTTATGAAACAAGGTGCACAATTTCTGGGGGGCTCAGGTGAAGGATATGCCCATCCCTATAATGATGCCACATTCAACATTTTTACACTAGTTCTTACGTTAATTCATTTGGTTACTCTCATTTTTCTCATTTAATGAAGGTGTAAAAGCTTGTATAATGTGATTGTTTGGTTGCCACCCCTAGTTTGTTCATACTCATTGCAAATTTTGACCCATTTTGTTTCGAATTATTATGATTAACTTTTTCTTGACATACCTAGTAGGACTAGTGATGCACATAGATTTACAAACCATGGTAGACACCATAATAAAAACATCAGAAAATAATTACAATTTTTTTTTTTTAGTTGAAAAGAACTTCACAATTTGAGAGGGGTAAGAAATGCAGATCCGTCATCAACATCAGATCCACCAAATGTTGCAGTAGCTGATGAATATCGTTAGATGTCATCTTGGAACATTATGTTTCAGCTAATCGACTATGATTGTGGGGAAAAAAAAATTTAATTCTTTAAGAGGAGAAATCATTATGCTGAGGTTGCTTATGATTCTTTTAGAAACTAGATTTACAGTAGAGATCTTTCGCTGTTGTTTTTTAGGGTTAGGGTCCGTAGGGAGGAACTAGTTACAGTATTGGGTACTGGGGAGGAGAACTTCTTCTTATAAAGGCTCTGAGAGATTTAGGGTTATGATCTAACGGATGATAAGCATGTCCTAACTGACCAACTTATCTTTGGTAGACGGCCATGATTGTGTGTTTTTTGTACACGTTCATTTTCAACCATCAGCTCTAAGTCAAAGTCATAATAAAATTAAACTAAATGTTGAAGGGCAAATTTTATTTATTCTTTGCACTTCATGAATCTTTGCATCGAGATATAGAAAATCTGCTAAAATTCCGACCAATTGTGGCTGTAACTGTGAATAATGGGGATGTCGTATGCTTATATTATGACAAATTTGATCAAAGGATGCAGTTCCTTAATCTGAAAGCGGTGGAATCCCCACATTCATCGAGCCATTGAGGAAGGTGAGCATTAAAACATATTAATCCCAATGCTGACCTAAAGAAAACAGCTCGAGCAAGAGTGTTCCAATGATTCCACAACACACAAAAATACTTGCTCATTTGGTGAAGAATTGCAGTCCCATTGTGAATTTTCTGCTGTATGAAAATCAGAATTTCCGGGGCCAAGTTCTTTAGTTTCCATATTTCTATACCTTGTTAATCATAAGTACCTTAAAAATTCCCAACACTTGCCACTCTAAAATCTTTCTTCCGAGAACTATAACCAATTCCATACTATACTTAGTCCAAGTGTTTTTCCATTTGCATGAAATGTTAGAACTCGTACTTTCTTACACTCGTCAGTAGTTGGATTCGGAAGGAAAAAACATTCCAGTAATACTCATCAACACGTGGACGAGGATGGATAATAACTAAAAGTACAAACATCATTGCACTTATGATGCATGAGACCAAAATTTTCATCCATTCTAATTACTTGTTCAAGCACCTAAAAACACCCAATAAAATAACTTCATTGTCATCAGAATTTGAAGAGCAAGTACACAATGTAAACACTATTACACTACTCATTGTTGACAACCAACAAACCAAAAAATTGAACTAAATTACAATACATTGAGGAAACATAAGAACCTACAAGGACCCATAATTTACATGGCAACAAGAAGCACAGGTACTTAAAGGAACAAAAGTGAAAAGAAAGTAACAGCAAGATTTAACTCGGTTCAAAACATTTACCTAGTCTTACTAATATCTCTACACTGTCACGTAAATAGGGAATGATTTTGGAAACAATACTAAATAAACAACAAAATTATTGGAAGATATCTCCATAAATAGCTTTAAGATATGAAGGATAACAACAGTTGAACTGATCTGCAGTTCTGCACCCAAATAAAGTCTTGTGTATAGGTAACTGGCAAGCATATTACTTGTACTGTTTGTAGTAGCAAATAATTGAAATGTAATCTCTGAACTGATCTTTCTAAAACAAATTGGATACACAGAAAAACTGAAGGGCTCTCTAATTCAATAATTACCAAAGTAAGGTCTCAGCGAATCTACATTCACCTCCCACAATCGGACACCCAATATTGTATCTACCAAAATGAGCAGCTGTAGTGTTAATACTGATGTTGAAGCCAAAGTGAAATGGGAATCCCTGCTTAGAAAAACCAAAATATGAATGTCAGTGTTTTGTTTTGGGCAAGATAATGAAATCAAATACCATTATTTTAAAGATCTTACCAGACGAGACAAGCGGAGCTCCGATATGCTACAAAAAGATCGCCAACTACATAGATTTGAGAGGAAAAGTCATTATAACAACAATATCAAAGATCTCCAAGGAATATGCAAAGGTTCCCCGTAAAACTCAAACTCCGACCATAACAACCCATATAATTTTGGAATCGGGAAGCAGAAATCTGGTTACTGGTTTTCTCCTTTTTTCCTTAACAGCGCCTCACTCTGTAGTCTCCAATTTCACTCTCAACTTCTACTGAAATCCTAGGGTTTCGTTTGGTTTTATATGAAGAATATTTGTGTGGTACGATAAACAAGGCCTTTAATCCGAATGGACAACGGTTTGCAGCCCAGTGAGGAGGGGGAGGCCCTATTATTACGTACGATATCCGACAGACATCTATTACTGCCAACCAAGTGTGTTTTTAAATTTTTATTACTACATGTAACAAGCCTTTATTAACAAGCCTTTATTTGTTTGTATAGTTTGAAATATACAAACTTGAAAAGAAGATAACACAAACAATTGCAGGGTCTTAGATGCTCCGCCTTACTTTCATTACACAAAATTGGTCAAAAAGACCAAAATCAACAATTCCTGGGTGAAAAAGACACTTAGGTTTTGATACTGTTTAAATAGCCAAAAATTAAAAAGATACTGTTTAAATGGACAAAAATTTAAAAATAGGCAGGATGTAACCAGTTTCATCCTGTCCATTTTCAATTATTTTTTTCTTATTTTTATTTTACATAGGATGCATCCAGTTTCATCCTTGCTATAAGCCAGGATGAATCCAGTTTCATCCTTGCTATTTTTTTTTGGCTATTTCACCCGTATTTTTTTTTATTCGTCCATTTGAACCGTGTTTTAAATTTTTTTGGACAAATGACCCATTTTCTCCTTTCATTACAGATGGGCAATTGCTCGCACTTGATGAAAGGATTCACAATGTTATGTTTTGTGGGATCTCACATAGAATCGTTCAATTCTAAAACTTCAAGCTGATAGAAACGAGGCTTTGCTAGAGATTATGGATGTGATCAAATAAACGCAAATTTGAAGTCAATACAAACTGAGCACATGGCGTCTGGTACATTCAAATTCGCACTTGATGGACCGGGAGGAGGAATTGAGGCGAAATAGCAAAAGACTGAAAATCACATTTATTTGCTTATCAACTCTATAGGGCATAACAATGTGACTATCTATTCACTCAGTGAGTCACTTGCTGCAGCTGCTGTTGTCAAGACCTGTTGATAGTTTACTTTTGAGTTTTTTAGATGACTAAATCCATTGTTGAAAACCAATTCAGGGTGCATAAATCACTCCACTAATCCAGCATGCATGAAATAGTTTCTTTCCACATTTAATTTCGCAAGCCTGCTTACATTTAAATTTTCAAAGTGGCTATGCTTTCCTGCTTAACAAAAAAGAGCTGCTGATGCCAAGAATGCGTGCTCAAATCGCTGCAGAACACAGTTCAAAGCAAGATAAAGTGGTTTTGGTTGTTAGTAATTGCTGAACAGTAGACATGTACCGGAGATTGTCACAGACTCACGGTCAAAGTATTTTTTGCCGAACAAACTTTTGTTTAAGTGTTACTGTCCAGAAATAACAATTATTGTACACTCTCATCCATTCTCTACGAGGACGATCAAATGGAACAATCTCGATACTAAAATTGTAAGAAATTTGTGTAGTTTTATGAATTTTTACATGACATTGCTTGAATAACCATATGTTTAAAATGCCGTTTGGACCATTCCATGTTTATTCATTTATACTTGGTCACATTGCAGGGATGATGCAGTAGATATGCTGTTGTTTTTTAGGGTTCAGAGTTTTTTTCTTGGTTTTACAGTGAGGAACTAGTGATTAACTTCTTCTTATAAAGGCTGAGAGATTTAGGGTTACATTTGTGATCGTTGATTATTTGTTTGTTTTTTTTTTGTCTATGATTCAACGGACAATTTGCATTTTGAGACCGTCCGTATATCTTTTGGTTCGTCAATTATTTTCTTATTTTTTTTTAATAGTAATGATTGCGGGGAAGAGATGCACACAAAAGAGGGCTGTCGGATACATAAACTGCTTAGCAATGTGGATTAATTTGATTTATACTTCGCTTTCTCAAATGATTCACTAGTAAAACGGGACTATTTTGCTACATAAACAAATTGTAACTTATATTTTGTAGAAACTGAAATGGGGACTCCGAAACACAAAACTGCATTCATAGTTAGCAGTTTTTTTTTCTTTTTTTCTTTTTTTTTTTTGTTTAAAAAGTTAGCAAGCTTTACATATCACAAAATTAGCAGATTATAGCAAAATCTCGAGACAAAATGCTACAAAGTAATGATACTTTCAACTGAGGAAAGTATAAAAGCAGCATGCACATAAGATGAGATTGAGAACAACAAGACATCGTGAATCTAGAAATTTCAGTTGACCCAATATATACTACCGCACCACCATAAAATTGAGAATCCACTAATGAACTACAAATTTTAACTTGATCCAAACAAAACAAAAATTTAAGCAAGCCTGCAAGTGGTTGGACTATACCAAGCTAACCAGACACTGAACTAGAAGACAGCTAGAAAGATTAGTGGAACTGCAAATAATTCAAAACTCGACTATAATCATGTAGTTAAACACATCAAAAAACAAAAATAAGCAGTCTGTTATCTGATTGAAACCAATAAAACATAAATGCCACCACCGGCAATTCACTGAGTTTGTATGAAAGAGAAAACAGTTTCACACATAAGTGTCAAGTAATTAACTTAGAACTATAGTCCAGCTTCTTGGTTTATTTGTACTTTTGTTTCTTTTGGTTTATTTGTACTTTTGTTTGTTTATTTGTACTTTTGTTTATTTGTACCTTCTTGGTACTTTATTTGTAATTTTGTTTATTTGTACTTTTGTTTCTTTTGGTTTAAGTGTCAAGCTGGACCTTCTTGGTTTATTTGTACTTTTGTTTCTTTTCGTCTTTCTTTATGTGACCGAATCCCCTTTCGGTTTCCATTTTTTTTGTTTCGGTTGTTTTTATTGGGTTGAGGTACCCCCTTAAGTACCTTTTTTCAATGAATTTTCCTCTTGACCGATCAAAAAAAAAAAAAAAACTATAGTCCATCTTGACATTATTTCCAAATGACGACTAAATGTAGATGGGGATGCAAGGAACAAGGAAACTTGTATATCATTAGGAAAATAGTCCAGTTTTCGATATTCAAGCATGAGATAAACGAAGAGCATAAACAACATCTATATTCACAGAGCAAGTATACAATGTTAACCAACACACCAAAAAATTGAGCTAATCTTACAATACATTGGGGAAACAAAAGAACCTAAAAGGACACATAATTTGCACGGCAGCAAGAAGCACAGATACGTAAAAAGATAAATAGCAAGAAGACTGGGTACTTAGAGACGAGCTAGATCCATATTCAATTTGAAGAACGCAGAAAAAGAGTAAATTGTAGCTTAGAGGAGAGAAATGCAAAGAGGGGAACATGTAACAACTGAAGGCAGATCCCAAGCCACATACCTAGAACTACAAAACTAAAAGAATCAGCAAATTGTCAACTCTAAATTGCAAGGTAAATTGGAATGACTTGCAGATGGAACAAAGTCAGCAAAATAAATTCAAGGAGATATCTATTTATGTCTTAAGAGCTTCAAGATCCATAGGTAATAGTCACAACATAAAAAAAACTGTGTTACAAGGACACGCGACACGGTGTCCGAGTTTTGTGTCCAAAACGTTACACGACAAGGTAAAAAACTATAAAACGGGGACACGGCATATACAAAATAGATAACTAGTTTGTCATTGATAGGAAGATACAAAGATACAAAACATATATAGATTAATACAAAAAACAGCATTGGAAAAGAACAGACTACATTGATATTTCTAGTTATGTTCATGGTCTGATAGATTAGCATTAGTAGTAGGCGTATGGCTCAACTGTCAGTACATGGTGGAGGGGTGCAAGTAGGTATTTTAAGGCATGCATTAGCTAATTATTGGTCTGTAGGATGATCATATTATTATTAAAAGTATTTTCACTGGTTAGTTATTTTCTATAGGATGATGAGATAATTTTTTGAAGAAGAAGGAAGAGAGAAAGTAAACTTTATTATGGTCAGATCTTTTTAGTTAGTCAAAGGGAAAAGAGAAAGCTTCCAAAGGAAAGAAAATAAATATCTTTCAGCATATTCTCTAGAATATGCTAACATGTGTCAAACAAATGTGGTAGATCTAATTTATTATTATTTTAACAGATTTCTAGGTAACTAAGCCCTGTCCTACGTGTTTGACACGCATGTCGACACTCCAAAATTATTTTTTTTTACGTTTTCTTGTAACTCTGAAAAAAAAAACTAGTCTGCACACCAATGTAACTCACCGAGACATTGATGATGTATTAAGGCATTATCATCACTTAAAGATATCTGCATAAATAGCTTTATATCTCTTTAAGATATAAAGAGATAACAAAATTGCAAACTGATTTCACCCATGTTAGTCTTTTTTATAGGCAATCGGAAAGCATTATCATCACTTGTACTATTTTATTTCGAACTACTATCAAGCACCAAAATGAATGTGCATGTAATGTAACTATCAGAAGAATAACTAACATTTACAAATCTCAATTGTACTTTGTAGTAGCATATAAGGTCTCCAAGAAATTTTTCTCCAACAATTTAATGTAAGCTCTGAACTTATCTTTTTATGTTCAGATATGAATGAATCTTAAAAAATAAATCCACTAAAACAAATTGGACACATTGAAAAATTTGAAAGATTCTATAATTTAATGATTACCAAAATAAAATCTCTGCAAATACACATTCAGCTCCCACAATCGGACACCCAATGTTGGTTGAAAGGTCGATAGTCCATAACTGATGAAGATGAAGCTGGAGTTTTGATTATGAAGCGAAATCTGGAGTCTCTGCTTTGAAAAACCAAAATTTGAATGTCAATTTTTTGGGAAGGATAATGAAATCAAATACCATTGTTTTACAGATCTTACTGGAAGAAAGAAGATGAGCTCAGATATGGGACAAGGAAGATCGCCGACTACATAGATTGGAGAGGATAAGCCATTATAAAAATACTATCAAAGAATATCTGTCTCTCGTTTATCTTTGATCTCCAAGGAATGTGCGAAGGCACTCCCACGTAAACCACAAACTCCGATCATAACAACCCATCTGACTTTGGAATCGGGAAACCGAAATCCGTTTATTCGTTTCTCCAAGGAATAGCGCCTCACTCTGGTTCTGGTAGTCTCCAATTTCACTCTCAACTTCTACTAAAATCCTAGGGTTTCGTTTGATTTTATATCAAGACAAGATATTTGTGTGTTGCAATAAACAAGCCCTTTAGACTAAGTCTTATGGGGTGCTAGTCTAGCACCTAGATTAGCAGTCAGAAATACCTCCCACGTCAGCCTAGCGCTGAATCATTCCGCGCCCAGCGCTGAACCATTCAGCACCCAGCGCTAAACCATTCAAATAGCTTCAAATCTCAACCGTCGATCAAAAATAAACCCTCAGCATTGAACCATTCCGCGAAAAGGTAGTTTTTCAGCGACTGAATCATTCAACGTAACTATCTAGCATGCTAGTTCACATGCTAGCAACTGGTAGGAGAGAGAACTAGTGTTAACTTTTTTTGCTACGCTTTTTTTTTTAATTGCAACACTTAAGTGCTAATCCAGCACCTCCAATCTAGCCCATAAGACTTAGTCTATCCCAATGGACAACGCTCTGCAGCCCAATAAACAAGCCCTATCGAGTATCGAAAGACTTCTTTTACTGCTACGTGTGTTCTGAAAATTTTACTACATTTCGTTTTTTTTTTTTTAAGGATACAAACATGCCTTCATGAGGAAGTTCGCTAATACTTGCGCGCTAGAAAATGTTCTTGGCGGGATTTTGATGTTATGTTTTCCGAATATTGAGCTCCATTTTGTGATCATCAATCCTTTCTCTAGCAAAGACTTTAATGAAATTATGTTTATAGTTGTTGCCGCGTGCACCAGAGAGAATATTATTTTTCCTAGTAATACATAGTTTTTCTCCTTCGTTGCTAGCATTTTGCCGATAAGTGTATCAAGTGCGGCTTTGTGTTATCAATTTGTATCTTTTATGCGAGGTATAAGAAGAGCTCATCTTGACTTGCGGATCGACTTCGCAGTTTGGTTGTCTTGTAAGGTATCTCTCTTCACACTCTTGGTTCCATTCAAATGTCGTGTTGTTTCTTAGCACTTCAATGAACAGTTTGCGATTAGTTGTTGCACGTCTTTCTTCGTTAATGGTGAACTCGTGTCCTGGATGGCTCGTTCTTTTCTAGATCCGCTTGTATTCCTTAAATGTTTGATAAATTGTGTAGCTTAAATGTTTGGTGAATTTGTATCCCTGAACCCAGTGCTGCATTTCTGTTTCATTCATTAGTCAGTAGGTTAAGTGTTTGATGAATTGTCCCACTGAATAAGCAAAGAACAAAATGTTCAACCAATTGTAACAAATGTCTGGAAGTTATGTGGAATTACAGGAACCGCAACAAAAAAGAAAAGCAGGCATAATACTAATTAATACACACATACATCCTCTTTGCAGTTTCAAGAAAAAGCAACAAAGAGAGTGGTTTCGTTAGCAAATTAGCAACCAAAACTTTCAGAACTAACATTTACCGGAGATGGTCACAGTGAAAGTAAAACCTTCTTTCAAGAACTTAACAATTATTGACGATTAAATGGCACAATCTTGATAAAAAAAGAATCTAATAAATTGGTAGTTCTTAGAATTTTAAAAGTTGTATTAACATCTGCTAGTGCTGGAACAACCGGATGTTCAAAAAGTCATTTGGTCCATTCCAAGTTTATTCATTGATACTCACTGCAACAAACCAAAATCACATTCACATCAAGATTGCAATTTCTGACCCATTTTCTTTAGAATTATAGAAATTACACCGGTTAACATTCATTTGACATACGAAATTACACCGGTTAACATTCATTTGACATACTAGAGTAATCAACTAAAACATCATTTTCGTCACAGTAAACAATTACATGAGATACTTCGAAAAGAAGTTTCCAATTTGAGAGGAAAACAAATAAGTTGTCTGTTAAACTCATCAGGCTCCTCCTCCTCCTGATCTTCAAATCTATTTCAGCAAGTTGTTGTCTACCAAGCTCCAACAAGGGTTTTTTTCTTCTTGATTCCTTTGAGTGAAGTGAAAATACGAATCTGCTGAATCCTGCTTGCAGTGATGAATTTCTCTGGAAGTCCATCTTGGTTTCCTTCATTGGGTATTGAAGTTTCACGACAAATTCTAATTTTCTGAGAGGAGATATCATTATGCTTAAACATAAGAATAAACTGCCATGGAGAAGAGATCTGTTATTTAGGGTTAGGGTTTCTTTCTTACTCTGCAGCCAGGGAGGAACTAGTAACAGGAGAGGAGAACTGCTGCTTCTTATAAAGGCTTAAGGTTTAGTCTAGGGTTAGCTGAGTCAAAGTCAAAGTCTTATACAGTACCAAGATAGTGAAGATGTTGTGTGAATCATGAGTAAAACGAGAGTATGTGGCTACCGAAAGTGCTTGTTTAGGATTTTATAATCCCATCAAGAACTGACAATAATGAAATTAGTTAATTTTTCCTGTGATTTTGCTTAGTTAATTCATACCATTACTTCAGGCTTCAGCTTACGCGGTTTGAAAAATCCATGGAGCCAAATAAAGTCTTAGATATTTATAATCTAGTGCCATCATCTAATGGAGTAGTACAATTACATGGTATTTTCTTTATCAAAAAATAAATAAATTCACATGGTATGTATTTTAGAGGCTTTGTTTCTCATGTTATATCAGAGAAATTCACTTAAGACTAAGTCTTATGGGCTAGATTGGAGGTGCTAGGTTAGCACTTAAGTGTTGCAATTCAAAAAAAAAGCGTAGCAAAAAAGTTAACACTAGTTCTCTCTCCTAGCAGTTGCTAGCATGTGAAGTAGCATGCTAGATAGTTACGGCCAATGGTTCAGCAGCTTGAAAAATACCTTTTCGCGGAATGGTTCAAATTTGAGGGTTTATTTTTGATCCGACGGGCCGAGATTTGAAGCGCCGAATGGTTTAGCGCTGGGTGCTTTGAATGGTTCAAATTTGGGCGCGGAATGGTTCAGCGCTAGGCTGACGTGGACTACTAATCTAGCTGCTAGATTAGCACTCCCATAAGACTTAGGAGGTATTTCTGACTGCTAATCTAGGTGCTAGACTAGCACCCCATAAGACTTAGTCTTAGGAACCTTGGTATATATCAGTTTCTCAAAGAAATGGAGGATGTCAAATTTACTTTGTGGTAGGTACTTCTGTGTTTATTTGATTTGGCAAGCCTCGATAAATATAAATTTTTGAAGTGGAAAGAAGCTATGTTTTCTTTCTTACGAATTAGCGACAACCTATATATTTTTTCATCAGCAACACAGTTCAAAGCAGGAAAGGCAAGAGGTGCTGATGCCTGCAGGACACAGTTCAAAGTAGGCATAATATACTAGTACACAAACATCCTCTTGCCCTTCCAAGAAAAGCAACAAAGAGAGAGGTTTTGGTTGTTCAAAATAGTAATTGCTGAACTTAAAGTGGACATGTGCTGGAGATTTCTTTGTCTAACAAAACTTTTGTAAGTGTTTCTGTCAAGAACTAACAATTACCCTCTCAATCCTTTCTCTACTAGGACGATTAAAAGGCGCAATCTTGATAACAAAATTGTAAGGCATTGGTCTAGTTCTTAGAATTTTTACATGACAGTGTTGGAACAACCAGATGTTAATAAAAAAGTCATTTTGTCAACAAAACAAAATCACATTCACATCTAAGATTGCAAATTCTGACCCATTTTCCATAGAATTATATTACCAACATACAAAACTGAATGAACTAGAAGCACATAGATTACAAACTAGACAAAGAAACTATAACCTCATTCTTACATAAAATAAAATCATTACATAGATTTGTCAATTTGAGAGGAAAATTCATTTGAAAGAGAGGTTGCAGAAACACTCATTAGGCTTCTCCTGGTATAGCAAATCTATTTCTTGTAAGGCTCATGCAGCAAAAAGATCTCTCTGAGATAAAGAACCTAATAAATTAATTTTATGCACGTCCATGAAGTCCCTGATCGCTCAAACAGAATCAGATAAAGAACTTCCATGGGTAATAAACACAATAACTTAATTTTTTGAGAGGAGATATCATTATGCTAAAAAATTGAGGTGGCACTTTGATAAATCTATGTTCAATTTCCTGACCATGTTCTTCAATTGGGAAGTCGATGCATAGGCCTTGGTTTTCATGAGACAATTGGGAAGCAGAAGCACCCCTCAACAATACTTATATGCCCATCATCATGGTAATCAGAAAAAGACCTTACCAGACTATTTTTATCAGTTTGAACGTAGTCACAGACTATTATTAGGTGTGCAGAATCCAAATTCGCTGCGTCTAGAAACCGTGAATTCCACCCAAAAATCATGATTTTATTCGTGGGAAGGTTGGTTTTGCAACTTAATTAAATTAGTGTGAAATGGCATGATCCTTTGGAAGAGAATCGGCTGCGACAAATCTTAAATTCAATAAAGCAAAACGTTAAGAAAATCCATGAACCAACAGTGGTAGTATTATTATCCACCAGTTTAGATGCATGTTTACTCAAAGAGGAACTACATGTAAAGATCAGTTCCTGTTAGCATCCCTCCCCTCTAGTGTACCCAAGGCTCGTGTAGAAATTGGTCTTTCTGTAAAACATCATATTCACATCAAGATTGAAAATTCTGATCATTTCGTTTCCATTTTATTCAATTATTATAGCCACTATTGAAACATCACATTATGCTATTAAAACATCACATTCAATTATTAACATTCTTTTGACATATATAATTGAAAGCACGCAGAAAGCACATGATTGAATTAAACTTATGGCCTTGAAATTGTACCTACCGAAGATATGAGATATCAATCCATGAATCAAAAGCAAGTAGCAAGCGCCAAGCTGATAACATCTTTTCGAATTTTATAGTGCTTTTTAATCTTTGGACATACGTATATGCTCATCATCATGGTAATCTGAAAAAGAGCTTACCAGATGCTGACTATTTTTATTGGTTCGAACATAGGTTTTGCACAATCTATATTCTGAACGGTGATTTCCACACGAAAATCATCATAATAATCATGGGACGGATGGTTTTGCAACTTAAATTAGATCAGTGTGAAATGGGATTATACATACTCAGCGTGTCACTTGCTGCATGATGTTGCCAAGACCTGCTGACAGTTTACTTTCAGATGTTAACTAGTTTTTTAGATGCCTAAATCAATTGTTGAATTGGTTTAGATGCCTAAATGCATCGTTGTAAACCAATTCAGGTGCATAAATCACTCCTTACTCCAGCATGCACGAAATAGTTTCACTCCACCTTAGGTTTCGCGAGCCTGGTTAAATTAAAATGTTTGAAGTTGAATGAAGCTTTGCTCAAACCGCTGCAGAACACAGTACTTCAAAGCAGGCATAATACTAATACACATACATCCTCTTTCCGTTTTCAAGAAAAGCAACAAAGTCAGAAAGATTGATTTTGGCTGTTCCCAATAGTTAATGTTGAACTGAATTAGAAATGTACGTATAATGGTTAGAGCGACTCAATATGGGCTTTTGCAGCTAAAACTGCCTGGTCGCTCAAACCAGTTTTTCTTGTAGTGTACTGGAGATGGTCATCGTAAAACCAGTTTCTTTGCTGAACTGGTAGTAACAAACTTTTTGTACACTCTCAATCCATTCTCTACCGGGATGATTAAATGGCCCAATCTTGATACTCAGCATGGTCTAGTTCTTTAGAATTTTTGCATGTGGTCAAAAAAAAAAACAAAATCACATTCGCATCTAAGATTGTAAATTGTGCCCCATTTTCTTTAGAATTATATAGCCATATAATTCTAAAGAAATAAACTATAAACTAGAGTAAGAAAATAAAATCTCATTCTTTCAGAAAATGATTACATAGATTTGTCAAATTTTCATTGGAAAAAGATGTTGCAGATACACTCATCAGGCTTCTCCTGATTTAGGAAGTCTATTTCAGCTAAGGTTCGTGCAATTGGCAAAAAAAAAAAAAAAAAAAAATTTACGGAATATAATGGATATCCCTACGTAGTTTCTAGAAAAAGTAATTTCTTGAGAGGAAATATCATTACGCTGAAAAATTGAGGTTGTTGATGATCCTTGTAAGAAATCTGTTATGGACTTGCAGTGATGTAGTAGCATCGATGCTGTTTAGGGTTAGGGTTTGTTTCATGCTCTACAGGGAAGAATTGCTAGCTGGGAGGACAACTACTTCTTTCTTATAAGGCTTAGAAAGTTGCCCGATTAGTTTAGGGTTTTATATTGGTCGTCCATTTAAGATCTAACGGATGGTTTTATATCTTTCGTAGACGCCTATGATAATGGGTTGGATATGCGCGGAGGTTAAACCGTTAGCCCGGTCCTATGCTGTATGGGGATTTTAGTTTTTCTTTGAAGGTAAGCTTGTAACCATAAACTAAACAAATTGTTACAAATGTCTGAAAGTTATGTGGATTTACAGGAACCCGCTGCCGAACACAGTTCAAAGCAGACAATACTAATACACATACATCCTCTTTGCCACTCATAAGTACCTTAAAAATTCCCAACACTTGCCACTCTAAAATCTTTCTCCGGAGAACTATAACCAATTCCATACTCTAAAATCCCATTTGCATGAAATGTTGGAACTCGGACTTACACTCCAGTAGTTGGATTCGGAAGGATAAAAACATTCCAGTAATACTCATCAACATGCCTTAAGAGAAAACCAGACCATTACTACATTCAAAAAACTCAATTCCAGATTTAACGGATGCATGGGTGCTTAGAGAGCGGTTGCAACAGTGTACCCTATACCCCTCCTACACAATATCTTTCTTACTCTGCATAGAGTAACTAGTAGTTGGAGAGGAAAACTGCTTCTTCTTATAAAGGCTGAGAGCGGCCGGTTTCGTTTAGGGTTTTTATGATCTAACGCATGATTTGTTTGACCAACATATTTTTCAGAGACGGTTATGATTGGGGTCCGATACATGTACAGGTACTTCTTTAAATCACTAGCCGAGTGAGTCTAAGTTAAAGTCTTATACAGTACTCTCAGATAGTGAAGATTTTGGGGAAGCATAGAGATGCACACGAGAGCTGTTGCTTGTCAAATAATGGGATCGGGGATTTCGATGTTGTGATCCATAACAATGTGGATCATTTTAAATTTTAGTTTGCTTTTTCAAATGATTCATGAGTAAAACGGGAGTTTGGCTACCAAAAGTGCTAGTTTAGGCTTTTCTAATCCCATCAAGAACTTAATGTCATTATACTCCTTTTGAGAGTAAAAATTAACATATTGTTACATGGTATTTCAGAGGCTTATTAGAATTTTGGAGGGGTATCCAAAGGTTATCCTTTTAACCTTTCTGAGTTACTCTTGACGGCCACGGGCTTCAGTTTCTCAAAGAGCAGGAGGATGTCAAATATACGTTTTGGTTAGTACAGCTTCTCTCCTTATGAATTAGCGACAACCCAGATGTTCAAAAAGTAATTTGGTTCATTTTCTTTAGAATTATATATAGAAATTACCGATTACCATTGTTTTTGTTGGAACATGTAATTTGTAATAGTCTAAAATGTTCCATAAAAGTGTAGAAAAATGTTGAAGACAAATCTCTAGAACGTACTAGAGTTGCCAAAGTCCATCAAGACTTGGCTAAGTCCGTAAAACATGTCATAGATTATTCTGGAGACAAGATTATTCTAGAGTCAAATATCAACATGTGAAAGAAATGTTAGTAGGTCTTCTAGAGAGTCCGTAAGACTAGATAGCTACAGAAGCTTCTAGAGTTAAGAGGGTCGGTTGTACCATGCCTATAAATAGGCATTTCATGTATTTATTTGTAAGCAAGCAAGAAGATTAATAGAAGAGAAATTTCAAAGTTAGAAAGTCCTTGCTTCCACCTTCAGTACTAGAGTCCTAGGAGCTCTATACGAGCAACACACTGCTATGCTCGTATACCTCCGCAAATATTATTCGATGTCAAAATTATAAGAATTTTTAACATGGTATCAGAGCTTCGAAATATTTCAATTTCTAAGATATGAAGGATATTTCGAGATTTCAGAATTTAAAGAGCCATTAAAATATCACCAATTTCAGAATTTAAAGAGCAAGTACACAATGTAAGCAGTATTATACCACTCATTGTTGACAACCAACAAACCAAAAAATTGAGCTAATCTTACAATACATTGAGGAAACATAAGAACCTACAAGGACCCATAATTTACATGGCAACAAGAAGCACAGGAACTTAAAGGAACAAAAGTGAAAAGAAAGTAACAGCAAGAACCATGGGCAAGAAGGTATTAAGACACTCCACACCGTTTTACTGAACCATGTCAAGAAGCATGAGTACTTAGAGAGGAGCTGCAACAGTCTACCCTATACCCCTCCTACTGAAGCAGCTCAGAATCCACGCCAGAATATTGCAATCCACTACCAAAAAAGAAAAAATACAACCAAATTTCATTCGCATTTTTAGTAGTTCAGGCATTCCAACAATCATTAACGCACTCCCACACATAAATGTAACCATGTATGTCTCTTTAACTCGGTTCAAAACATTTACCTAGTCTTACTAATATAATGCAGTACGGAAGCGTGAATAAAGAAATTTGGTAGTAAAAGTAGAAGAATAGTTGAGAAATCTCAATATTGATTGATAATAATAATGTATATGTGTTTACATAGGACTAGTCTCTTATTTAAATAACTCTAAGACTCAAACTTGGAACATAAGAAATCCCTAAAATAAGTAATATTCTAGAATTAAATAACTTCTAAAAATAAGATATACCTATATTAAATTAATTAAACTCTATAAATAATAATAAAATTATTAATCCTAAATCTAACGGATGTCCTACATCAGGCCCGCCATCTTGAAAAGAATTCGTCTCGAATTAGCAAAGTACCGAAGAACATGTGCTACATCATAATAACTCTATACTATCACGTAAATAGGGAATGATTTTGGAAACAATACTAAATAAACAACAAAATGATTGGGAGATATCTCCATAAATAGCTTTAAGATATGAAGGATAACAACAGTTGAACTGATCTGCAGTTCTGCACCCATATAAGTCTTCTTTATAGGTAATTGGCAAGCATATCACTTGTACTGTTTGTAGTAGCAAATAATTGAAATGTAATCTCTGAACTGATCTTTCTAAAACAAATTGGATGCATAGAAAAACTGAAGGGCTCTCTAATTCAGTAATTACCAAAATAAGATCTCAGCGAATCTACATTCACCTCCCACAATCGGACACCCAATAATGTTGTAAGGTCACTAATCCATAACTAATCTATCTCTCCGGCAGGGTCTGTAAATGAGCAGCTGTAGTGTTAATACTGATGTTGAAGCCAAAGTGAAATTGGAATCCCTGCTTAAAAAAACCAAAATATGAATGTCAGTGTTTTGTTTTGGGCAAGATAATGAAATCAAATACCATTATTTTACAGATCTTACCAGATGAAAGAAGATGAGCTCCGATATGCTACAAGAAGATCGTGAACTACGTAGATTTGAGAGGATAAGTCATTATAACAACAAAATCAAAGATCCGTGTCTCTCTTATCTTTGATCTCCAAGGAATGTGCAAAGGCTCCCACGTAAAACTCAAACTCCGATCATAACAACCCATCTAATTTTGGAATCCGGAAGCAGAAATCTGGTTTTCCTTAACAGCGCCTCTCTCTGGTAGTCTCCAATTTCACTCTCACCTTCTACTGAAATCCTAGGGTTTCGTTTGCTTTTATTTGAAGAATATTTGTGTGGTGCAATATACAAGCCCTTTAACCCCAATGCACAACGGTTTGCAGCCCAGTGAAGAGGGGGGAGGCCCTCTTATTACACTATCCGAAAGACATCTATTACTGCGAGCTATGTGTGTTTAAATTTTTTACTACATGTGTGCATGGAAACAAGCCTTTCTTTGTTTGTATATTCAAGTTTGAAATATACAAACTTGAAAAGAAGATAACACAAACAAATGCAGGGTCTTAGATGCTCCGCCTTACTTTCATTACAGATGGGCAGTTGCTCGCACTTGATGAAAGGATTCACATTTCACCATGTTATGTTTTGTGGGATCTCACATAAAAATCGTTGAATTCTAAAACTTCAAGCTGATAGAAACGAGGCTTTGATAGAGATTATGGATGTGATCAAATAATCACAAATTTGAAGCTAATACAAACTGAGCACATGGCGTCAGGTACATTCAAATTCGCACTTGATGGACCAGGAGGAGGAATTGAGGCGAAATAGCAAAAGACTAAAAATCACATTGCATTTTCTTATCAACTCTATACTGGTATGACAATGTGACTATCTGTTACTTTACTCAGTGTGTCACTTGCTGCAGCTGCTGTTGTCGAGACCTGTTGACAGTTTACTTTTGAGTTTTTTAGATGACTAAATCCATTGTTGAAAACCAATTCAGGGTGCATAAATCACTCCACTAATCCAGCATGCATGAAATAGTTTATTTCCACATTTGATTTCGCAAGCCTGGTTAAATTTAAATTTTCGAAGTGGCTATGCTTTCCTGCTTAACAAACAAGAGCTGCTGATGCAAAGAATGCGTGCTCAAACCGCTGCAGAACACAGTTCAAAGCAGGATAATACCAATACACAGATACATTCTCTTTCCTTTTCAAGAGAAGCAAAAGACAGTAGTTTTGGTTGTTAGTAATTGCTGAACTGCAGTAGACATGTACCGGAGATGATCACAGATTCACGGTCAAAGTATTTTTTGCCCAACAAACTTTTGTTTAAGTGTTAACTGTCAAGAACTAACAATTATGGTACACTCTCATCCATTCTCTAAGAGGACGATCAAATGGCACAATCTTGATAATAAAATTTTAAGAAATTGGTCCAGTTCTTAGAATTTTTACATGACAGTGCTGGGACAACCAGATGTTCAAAATGCCGTTCGGACCATTCCATGTTTAATTATTCATTTATACTTGCTCACTGCAATGAAACAAAATCACATTCACATCAAGATTGCAAATTCTGACCCATTTTCTTTAGAATTAGCTATTACAAACTACCATTCTTTTGACATAGAAAACCCAATTTACTAATAGGACTAGTGTTGCGCATGGACTACAAACTAGATTAGAAACTAAAAATACAGAAAAAAAATTACATTGTATATGAGAAACAATTACATTGTTCTTCTCCTGATCCTTTAAACTACTTCAACAAGTTGTTGTTTATCACCTTCTTCATTTCTTCCAACAAGTTGCAAAAAGATCAAAGAAATTTTGCTCTCTCTGATAAATATCGCTGCAAGTCACTTTCCCATTCTTGCACTGAGAATTAGATAAAGAACTTCACTTCCTGAGGAAAAACACATATTATTTTTGTGAGAGGAGAAATCATTATGCTGAAACATTTAGGATGTTGATTTTAAATAATCTTCCATGGATTTGCAGTGATGATGCAGTAGATATGTTGTTGTTTTTTAGGGTTAGGTTTTTTTTCTTCGTAGTACAGTGAGGAACTAGTAATTGGGGAGAAGAATTTCTGCTTATAAAGGCTGGGAGAGCTGCGGTTTAATTTAGGGTTACATCTCTGGTCGTTTTTTTTTTCCTTTCTTTTGCCTATGATTCAATGGACAATTTACATTTTGAGACCGACGGTTATGATTATGTATTTAGTACACGTGTAGGGATCAATCTTTAACATTAGCCGAGTCTTGATAGAGATCTATGTTCAAGTATACATCCATCCGAAGTAGAGAAATCAGCATGGTCTTGCTACTCTATAATTCATTTTTATAATGAATTTTCCGGCACATTGGCCACAGGAAAAGTGCATTATGTGTTTCCGGAAAAGTGCATTGTGTGTTTTCGATCATTTTTGCATTCTGAGACGAGAATGTGGTAATTAAGCTTGTGCACATTATTAGTTTGTGAATACTGCACAATATGGGTGCAATTTCTTTTGGAATCGTCTTTTGGTTGGTCTATTTTGTTCTTGTGTAAATTTTAATTGTGAAGATTTTGGGGAAGCATAGAGATGCACATGAGAGCTGCCGGATCCCATAAACTACCTGACGTGGGATTTGATGTTGTGATCCATAACAATGTGGATTATTTCAATTTATGTTTGGTTTTCTCAAATGATTCACGAGTATAACGGGGGTACTTGGCTGCCAAAAGTGCTAGTTTAGGCTTTTCTAATCCCACCAAGAACTAACAACAATGTTAATTCAGAGGCTTTTCTTCTCATGTTATGTCGGAGAGTTTCACTTGTTACCCGAAAACAAGATGTAGCTAATTTTGCATTTAAATTCAAAACATTTACAAGTTGGAGGTTCAGCTTCACATAACGGGCAGACCGTTAACATTTCTGTAATAGACATTACCAAAATCATTATCTCATCACATAATTCTTCCACACATCTAAAATCTTGTAATAGACGTTACCAAAATCTTTATTGTCTACCTGAGAATCCTTAGCCCGGTTGAATACTAGCAAAACACTCGTGTAGAAGTTGGTCGCTTTTACTTATCTGTATGGTTGAATACTAGAACAACACTCGGTTGAATACTAGCACAACACTCGTGTTCAATTGATATTTTAACTTCTTTCAGCGCACTTGATATCCTCTCATTCTCTACGAGAATATTTTAACTGCATTAGTACCATACAACACTGTATTTCTTATTTCTACGAGACTGACTGACGTTGGAATTGGACTCGGTGTGTTTCTTATTTCTAAAACATCGCATTCACATCAAGATTGAAATTCTAACATTTTATTCAATTATAATAGCTACTGTTGTTGATTAACAATCGTTTGACATATAAAACTGTAAGTATTAGAATTGCAAATCAAGATGGTTTAACAGTTTCTGACACCCTTATATATAGTTCTACCTGTATGACCATTGTTCTAAGAGTCTTTTTGGCCATTCAGATCATGTAGAATTTGATCCGTGTATTTGCTCAACTAGTTGTATTTGGGTAATTGATACAACAAGCAGGACTAGTCATGCATATAGATTTACAGGTAGAAACTAAAATAAAAACATCATAAAGCAATTACAATTTGAGAAAAGAACTGAACAGCTTCACAATTTGAGAGGGGAAAAATTAATATGAGATCCCGTCATCATCATCGGCTCCTCCTTATCCTTCAATTCTAGATCAGCAAGTCGGCTCCTCCTTATCCTTCAAATCTAGATCAGCAAGTCGGATCTTTTCAAGGCTTATATTTTCCTTCAAAGTAAGGCAAAAAGATCTACCAGATGTTGTTGTAGCTAATGAATTTCGCTGTATCTCATCTTGGAACACTCTTTTTCCGCGAATCAACTATGATTCACGGGTATGGTAAATTATAATTCTTTGAGAGGAGAAAATCATTGTCTTGAGGTTGCTTATGATCCTTTTAGAAATGGTGTCATGGATTTGCAATAAAGATATGTTGTTGTAGTTGTTTTTAGGTTAGGGTTTTATTTTCTTACTCCACAGGGAGGAACTAGTTATTGTGGAGGTACTCCCTCCGTTTCAAAAAGACAGTCCTCTTTGACTTTGTCAAGATATTAAGGAGACCATATCAGTTTACATGCCTACCAATAATTACTTTCCTAATTTATTTCAATAAAAATGTTAGTAATAAAAATTACCAAAATTTTTTATGGGATTGTAAATGGGAAATACAAAAAAGGAATGAAGGATGTATTTGTTTCCTTAATTATACAAATTTCATTAATATTTTAGATTGGCACCAATAAAAAAGAATTGATGAATATAAAAAACTTAAGGGTATATTAGAGAGTTTATTGGAAAAATATGACTATAAATATAAGATGGACACAATTTTGAAACAGACCAAAATGGAATAGAGGGCGGTCTTTTTGAAACAGAGGGAGTAATTGTTATGTCTGTTTTTGGTTTTCCTAGGTATTGAATATTTAATTCTGACAATGCATTCCCTTAATTACTGGAAATTAGATGTTTACGTGGTTGTGCTGAAGAAGTAGTCTCCCTTTTGAGTTGGGTCTTACGATCATCAAAGAATTAATGACACCCACTTGTTCCAACTTAAAAACATCCGCATTCCATGTTTCTCTTTCCTTTGTATCTTAGTTTTAAAGTTTTAAAACTATATCTTGTGCGTCATCGATTACTGTAAGTGTTTAACTTTCAAAGCAGGCATAATACTGATACACATACATCCTCTTCCCGTTTCAAGAAAAGAAAGAGAGCAGCTTTGGTTGTTCGCAATAGTAATTGCTGATCACTTCCCGTTTCAAAAAAATAAACAAAGAGTGGCTTTGGTTGTCACAATAGTGATCTCTGAATTAGACATGTACTGGAGATGGTCATAGTAAAACCAGTTTCGTTGCCTGTCAAACTTTTGTTGAAGTGAACTAACAATTATTCTGCACTCTCGATCCATTCTTTCTGGGACGATTAAATGGCACAATCTTAATAACAAAATTGTAAGAAATAGGTCTAGTTCTTAGAATTTTTACATGACAGGAACAACTTCAAAAAGTCATTTGGTCAACAAAACAAAATCACAATCACATCCAAGATTACAAACTAGAGTAAGAAACTGAACCTCATTCTTACAGACTATGATTACATAGATTTGTAAATTTGAGGTGCAGATACACTCATCAGGCTTCTATTTCGTTTCAGAAGGTTTGTAAGGCTCGATGCAAGTAGCAAAACATCTAAGAAATTCGGGTCTCTCTTGATGAATATCTCCGGAAGTCCATCAAATCCCATATCTCTCTCACAGAATAAGATAATAGTCCCATGAAAACTTAATATTTTGAGAGGAGGTATCATTGTGCTAAAAGAATTGAGGTTGCTGATGATGATATTTAAGAAATCTTCCATGGATTTGCAGTGATGTAGTAGGTTAACTTTTCTGACAACATTTGCTGCATACAACACTTTATTTCTACGTTTGACTTGGATTCGGTGTGTGGTCAGTGGAGTATAACAGACCAAGGAATTGGAAGAATCAAAGAATGATGCCGAAAGAAAAAGGAGCAAGAGATTGGTAATAATCTAAATTTTGGGTTCATTAGCATGTAAAATGTTAGGCTGAAAGATCCATCGGAATCCACCAAATGAAACAGCATATTAGATGATTCAACAGTTTCTAACACCCTCCTTGATAGTATGACCACTGTGCTGGTGACAGTGTCTCTATTTGGCAATTCAGAACATGTGCACCAATGTAACTCTTACTAAAAAGCATTACCACTAGAGTTCCAATTTTTGCATGGATAGGTTTATGAAGTGAGAACAAAAGTAGGAACAGCAAAAAGTTTAACATATCTATAGTCACCAAGACATTGACAAGTTATTAAGGCACTGCACCAGTTCCTGATCCATGGGAAAGAAGCATGGATACTTAGAGAGGAGCTGCAACAGTGTAGCCTAAAAAAATCACCAAATTTCACTCGCATATTCAGTAGTTTTAACCATCAAACAATCACTAGCACACAAAAGTAACCATGTATGTGTCTTTAACCTCGTATCAAAACATTTGCCTGGTCATATTAATATCTATACTGTCACATAAATAGGGAATGATTTTGGAAACAAAACTAAATCAAATTTCAAAATAATGGGGAGATATCTGCACAAGTAACTTTAAGATATAAAGAGATAACAAAATTTGAAACCGATCTGCACCCAATAGGTAATTGGTAAGCATTATCATCACTTGTTATTTTATTTTGATTCAAGGTTCTATTAGGCACCAAAATAAATATGTAAGTAATGTAACTATCAAAAAGATAATCAACATTTATAAATCGAAACTGAATGTTTATAGTAGGTCTACAGAAAAGAAATCTCTTAACAATTGAAATGTAAACTTTCCAACTGATCTATTTATGTTCAGATATGAATACACCCTAAGAAAATTTCCAACTAAAACAAAGTGGATACGTTGGAAAACTTAAAAGATTCTCTAATTCAATGATTACCAAAATACGATCTTAGAAGCTGAGATTTTGGTCGTAATTGACCTTTATAAGGAACAGTAAGGAAACTTAAAAACTGAAAAGACAATAAACAGAATAATACTACTTACTTAATCAGTGTATGAGTGAACACTTCACTGACTTATACATTAGTTACTTTACAGAACCTACTTTCGAGAAGAAGAAAATGGTTTCAGAGGGTCTCGGACTGCATCCCCAAGTCACATGACTTCATTTGTTAGGGGAAACCTGACAACAAAACAAAAACAAAAAATCTAGTTTTCAGATTCTGGTATTCATTGAATTATAATGAAACATAAAGAAACTGAAAAACAATGGAAAGAAGAACGCTTACTTAGTTTTGAGAGGAAATATCATAATGCTGTGGTATGTATGTGTATGATTGCCTCCACCAGAATCCCATACAAAACCCTGCATCTCGAACCCATTACTACCTTTCTACTAATTACTTGAGGTTTTAATTTGGGGGAAATACAAATGAGATTTAGGGTTGTTGGAGTTTTGATTTTGGGGAAGTAAAGATAAAATGAGATCCAGGATCTTAGGAAATTAGGGAAATGATATTCGTATTGGCAACTGAACTTGGATCGAGATGCAAGCCCAATAGGAATATTATCCATATTTAGGCAATTTGTGAGAAGAACTTCATCTTATAAAGGCCCAGAGATTTAGGGTTATATTTGTGATCGTTGATTAATTATTTATTTTTGTCTATGATTCAACCGTTGATTTGTTTAGGCCGTCCGTATATCTTTTGGTCCGTCAATTTTTTTCTTGTGTAAGAATTTTCTCTTTGGGGAAGCGTAGGAATGCATACAAAACTGTGGGATTTGGGATTTTGATGTTAAAAGATGTGGATTTTTTCGATTTATAGTTTGTTTTCTTAAACGATTCATGAGTAAAACAATGCAAAGGGCTAGTTTAGGCTTTTTTAATCCCATTCAGAACTAACAACAATGAAAATAATTAATATTGGCGGTGATTTTTTCCTTCTAAAGCTTTCTTCATTTGAAGAATGATTAGTTGAGTAGTGCAAATAACGTCTATAAAGAAATTTTCCTCCAACAACTGAAATGTAATCTCTGAACTGATCTTTCTATGTGCAGATACGAATACGCCCTAAAAGAAAATTCCAACTAGAAATTGGATACATTGAAAAAGTTTAAGATTCTCTAATTCAATGGTTACCAAAATGAGATCTCTGTGAATCTACATTCGCCTCCCACAATCGGACATCCAATAATGTTGGTTGTAACGTCACTGGTCCGTAGCTGATCTATTTCTCCGGCAGAGTCTTAATGGCCAAGACAACGAAATCAAACTCCATCATTTTACAGATCAGATCTTACAGGAAGAAAGGAAGATGGCTACTACATGAGCTGGAAGAAACTACATGAGCTGGAATGAAGGCAGCTACATAGATTTGAGAGGATAAGTCATTATAACAACAATTTCAAAGATTTGTGGATTCTCTTATATTTGATCTCCAAGTGCAAACGTTTTCATATAAAACTCAAACTCGGATCATAACACCCCATCTTATTTTAGAATCGGCAAGCCGAACTCCGGTTACTGGTTTCCCAATCAACGCCACCTCACTCTGGTTGCCTCCAATTTCAGCCTCTTTCTCTTCCCATGTTCTAAAACTTCTCTACCGGAATCTTAGGGTTTGGTTTGCTTTTATATAAGGATGCAAGAAGCCATTGGGCTCATTTCAATAGACAATTGTTTGCAGCCCAGTGAGGAGGAGGCCCTATTATTACAAAAGAAAAAGAACCATTTTTTGGGGACCGTGGTTTTTTTGAGGGGACCATGGTTTGATTATGCCACCTTCCCTCTAGTTATAAGGGATGTCCTAATACGTTGAAATTACTAACTTGCCCTTAACCTAATTTAATTTAAAACCAACCTAATAACCACCTCTCTCTATATATATAACCATCACCACCTCCTCCCACCACCACCGCCCATCACCGCCGATAAATACCACCACCACCTCCGACCATCACCACCGCCCACCACCGCCGATTACCACCACCACCTCATCCCACCACCACCGCCGATTACCACCACCACCACCTCTGATTATCACCAACGCCAACCACCGATTACCACCATCACCACCAACCACCACCACCTCTATATATATAACTTAATTTAAATCTTTAGCAAAGATATTCTCACAAACCCATTACTTGTCGTTTGTTTTTGGTTGAAAAAAATGAGAAGTAATCATCCAAATGAGTTGAAAATGGAAGTTGTGGAGAGGTTTAATGGAGGTTATAGTCTTTCTTCGATTACTTGTTCATCTCACAAGGCAACCGAACTACACATTCGAGATGAGTTCGGTTACTTGTTCATCCTCACAAAGCAACCGAACTACACCTTCGAATGAGTTCGGTTCTATATGCTTTATAACTATGTTCTGAACCCCACGAGTTCGGTTGTTTCGCATAAATGTATAAAGCGCCATGTAACCGAACTCTGGGTTAAAAACATAAGAAAAAAAGTTGTCATGTAACCGAACCTTACTGTTTTACCCATTATTTTTATTTCTCTTATAACCGAACTCTATCAACTTTGTTCGGTTATTTCGCAAAAATTTTAAAAATGCCATGTAACCGAACTCTACGGTTAAAAACATAAGAAATTTTTGTTTGTTAAGTTCGGTTGGTTGTGCAATTAATCTCAAGTTTGCGAAACAACCGAACTTATTAAACTTAGTTCGGTTGGATCGCAAAAGCATGTAGTTTGCGAACCAACCGAACCTTATACACTTGGTTAAAATTTATTTGTACATAAAGTTCGGTTAGTTGCGAACCAACCGAACATAACACTGCATGTCGAGCTTCCATTAATATGGAGTTCGGTAACTCTGCGTGTTTGGATCAAGCAACCAACTACACCTTGGGATGAGTTCGGTTGCCCATCCTCACAAAGCAACCGAACTACACCTTCGATGAGTTCGGTTGCTTGTTCTTCATATAAAGTAGCCGAACTGTTCAAAATCCGATTCAAAATTTTACATTTTTGGGGAAGTTTTTACCAATTCAACATACATTATCTAAGTTTGGAGCATACTTGTTCACCCAAATACTCTACCTCCGGTTGTGGTTGATAAAATCCATCATTTGAATACTCAAAGGGGTGAATTGGAAAAAAAAAATTTATTTTCATGTTTTTCTCCTTCATCTTCTCTAACTCTACTCTCACAATAATTCTACTCAACTAATAATAAACCCATCTTTTAATTTAATCTCACTAATTGTTTTTAACTAAATCATTTCACTAATCATAACCTAAAATTAATAAAGAGGGTAGATTAGGTATTAAATAAATAACTAGATATGGGGTGACCTAGAATTACTTCTAATGTCTTTACCCAAAATAAAACCATGGTCCCCTCAAAAAAAGGCTGGTCCCCAAAAAACGGTTCAAGAAAAAGAACAAGAAAAAAAGTTTGTACTGATAGCCGTTATCAATATTTCCATCGTGTATGTTGAAACATGCCAGTTTGATTTTCCTTGCAATGAGTACAATTAGCATCGCAAAATGTGTATGATTCTTTGAAGTGACAAACACAAGGTTACTAAGGAAATTCCTAAAGGGATAGGCAAATTGACAAATTGCTCCCACTATGGGATGGCCAAATCCAAGCAAGTGGAAAAATCGTCGAGAGTGAGAGCTTTCTGAGTAGTAGGAGGGAATGCATTTTTTTTTTATATAGATAACATTAGCGATGGATGAAGAGAAAGCAGTACATAGCAGCGGAGTACTCAAATAATAACATTAGCAATTCCTTCACTGGCCTAATATGGAAGGCCTAGAACAGCAGGCAGTTCCATGACTTTGAGTAGAAGGTAAGCTCACATCTATTTGTACAAAGGAGAAATATCTTTAAGACCTCTTGTAAATATATTGTAGTTGAAAGAAGCTATGCTACCCTGCGACAACCTTGAAAAAAAATTTCATCAGCAAATTGTAACAAATGTTTGAAAGTTAAAAATACTGTTGTTTCAAGAGAAGCAACAGAGAGAGTGGTTTTGGTTGTTTGCAGTTGTTTGTAATTGCTGAACTGAACTAGACTAACAAGTGAAACTTTTGTTTAAGTGTTACGATCTCAAGAACTAATAATTATTCTACCGTCTCAATACATTCTCTACTAGGACTAAATGGCACAATCTTGATACTAACAATATTGTAAGAAAACAGAACCACATTCCCATCAAGATTGCAATTTCTGGCCAAATTTATTTCGAATTAACATTCTTTTGAAAAACCGGAAAGAACTAGCAGCACAAGGTAGATTATTCCAAACCAATTTTAACAGCTACTATTTGATCAAATGAGCATCGTTATTGCAAACCAGCTCAAAACGGTGTAACAATAAAAGTTAGGGTACAGATTATCCCAATCCTTCTTCATATCCAACAAAAACATGAATACCAATATCACAAATTCTGACCAGTGATTAAAAATC
Source organism: Papaver armeniacum (assembly GCA_023531295.1). Classification (NCBI taxonomy): domain Eukaryota; kingdom Viridiplantae; phylum Streptophyta; class Magnoliopsida; order Ranunculales; family Papaveraceae; genus Papaver; species Papaver armeniacum. The sequence goes on along the minus strand of JAJJWW010008136.1, from coordinate 76,915 downwards.
TTTTGACCAGTGATTAAAACTGAAAGTACTAGTGTTGCAAATCTAGAAGGTTGAACTGTTTCTAACACCCTTATTGATAGTTCAATCTGTATGACCGACTCTCTTTTTATCATGTAGAATTTGATCCATATAAATTTGGGTAATTGATACAGATGCATATAGATTTACAAACTAAAATAAAAACACCAGAAAACAATTATATTATTGCATATGATTTTTTATTTTATTTTTAACTCAAACAATTTGAGAGGGGAAAAAACTAGATCAGCAATCCGATCTTGTAAAGACGTATATTTTGCTTCAGATCTGTGTAAAAAGATCTACCAAATGTGGCTGCAGCTGATGAATTTCTCCGGATATCTTCGAATTACATACTTCTTAAGCAAATCAACTTGCATCCGCTCCTTACATTTCTGAAATTCTAATTCCATGAGAGGAGAAATCATTATGCTGAGGTTACTTCTTAAGCAAATCAACTTGCATCCGCTCCTTACATTTCTGAAATTCTAATTCCATGAGAGGAGAAATCATTATGTTGAGGTTGCTTACGGTGCCATGGATTTACAGCAGAGATATGTTGCTGTTGTTTTTAGGGTCAGGGAGGAACTAGTTATTGGGGACTGGGGAGGAGAACTACTTCTTCTTATAAAGGCTCCGCGAGCTTTAGGGTTATGATCTAACGGATGTTGAGCATGTTGAGACCACCAACTTATCTTTGATAGACGGCCATGATTGTGTGTTTGCACACGTTCATTTTCAACCATTAGCTCTGACTCAAAGTCTTACTCAAATCCAACTAAATGTTTATTTTTTCTTTGCACTTCATCGAGATATAGAAAATCTGTTAAAATTCCGACCAAGTTACTACTGCTCTATAGTTCCTTCTTATTGTGAATTCCCGGCACATTAGCCAGCCATTGAGTGTGTATAAATTATAAATAGCCAATCTGCGAACGAAAGATCTAGATGTTGTAATGGTCTCCTGATATCGTTCTCGTTTGATTCCCTCAGGCTTCCATGATATTTATCCCAGGGATATGGATTATCAGCTGCGTCCTCAAGTAGACAACATGGTTTCTCTAAAAACTTTCATTCCTAAAGGAGCTGAAACTAGTAAATTTAATTGTTATGATGATTTTAATTGTGCTCTTGACAAAAATCCTCGTATGGGATATGTAATCACGGGAAGAAACAGAAACTCTGTGAAAATCTGTATTTTTGGTTACTTTGTATTGTATTATTGCAGTAATGGTAGCTGCAGGGCCTTTTTTAATAGAAAAGCGAGTATGAGATAAAGGAGCAATTTCTTTCAGAAACGTCTTTTTGGTTGGTCTCTTCTTTTCTTGTGTACATTCAAACGACTATGGAAAAGCATATAGATTTCTACTTGAGCTGTCGAATCCCATAAACCACTTGACAGAAGAGTAGACTTGGGGATTTTGATTATGATCCACAACAATTAATGTGAGTATTTGGCTAGCAGCAGTGCTAGTTTAGGCTTATTTAAACGCCGAATTCACCACAATCTCCCCTCCTTTAAAACACTAAGTCATATAAGCTCCCACGTTGCACGGTGAATATAACACCTCCCTCAAATTAAATTAGATAAAAGCTTTCACACAGAGCAATTCTGGAGAGGACAAGTGGCGGAACTCTATTGGTTTTTACCATTAAAATCTGTTTACACTCTATTTACACCCTATATTTAACTGGCCGTTAATAACACCGTTAGCAACCGTTAGTACAAACGTGGGTGTATAACACTTATGTCTGGATTTACACCTAATTAAAAACTTACACTTGGTTTACACAAAATATTTAACTGGATGTTATTCACAGACGTTAAGTGAACAATACATCCATAAGAAACCTAACCAGATTTACACAAGTTTATCGGATTCTGATATTCTCTTCTTTTCTTCTCTTATTTCTCTTCTTCTGTTCATCATCTCTTTCTCCCTGTCGAATTCAATTTCGAAGGTTTTGAGATCTAGATAAATCTAATAGGGTGATGAATCTGGAAGAAATTAGGGTTTCTTCCTTAGTATATTGTGATTTATTTTACTCTAGATGTTTATAGAAATTAAAAGAAGGATTATGCTTTAAAGAATCACATCTGTAATCATCCATCATCAGATCTGTAAATAGTGCATCAAATCCATTCGGGAATTAAAAAAAAGAAACTTCTCATAAAGAGAAAGATTGAATCCATGAAATTACAATCATACTTAAGATGATAGGAAGTCGTTGGACAGATTAAGAAAAGGAAATAAAGAATCTCATAGATGAACTTTTCCTGTTCGTTTGTAACAGAGAGAGAATTGAGCCATAAAAAAAAACATTAAAAAAAAAAAAAAAAAAAAACTATTCTTAAGTATTAATTATTTTTGGATTTGGATTTGGATTTTGGGTAGTAATAATTATTTTTGATCCTTGATTTATTCATAAGTATGGTAACCAGTAACAAATGGTCCACTACCACCACGTCCGCGTTCTAAGGCTTCATATACGGCTTAATATACATTAGATGAAATTATGGCTACTTAATTGATTTTATTATATACTTGATGACCCACTGAACCTGTACCACTAGTTAACCCAGTGACCCTTGACCCAGTAGTTTTACTGGTTCGACATCCGGTCCGTTTATTAAAACATTGGTCTATAATAGTCATGAGCATAGGCTGAAAATGGTATTAAATCATTCACCATTATCAATGAGCCTACCACCAAATAATGGTTAGTCATTAAAGTGGTGGTAAGCACTAATTATTAGAAGAAACACATGTAACTTTCGGATTTAATTTCTGATTTGTGACCATTATGTTATCTTTTTGGTCCTTCTATGACCATTATGGGCTCGTCGGCGTTGGGTGTTGGGTGTGAGTCCCAAGACTACTCAAAGAGATAAACTTTAAAGAAAAGAGAAATTGGGTCATTTGTCCAAAAAAATTTAAAACACGGTTCAAATGGACGAGTAAAAAAAAGTACGGGTGAAATAGCCAAAAAAAAAATAGCAAGGATGAAAAACCGGATTCATCCCGGCTTATTCTTAAAAAAATAGCAAGGATGAAACCTGGATGCATCCTCTGTAAAATAAAAATAAGAAAAAAATATTTGAAAATGGACAGATGAAACCTGGGTTACATCCTCGCCTATTTTAAAATTTTTGTCCATTTAAATGATATCTTTTTAATTTTTGGCTTATTTAAACAAGATCAAAACCTAAAGTGTCTTTTTCACCCAGGAATTGTTGATTTTGGTCTTTTTGACCAATTTTGTGTAAAGAAAACTGTGTATAGAATTCGTCAAAGAATTATTTTGTATGAGCCTTTCTAGGTATATACCAGTAGCTATGCTATCTTTTTGGTTGTTCTATAACCGCTTATATTTTGACGCCCATCTATGGTAATTTCAGATTATGCATTTTGTTACTATGGTTTCTTTCCCGCAGTTTTTGTTCATGGAGTGCCTTATGTCCCGGTGCTCTGGTTAACTCATTTTTCATCTTTTAGGTGTCATTAGGAAAAAAATGGGCATTGTCTAATGATGACAAAAAGACCATTTGATGATAGAAGGAGCTAAATTCTAGACATAAGCACACACATACACACGTGTGCAGACGAAAAAAAAAAAGATGCAGAAGAAAAGAAAGAAACTAAAACAACATTTGATAATCTGGATTCTGACATTGAGAGATGGTTGGTCCATCATCTATCATTGTTCAACCAAATTGCAGCGTTTTTATAGGTTTTAAAACGTTAGTGGTATTTTATTTAGACTCGAAATTCAGTTTCCTTATTAAACTTTGTTCTAGAAGTATCAGGAAAAAGACATATTATGGAAGCGCAGTAAAATGGAAGTGTAACCGTGTCAGGAAACACGGGGATCCGGCGAACAAAAATATCCTCCCCAACTTTCAATTCGAGCCTTAGGATGACAAAATCGATGGTCAGATATATCCGGATAGACAAACACCACTTCTTTTTATAATATAGAAAGATGCACACGAGAGTTTTTATACTCTCAGATAGTGGAGATATTTGGGAAATATAGAGATGCAAACGAGAGTTGTTGCTCGTCAAAAGCGTGGATTTCGATGTTGTGATCCATAACAATGGGATTATTTCAGAAGTACAGTTTGTTTTCTTAAATAATTCATGAGTAAAATGGGGAGTATTTGGTAACCAAAAGTGCTAGTTTAGGCTTTTCTAATCAGGAAATTAATTGGCATTATACTCCTTTAGAGAGTAAAAATGAACATGTTGTTCAGTACAGTTACATGGTATTTCAGAGCTTATTAGGATTTTGGACGGGTATTGCAAGGTTTACCTTTCTGAGTTACTCTTGACGGCCAAATGACACCGGAGAAGGTTAAGGATTTTTGTGTCTATTCCATATCGGGCACGGGTATCGGTTTCTCAAAGAACATTGTGCTAGTGACAGAGTCTCTGTTTGGCTATTCAGATCATGTAGAATTTGATCCATGTATTTGCTCAACTAGTTGTATTTGGGTAATTGATACAACAAGCAAGACTAGTGATGCATATAGATTTATCAAACTATAGGATAGAAACTGAAATAAAAACATCAGAAAACAATTACATTGTACATAATATATTTTCTTGAATCGAAAAAACGTCACAATTTGAGAGGGGAAAAATCAACATGGGATAGAAATGAAGATGTCGTAGTCATCATCGGCTCCTCCTGATCCTTCAAATCTGGATCAGCAAGTTGGATAATCTTTCTTTGTTCGAACGAACCCGTTCTTAAACTGAACTCGACTCAAGATAAGAACGCGAATAAACTCGTATAGAAAGTGTAGAAAGACCTACCACAGTAGTTGATTAGTTTCGTTGGATGTCAAACATTTTTCGTCAAATCTTGAACGAGGACAAGGAATTTTAATTCTTTGAGAGGAGAAATCATTATGCTGAGGTTGCTTATGATGCTTTTAGAAACTGTAATGGATTTTCAGTAGAGATCTGTTGCTGTTGATTTTGAGGTTTAGGGATTTACTCGATGAACTAGTGATTGGGGTAATGGGGAGTAGAACAACTACTTCTTATAAAGGCTGGGAGAGCTTTAGGGTTATGATCTAACGGATGATAAGCATGTTGAGACTGACCAACTTATCTTTGATAGACGGCCATGATTGTGTGTTTGTTCACGTTCATTTTCAACCATTAGCTCTGACTCAAAGTCTTAATTTGATCGCTGAAACTTTTTACACATTCCTTGTGCTTGATTACTTATGTTCAACATCACCACACTAGTAATCCCGCTAATATTAGTAGTGCAGATAATTTCACTATTCCTAATAGCATTAGTAATACTACAATATCACCATCTTTTCCCCCAAGTTGTATTAATCCTTAAACCATAAAGCACGGTGGTGGTATGTATCCATTGGTAAGATCGGCTCTCTAGCAGTATGACAAGCCAGAAAATAAATCGACAAAGATGTTAACTTCCTACATAAATACTCTTTACTCCAAAGATGAACTTTTCCATATTTCTGATAGCTGGAAGACATTTATCATTAAACATGTCTTCACATGAAACCAAATAACAAAACAAACATATTTAGGTTATGAGATTCTGGTCGTAATTGAAAAATTAGGGGAACAGTAAAGAAACTTACAAACTGAAAAGACAATAAACAGAACAATAATAATACTTAGTCTTGAGAGGAAACCAATACTTACTAAATCTGCTATTAAACCCAAACCTTTCCTGACAAGATTTTCTACCACAAGGAGTCAGTTCATACTTTTCAGAAATTTGAGAGAATTATGTCTCGGCGAGAATATTGCAAGAAGAAACTGGTTTTACAGGACTGCACCCCCAAGTCACATGAGTTGTCAGGGGAAACCTAGCAACAAGACAAAAACAAAAATCTAGTTTTCAGATTCTGGTATTCATTGAATTTAAATGGAACATAAAGAAACTTAAAAACAATTGAAAGAAGAACACTTACTTAGTTTTGAGAGGAAATATCATAATGTCAGCTGTGTATGTATGTGTACGATTTCCTCTTCAATCCCATGCAAAACCAATACTACATCCAGAACTCATCACTACCTTTCTACTAATTACTTTAGGTTTTTATTTGGGGAAAATACAAATGAGATTTAGGGTTGTTGGAGTTTGATTTTGGGAAAGGAAAGATAAAATGAGATGCAGGAGTTTGGAAGTCATGGAAATGATATTTGTATTTATAGGGCAACTGAACTTGCAAGCCCACTAGGAGTATTATCCATATCCATATTTGGCCAAAATAAGGACACCGAGAAGGGAAAGAATTCTTTTCTACGAGTATTTGACCTTGGGGCATTAGTGTCTGTTCTCAAAGACGCTAATGCCCCAAAAAAGTATTTTTATTAGAATAAAAGGGTTTAAAAGTATTTTTATTAGAATCCCTCCCCCAAAAAACCTCAAAAAAATAGACATTACCACAATCTTACTGTCTACCTGAGAATCCTTAGCCCGGTTGAATACTAGCACAAGGCTCGTGTAGAAGTTGGTCGCTTTTACTTATCTGTAAGCTACGGTTCAATTGATATTCATTAACTTCTTTCAGCTTGTCTTTCTTCTTCTTCTGCAAAATTCCAGCGCACTTGAATTGGACTCTGTTTCTTGTTTCTAAAACATCACATTCACATAAGATTGAAATTCTAACCAGTCATTCCCATTTTATTCAATTATAATAGCTACTATTGCTGATTAACATTCTTTTGACATATAAAACTTTAAGTACTTGTATTGCAAATCAAGATGGTTTAACAGTTTCTAACACCCTTATAGATATTTCTACCTGTATGACCATTGTGCTATTGACATATAAAACTAATATGCACCAATGGGTAGGTTGATGAACAGAAAACAAAAGTAGGAACAACAAAGTCTAACATATTTATAGTCACCAAGACATTGACAAGGTATTAAGTCACTCCACCATTTTCCTGAACCATGGGCAAGAAGCATGGATACTTAGAGAGGAGCTGCAATAGTGTACCCTAAAAAAATCACCAAATTTCACTCTTATTTTTAGCAGTTTTAACCATCAAACAATCACTAGCACACAAAAGTAACCATGTATGTGTCTTTAACCTCGTATCAAAACATTTTCCTGGTCATATTAATATCTCTATACTGTCACATAAATAGGGAATGATTTTGGAAACAAAACTCAATCAAATTTCAAAATAATGGGGAGATATCTGCACAAAAAGAGGTAACAAAATTTGAAACTGATCTGCACCCATGTTAACATTTTCTATAGGTAATTGGTAAGCATTATCATCACTTGTATTATTTTATTTTGATTCAAGGTTCTATTAAGCACCAAAATAAATATGTAAGTAATTTAACTATCAAAAAGATAATCATCATTTATAAATCTAAACTGAATGTTTATAATAGGTCCATAAAAAAGAAATGTCTTAACAATTGAAATGTAAACTTCAAACTGATATATGTTCAGATATGAATACACCCTAAGAAAATTTCCACTAAAACATATGGATACATAGAAAAACTGAAGGTCTCTCTAATTCAATAGTTACCAAAATAAGATCTCAGCGAATCTACATTCACCCCCCAGAATCCGACACCCAATAATGTTGTAAGGTCACTAGTCCATAACTGATCTATCTCTCCGGCGGAGTCTGTAAATGAGCAGCTGTAGTGTTACTGCTGATGTTGAAGCCAAAGTGAAGTTGGAATCTCTGCTTAGAAAAAACAAAATATGAATGTCAATGTTTTGGGCAAGATAATGAAATCAAATAGCATTATGTTATGGATCTTACCAGAATAGACAGTATGAGCCCCAATAGGCCAACCAAGATCCTCAACTACATAGATTTGAGAGGAGAAGTCATTATAACAACAATTTCAAAGATCTGTCTCTCTTCCATGGAATGTGCAAAGGTTCACACGTAAAACTCAAACTCCGATCATAACAGCCCATCTGATTTTAGAATCCGCAAGCAGAACTCCGGTTACTGATTTTTTCTTAACGGCGCCTCACCCTGGTAGTCTCCACTTTCACTCTCTTCTCTTATGTAAAACTTCTACTGAAATCCTAGGGTTTCGTTTGCTTTTATAGGATGGGTAGTCGGGTGGAGCGGGCACCTATACAGGCCGGGTAATTAAACCGGCTATTGGGTAGGCCGGGTGACCTTCGGACCCAAGCAGTAACATGGCAGGTTACCGATGCCAGTGCCTCCAGGCATTCAACAATTTCAAATTATGGGGAAGTTGAGAATAATTTTCAATAAACGAAATCAACTTGATGGACCATGTCTAGATCTTCCTGAGGATTTTATTCAAGATATTCTGACGAGATTACGAGCTCGCGAACTAATCAACTGCAGTTGCACGAGTAAGTTCTTGTACGACACAATTTTTAACTATTCAAGATTTGCTACCTCACACTTTACTAAAAATCAAAATAAACCGAGTCTATTTTTTTTTGATCTCTATAATGTATGCGTAGATACCAAAAAGGCTTATAATTTCAGGGTCTTAGAGGTAGGCAATGTTGTTTGTGATGTTGCATGCATGAGTATCTTAAATATTCAAGGCACAATGGAAACAGTAGGTCATTGCAATGGTTTAACATGTGTTAAACGCGCGGACAATTAATCCTCGTTGTTATAAACGGGGTATTCTAATGGTCATTAATCCGATTACGGCTGAACAACTTGGTCTCTACTGTGCAACTCCTATGCGTGTGCTGAGTATTTCTGATCAGGTGATTTTGTGTTGGTTTACTGGGGTCGATCTTCTATTGTACAATTTACGAACGAAAGATCTAGATGTTGTAATGATCTAGATATTGTCTTGGCGATGATAATATTTATCCCAGGGACATGGATAATCAGCTGCGTTCTCAAGTAGACAACATGGTTTCACTAAACACCTTCATTCCTAAAGGAGCTGAAACTAGTAAATTTAATTGTTACGATGATTTTAGTTGTGCTCTTGACAAAAATCCTCGTACGGGATATGTCATAGAGGGAAGAATCAGAAACTCGGTGAAAATCTGTATTTTTGGTTAGTTCGTATTGTTGCTGGGCTGCAGTAATGGCAGCTGTAGGGGTTAATCTGCTTTATTGGAGTATATGGATGTGAATATATACAAACTTGAAAACAAGGTATAATACAACCAATTGCGGGGTCTTAGATGCTCAGCCTTTTACTTCCGTTACAGATAGGCAGTTGGTCGCACTTGATGAAAGCAATCACTATGTTATACTTTAAGGGATCTCACATAGAATTGCTGAATTTAAATACAACTTCTAGCTGATAGAAACATCTGCTACGGGGTTTTGGATGCATTTTTGGAGTTTATGGATGTGATATAAATACAACTTCGAAGCTAATGCAAAACATTGCATTTGCTTATCAACGATCTACTGGTACAATGTGACTATCTATTTACTCAGTGGGTCACTTGCTGCAGCTGCTGTTGCCAAGACCTGTTGAAAGTTTACTTTCAGATGTTAGTTTATTCAGGGTGCATAAATCACTCCACTGATCCAGCATGCATGAAATAGTTTCTCTCCACATTTGATTTCGCAAGCCAGGTTAAATTTAAATTTTTGAAGTGAAATGCTTTCCTGCTTAATATAAAAGAGTTGCTGATGCGCCAAGAATGCATGCTCAAACGGCTGCAGAACATACATCATCTTGCCGTTTCAAGAAAGGCAAAAAGACCGTGGGTTTTGGTTGTTCACGCTGAAACTAACTTCTTTTGTTTAAGATCGATCAAAAAAAAAATCAAACAAACAAACTTTTGTTTAAGTGTTACTGTCAAAAGCTAACATATATTGTACACCGGAGGATTAAATTGATGTAAGTAATTGGTCTAGTTCTTAGAATATTTAAACCAGATGTTCAAAAGTTATTTGGTCCATTCCAAGTTTATTCACTTACACTCACTGCAACAAAACAAATCACATCGATCGTGTAAACAAGCCTCTAAGAACAGAGAAGAGAGAAAGGAGAAATACACACAAACTCTATTTCATTGATCGTATAAACAAGCCTCTTAAATAGGCAATAACGAACATTCTCTTTCATCCTCTGATGACGTGTCAAGAGAATTAGAGGCGATTTTTCCTATTTTGCGATCTCCATGGCTTCTAGCCATGAATCTCGTCCCATTATTCTTTCAACCTCTAATCCGTCTGCAGAATCTTCTAATCCTGCTAGTTTATTAGTGGCAAATATTGGGTTTGGGGATTTTCCACCTTTGGGGGGCAGTAGAGACCCTAAACCTAACTCAACCTCATATCCAAAATCAATTTTGAATTTGAATCAATCTCAGACAGGTTTAAGCTATGTTGGATGTCTTGGTAAGAACAATCTTAAAGCCATCTCATCAACCAAGCTTTCTTTTGATGAAGCTAAGGAAATTGATGGAGTTTCTACAGCTGTTTTCAATTCAGGTGAAATCTCACTTGTCTGATTGTGAATCTTATGTAGTAGTAGGTTATTTTGTGGGAAAGAAACTTCAATTCCCTTTTGTTAAAGAAAGCTTAATATCTCAGTGGAATTTGAAAGGTGATTTTTCCATGACTGTCCATGGAGAACAAGCTTTTTTGTTCAAATTTGCTCAAGAAGAAGACATGATTAAGGTGTTAGAATTGGGTTCTGTTTTCATTTCTAGGAAACTCTTCTTGATTCTTCCCTGGTTCATTACTCTGGAGCAAAACATCGATGCTATTACTTCAATTCCGGTATGGATGAACCTCAGGCAGGTTCCCCTTTATCTTTGGAATGAATTAGGGCTATCTGGGATTGATAGTATTGTGGGTACCCCAATCATGACCGATACTCCAACATCATTGAAAACTAGGATGTCATATGCCAGGGTTTTAGTTGAAGTTGCAGCTGACTGTGAGTTCCCATCTGATTTGCATATTCAAGTGGATAATGTCAAACTGGTAGTGAAGGCTGAATATCCTTGGCAACCTAATGCTTGCTCTCACTGCAAGACTTTTGGGCATTCAGAGGCTAAATGTAGCTTAATTCCTAAGCCTAAGGAAACTTCGGTCAATCCTAAAGTTGTAGTCGATCAAAGCAATGTAGAATTAGTTGTTAAAACAAAGGATAAAGCTGATGACAGAGTCGAGCAAATCCCTCTTGTAGTGGAAACTCAAGCTACAAATCAGGTCACCAGTGAAAGAGAGCAAACATTTGATGCGGTCACAGGTGAAACATACCAAACAGATGTGATGGAGACGAGGATATCTACTCCATCTGATGAAATTTGGCAAAACCCAAAGAAGAAGAAAACTGGAAAAAAAGGAGATAAGACAATGGAGTCTACATATGTTTTGAATACTTATAGTGTTCTTGACTCTGAAGTTCCTTTTGCAAACTTAAGTGATGAAGACAGCGGGATGGAAAAGAGTAAGAAGAACAGGATGTTTGAGACATGCTCTCAAAATGTCGATGCTCTTCGCAAGTTCTCTGCACTGTTGGGAGCACCTAGTGGGGGGTTGGAAGAGCAAAGAATGGATATATTCACGGATTTAGCTCACAACTACCAAAAGACTAGGAAGGAGAAGGAGCTTTATAAATTAGGTTCAAAGAGTGAACTGAGCATTGAGTTGCTTGGAAGAGGACATAGGAAATCAAAAAAGAAGAAATTTTGATTTTCTTTGTTTTATAGGATAGCATGCTATCCTTTTGGTTTTTTCTTTTGTTTGATCTAGGTTATGTTTGCTCTACTATGAGCTTTTTATTTCTGTTCTTTTTCTTTCTTGTATGCTTTCTTTTTTTTTTGATCGAAAGAGAAGATTTAATAAAAGAATAAGAATGTACATCTTTTTCTACCAGTAGTAGATGAAAGAAAGAAAAACAAAACAATTGGGCAAGAGATTACATAAAGATAGAGTCCCATGTAAAAAGCACCGAACTTGAGAAGTTCAAATGAACACGGTTATCTGCTGCTGCTGCCCAGGATAAAACAGAGGATTTAGCATCCTGAATCAAGTCATCATCAGTTTTGTATAGGTACTTATCCTCAAAACGCCTGCAATTTCTTTCCCTCCAAATGGTATTAACAATCGCCGCAGGGATTAAGCCCCATATGTAATTTCCGGTACTTGAAAAGAGTTTATGATGCCACATTTCTGCTAAATTTTTCATCGATCTTGGAAACACCCACTACAAGAAAATGAGTGTATTGCCGCACTTCTTTGCCACACATCAATGAAGGATGTGGCAATAAGTGTCCTTTAGCCTCACTGCAAGATAGGTGTGGCATTAAGTAAGAGCTTGTGCCACAACCATAAATAGTCGAGGCAAAAGATCGGTTTCTTGCCTCACCTACCTTAATGGTGCGGCAATAACTATATTTCTTGCCACGTGCATGCGGCAAAAAGTGATTATTAATTTTATGAATCAAAAAGATATTAATATATTATTAATGGTGCTGTAATTTGATTAATAAATAAATATTAATATATTTCATAAAAAAAGATATTTTTTTTTTTAAAAAAATTATTTTTTTTTTAAATTTTGTCAGGTAAATTAGAAATACGTGGATGACGTGTCTCCTATAGCGGAAATACCTAGGTACGGTATATCTTTAATTCTCGACAGCTGAAACCCCATACCTCTTCTTCTTTTTTCTAGATCTGCAACTTCCCCAGAACTTAGTGATTTTTTTCTTCATAACCAACAATCAATCATTTCTTAAACCAGTTTTGTGTAAACCATCCATTGATCGAAGCCTGCAACTCCAAGTTTATCGAAACCCTAGAAAACGAACTCCTAATCCAATACTCTTGTGGAAAAAAATCGTCGTTCTCAAAACAGAACGAGTTCACATCATCTTAGACGATTTTTTCTCTTTGGATACCCCTAGCAAACAAACTCAGATCTTATCCCCGCAGTTTATGGTACTTCTGGTTTGATTTTCGCAGCATCTTATACCCCTCATGTTAGTGGTTGTAATCAAGGTAAGGTAATTGGTATTTTGGTTTTTCTGTAGATGCTTGATTTTGGGCTTAAGAACATTGTTAATCTTGTTGCGAAATTAGGGTTTTAGTGTTTATGTTTTTAACATTGTTTTAGCTTTTCCCTTAATTTTTACTTTTGTGATAAATTAGGTATGAAATCTGAAATAGGGCTTTGCGTTTGATTTTTTCCTCAAGGCCATAATCAAACTACTGTGAGATTTAAGATTTGGATGTAAGCTTCAGCCATAACAGGGCGGGAATTAAGGTTACTCAATCTATTATTATAGTCCATAGGCTGGTTTTCAATCACTTTGATTTCTATATCACTACATTCTAGTTTACCAAATTTTTAGAAGCTGTAATATTCCTTCCTGTTTTGGGTTCATCCCTTCTGTTTGCCATTTGAACTTTCGTATGATTGTGAGTTGCATGAAATTTCGCTTGAAGGAAATTGCTTAATCCATATCCGAATGTCCCTGGACAAGTGATTGGTCATGTAGGTAGCTTCTTGATAAATCCATTGTTCTGTTGATTCCTTCCGAACAATTATGAGTATTATGTCTTCAAGTGTTCTGTTACTTTGTAGAAACTATACTGATTTCTATCACTAGAAGATATGAATTGCAGATAATTGAATTGTATGTTGAGTCAGAAGACTGTGGTTTGAAGTATGGCAGAACACAATTCAAAAATAAAGCAATTGAATTGAATTTAATGTATTATAAAAGTGCAACTAAGGCTTCATAACCGATCTTTGAGTTAATGTACTTAAGTAAAGTTAATCAAAGCTTAACCAAAGGACTTAATCAACAATTAAAAGAACTCGGAAAACAATTTGCTGTAGTTAATGATGATTGGTGCATTTAGATATCCGAATGAACACAATGAATGACATTAACTTATTGTACGTATCAGTGAATACTGGATCTATAATGGTTTTGTGTTAAGTTAGAAGTACAAGAAAATGTTGTAAGATTCATGAACATGATTTCTTTACATGAGCTTAGAGGTTTCTCTTAGTTCTTTTCCTTTTGTGTTTGTTGCATTAGCTTGTCTGTATAACTTAAAATACTAAGGCCTAATGTTATTGGTATTTGTTGAGTGGTCAATGAGCTTACAGAGGTAACTTTGTTTTTTTATACAGAAGATCAATAGTGGGAAGTAAAAACTACCCTCGATGCGAAGCTAAATTGGTATGTGCATACATAGGTTGGTCTGTACAATCAATTCTCATTTTGCGACTTTAAAGTCTAACTATTGGCGGTCTTTGATTTGAGTGTGTATGGTTGAGATATATTTGTCAGTGTAAAAAGTAGAAAACCTGGTCAAAAATAGGAATATCTTATAATAGTATTGGATAGTGTTGTACCATGTTTCTTCTTCAAAGTTTTGTGAAACTTGGATACATTTCTTTATTCTCTTACAATTCTGTGAACAAAATTAAGAGGTGTCCTCTTTTTCTTTGTCCTTCTACAATTCTACAAACTTGAAAGGAAATTAAGATTTAACTTGAAGAAGAATAATAAGGGATTCAATATTCAATGTTTCTGCTTGAACTGCATATTAGTATGATACTTCTCTTCCGGTTCAAGCTTTCATTAGGCATGTTGACTCTCTGCCATATCCTTATGTTTTTTTTGCTTGGTGGTGTTTGTTTAGCAGGAATGCGTGGCCTAGGAATGGACTGCTGGGTGGATTAAGCACCAAATAATCTAGTTTTAAGTATAAAGTTTCTCTACTTCATCGTCGGGTTAATATTAAGTTCTGATATTGTGTATATCCTCTTAATTTGTGTTTTTTTTTTGTCATGTTAAGCTGGATCCACTATACTTGTAACATATTATTTTTTTGTAAGTGAAATCTGAATTCTTTGTTTGGAATCTATTTCTGTGTATGTAGAATGCTTCATTTGTGAAAAATATCGTATTGTGTGGTTCCATTATACTCCCTCCGTTTCTGGAAAAGAGATACTTTTACTTTTTCATTTTAGCCTATTTTTAGAAAAAATGAAAGTATCTCTTTTCCAGAAACAGAGGGAGTATATGACAACAATGATATATAATCTTTGGTAGACAACAATTGTAAATTTGTGAATAAAATTTTCCTACCGTAAATGCCGTGGCAAAAGATTTTTTGAAAAAAATAAAAAATAGAAAAAATATATTTATTGCCTCGAGCTATTGCCTCACCAGTTGGTGTGGAAAATTTTTTTAAAAATAAAATAAATAATAAAATAAATTAAAAGAAAAATTAGAAAATACCATTTCCCACATGCTATTGCCTCACATTCTGGTGTGGCAAAATACTCAGCTTTTGCTACAGTACATGAAAGGTGTGGCAATAAGTTTTTGCCACCCAGGTTGTTGCCACATGTGTGGCAAAAGGTTTTTATGTGGCAAAAGGATTTAGCCACACGAAATACGGGTTCTCGCCACATGAAGGGCATGTTGCAATATGCCCCTTTTCTTGTAGTGACCCAAGCCCATCCTGTATTTGGTAGAAGACCGGACCAAATCTTGTATGCAATTTTGCAGTGTAGAAATAAATGGTCTTGCGATTCCACACCCACTCCACACAAAATACAAGAATTATACAAATCCATACCTTTATGTTGCAGTATGTCAATGGTATTTAGCTTTCCATGCAAAAGGCACCACATTAAAATGTTAATATTTGGAGGTATTGCTGGCTTCAGATGAATTGATAAGGAAAGTTAGCAACACCCAGTTTAGCAACCATCTCTGCATACAACGATTTGATGTGAATATACTCCGGGCGTGAAGCTTCCACCTTCCTCGTATCCGCGTACATCTTGAACTGGAGGAATGTCACCGATAATATTAATGAGAGCACCATATTCTTCTACTTCTTGATTGGTTAGGACACGCTTGAAATCAAACTTCCAGTTCCCTTCCAAAGAAACCATGTCTGCTATCTTAACATTCCTGTCTCTTGATAACTTATATAAAGTAGGTGAAACGGAGAAGAGGAAGTTGTCCACACCAAATATCATTCAAAAGGAAATGCCACTTTGCCCGAATGAACAAAAAGAGTTGAGTTTTTATTAACTAAACTTGCGGTTTAAAGAATACCACGCCAACAGAAACTCCATAAGTCTGATTTATATTTCCCGGAATCCAATTAGAAAAATCAGAACCATACTTGTCTTCTACTATATAATACCAAAGTTTTTTCTTTTCGACACCAAATCTCCAACACCATTTAGCCAACAAAGATAGATTCATTATCCTGAGATTACAAACACCAAGGCCGCCCTTTTCTTTAGTTGCTTGAACAAGATCCCAGTTAACCAAGTGTGAGGTCTTTGCACCTTCCTTGTATTCCCACAGAAAATTGCGCATTTTCTTTTCTAGAATCTTAATAACTGAAATAGGTGCCTTGAACAACGAAAAGTAATAAGTGGGTAAAGAAGACAATATACATTTTAGAAGAGCAAGTTTACCTCCTCTAGATAAAGATATTCTCCTCCAAACAGAAAGTCTAGCATCAAACTTCTCTAAAATTGGATCCCAAATTGTTTTTGACCCGTACTTGGCACCGAGAGGCATGCCCAAATACATGAAAGGTAAACAATCAGTTGAACAACCAAATTCTTCTGCCCAAATAGCAAGTTGAGGAACATCTCCAATAGCAATGAGTCGAGTTTTAGATGTATTTACCTTTAGGCCAGCAATAAACTCAAAACAATGTAGTGCAGAAAATAAGTTGTGTAACTCCTCCTTTATATTATCAACAAAGAAAATAGTGTCATCTGCATAATGAAGGTGATTGACTATGATACTTGTGGGAGAGACAGAGAAGCCACTGAATAAGCCTTGATTAGCTGCTCTATCCATGTATCTAGAGAAACCCTCCATTGCAATATTAAATAAAAGAGGATAAACCGGACAACCCTGCCTTACACCTCTTGTACTTGTGAAGTAGCCAAAAGAAGAACCATTAATAAGAACCGAGAAGGAGGAAGTAGAATAACAGAACCTCAACCAATTACACCATTTCCTACCGAAACCCATTTGATGTAGTACAAATTCGAGATATCTCCAGTTGATTTTGTCAAACGCCTTCTCAAGATCAATTTTGCATACAACACCCGCATTTCCAGACCTTAGTCTAGAATCTACCAATTCATTAGCAATTAAAGTACCATCAATTATTTGCCTACCTTCAATATATGCACATTGCACTCGGCGAGATAAGTTTATCCATAACAAGTTTCGACCTTGCCGCTAGAACTTTGCAATGATCTTGTAGACGCTAGTAAGAAGGCAAATAGGTCTACAATCTTTTATAGTTTCGATATGATCCTTCTTAGGTACAAGAGTAATGAAAGTAGAGTTATGTTTAGAATTAATAGTACCTGTAGTGCAAAATTCATTCACAGTACCCATAATATCTTCTTTGATGAAATGCCAGCACTTCTGAAAAAACATAATAGGGAAGCCATCTGGACCCGGAGCTTTGTCATTAGCTAAATCTTTGATAGCATGAAGAACCTCTTCTTCAGTGAAATCAGATTCTAGAATAGACGACTCCGTAGAGGTTATAGTTTCAAATTGAATTCCTTCTAAATCAGGTCTTATTAATTCCTCTTCCGTAAAAAGAGTTTTGTAGTACTCAACAATATGTTCTTGAAGCCTACCTTTATCAGATACTAACTCATTGCCGATGTAGAGTTGTCTGATTCTATTGTATCTTCTTCTAGCCGAAGCATTGCTGATGAAGAACGAAGTATTTCGGTCTCCTTCTTGCAGCCATTGTATATTTGTTTTGATCTTCCATGAAATCTCCTCCATCTTCGAAATCCTTTCAAACTCAGCTTTGTTTTTAAGTTGCACAGTTTGTTCCTCTCCAGTAAGGATATTATCCTCCGCAAATCCATCAAGTGCTTGTATGTCAGAGAGAATAGCATTCAACTTTGTATTGGTGTGACCAAAAACTTCTTTGTTCCAGACCTTTAGCTTCTCTTTAAGTGCTTTTAACTTCTGCCAAAGTACGATTAGCTTGGGGTACCCGCAAAACAAAAAGAAAGCCACCAATCATCTAGTAATTGTAAGAATCCATTCTCCAAGAACCACATAACTTCAAACCTGAAAGGACTAGGTCCCCAAGATGGGTCGGATATATCTAAGAGGAGTGGGATGTGATCAGAGGTAGGTCTAGCTTTGGCTAATTGGGTAACAAATGGGTAGTGTTGTTCAAAAGATGGGGAGATAAGAAACCTGTCTAATCTGCACATTAGACAAAAACAAATCTTCTTGTATGCTTTCTCTTTTTAATATATGGTTTAACCTTTCAAGTCAAAAAAAACAAAAACAAATCACATTGCACATCAAGATTATCATTGTTTTGACATACAAAACCGAATTTACTATACAAATACAGAAAACAATTACATTATATATGAGAAACAATTACATTTTTTTTTTCCCGAATCCTTCAAATCTACTTCAACAGGTGTTGTTTATCGCCTTCTTCATTTCTTCGAACTAGTGGCAAAAAGATCAAAGAACTTCTGCTCTCTCTGATAAATATCTCTGGAACTCCATGCCGGACCTTTCTTTCAATGAGAATCAGATAAGGAATTACTTCACTTCATGAGTACAAAAACATATTATTTTTATGAGAGGAGAAATCATTATGCTAAAACATTGAGGATCCATACTAGAGCAAAGAGATGCATACTAGATTTTAATTGTGAAGATTTTGGGGAAGCAAAGAGATGCATACTAGAGCTACCGGATCCCATATTATATTATTTGGAGTAAAACGGGACAATTTTGCTACATAAAGTGCTAGTTTAGGCTTTTTAATCGCATCAAGAACTAACAACAATTAAAATAATTAATATCGGCGGTTAAATCCATATCATTACTTCAGGCTTTAGCATACGCGAAAAATCCATGGAGCCGAATTCGAGAACACTGAGCCAGGGGGAGCTAGCTTGATGGTAATTAAGTTTTCCACACGAAAATCATCAACTAATATGGAACAGGATGAGCTCCATATGGACCAAGTAAGATCGCCAACTACATATATTTGAGAGGATAACTCATTATGACAACAATATCAAAGATCTGTGTCTCTCTTATCTTTGATCTCCAAGGAATGTGCAAAGGTTCACACGTAAAACTCAAACTCCGATCATAACACCCCATCTGATTTTGGAATCGGGAAGCAGAACTCCGGTTACTGGTTTTTCCCGTAAGAGCGCCTCACTCTGGTGGTCTCCAATTTGACTCTCAACTTCTCCTGAAATCCTAGGGTTTCGTTTGATTTTATTATTTATGCGGTGCAATAAAACAAGCCCATTAATCCCAATGGACAACGGTTTCCAGCCCAGTGAGGAGGGGGAGGCCCTATTATTACACTATCGGAAGACTTCTATTACTGCTATAGTGCTATGTGTGTTTTCGAATTTTTTACTACATGTGTACATGGAAATAAGCCTTTCTTTTGAAACTGGGAAAATTTTTTTTAAGAACCGTATCGTCAATAAGTGGTTAATGGGTAGTGGCCAATTTTTAAAACTCTTTATTATAGTATATCTTTATAATTTTGACATTGAAATTTTCATCCAAAAATAATATTTTCGGACAGAAGAGAAGCTGAAAATTTGGAACAAGGAAGTATTTGGTCACACCAACACGAAGCTGAATGCTATCCTCTCGGATATTCAAACTTTAAATGGTCTTGCAGAAAATAACATCCTTGTATGCCCAACTACAGAACAAAGAAGAATTTGAGAAGATTACTAAAATGGAGGAAAGCTCTTGGAGAATCAAGTCAAACACTAAGTGGTTACAAGAAGGTGACAAAAATACTTCTTTCTTTATCAGTAATGCTTCTGCTAGAAGACGTTACAACAGAATCCGACAACTCTATGTTGGAAATGACTTGGTGTCTGATAGGGTAAGATTGCAAGAACATATTGTGGGTTACTATAAAACCCTTTTCTTACTCGCAGAAAGAGATTATAAGACTCGAATTAGAAGGGATTACGTTCGATAGCATCACATCTGAGAGCTACAATCTTAGAAGTTGATTTCACGAGAGGAAGAGGTTTTACATGGCATAGGAGATTTAGGTAATGATAAAGCTCCAGGTCCAGATGGCTTCCCCATTATTTTCTTTCAGAAGTTCTGGCATTTCATAAAGGAAGATATTATGGGTATTGTGAATGAAATTTTCACTACAGGTACAATAAACTCTAAACAGAATTCTGTATTTATTACTCTTGTTCCTAAGAAGAATCACATAGAAACTATCAAAGATTGCACGCTTATATGTCTCTTAACTAGTGTGTATAAGATTATAGCAAAAGTTCTGGCTACAAGGCTAAAACTTGTGATGGATAAACTTATTTCCCATGTTCAGTGTCCATATATTGAAGGCATGCAAATTATCGATGGTACCTTAATTGCCAATGAATTGGTAGATTCTATACTCAGGTCTGGAAAGGATGGTATTGTGTGCGAAATTGATCTTGAGAAGGTTTTTGACATAATCAATTGGAAATATCTTGAGTTTGTGTTAAATCAAATGGGTTTCAGCAGGAAATGGTGTAATTGGTTGAAGTTCTGTTACTCTACTTCTTCGTTTTCGGTTCTTATCAACGGGTCACCTTCTGGGTATTTTACTAGTACAAGAGGTGCAAGACAAGGATGCCCAGTGTCTCCTCTTTTGTTCAACATTTCTATGGAGGATTTTTCTTGTTTCATGGATAGATCTGCAAATCAATCCTTGTTTAGTGGCTTTTCTGTTTCACCTACAAGTATCAATGTTAACCATCTTCATTATGCAGATGATACTATATTTTTTGTAGATCATAAAAAGGATAAGTTGCATAATTTGTTCTCAGCACTTCATTGTTTTGAGTTTATTGCCGGTTTGAAGGTCAACACTTCCAAGACCAGACTTATTGCAGTTGGTAATGTACCTGAGTTGTCTGTTTGGGCTGAGGAATTTGGGTGTTCAACAGATTCATTACCTTTTATGTACTTTGGAATGCCACTCGGTGCAAAATCGGGATCCAAAGGAATTTGGGACCCAATCATAGAGAAGTTTGATGCAAGACTCTCCATTTGGAGAAGGATATCTCTATCTAAGGGACGTAAGCTGGCGCTTTTAAATTGCATTTTGTCCTCTCTTCCACCTTATTATTTTTCCTTGTTCAAAGCCCCTATCTCTGTCATTATGTTTCTATAGAAAAAGATGCGCAAGTTTTTGTGGGAGTACAAAGAGGGTGCTAAAATATCTCACTTGGTTAATTGGGACTTGGTTCGTGCTACTAAGGAAAGAGGTGGACTTGGTGTTTGTAACCTTAGACTTATGAATTTAGTAGTGTTAGCTAAATGTGGGTGGAGATATGGTGTTGAAAAGAATAAATTCTGGTATAAGATAATTGAAGACAAGTATGATGCTGATTTTTCTTATTGGATCCCGGGAAAAGTAACTCAAACATATGGTGTCTCTTGTTGGCGAGTGATAGCAGATTCTGCGGTGTTAGTTAGTGAGAACTCAACACTTTTTTTGCATTCAGGTAGCATAATTGCATTCTGGAATGACATATATATGGTGTGGCCAGACATCTTTAGCCTCTATTTCTCCCAACCTTTACAAACTATCTAGGGATAAAAATGCAAGGCTTGCGGATATGATATCTTTAGAGGGAAACTGGAGGTTTGATTTCAAACGCGTCCTAACCAGTTCAGAGGATGAAGAATATGCCACTCTTTTAACGGTGATTGGTGATAATCCGTCGGTACGAGATCAACTTCCAGATACGAGAAGATGGAGACTTCATCCTTCAGGTGTGTTTAGGTGTGTTCTCTGTAAAGACTCTATATTCTAAACTGGTTGAATCTCATGGAATAGATAATTTCCCATATCTTTTCGTGTGGAAGGCAGTTGTTCCACCCAAAATCAACCTCTTCGTTCTGAGTTTAGTTCACGCCAGGTTAAACACTAAAGATGTTCTTGGGCGAAAAGGAATTGAGATGGATAATTCCTGTGTTCTTTGTGGAAATGCATCAGAATCTCAAAGCCATATGTTCCTATACTGAAAAGTGGCATTCAGAGTTTGTTCGCAGTTGCTGCCTACCTCCTATATATGTGCTTGGGTAACTCGTGGATCAGTTATGCAGCTTGCTGGCTGTTGGCATAATACCACATATTCACACAATGGAAATTATCTATGGAGTTTGATTCCGGCAGCAGTCTTCTGGTCTTTATTGAAAGAGCGCAACAACCGTACTTTTGATGCAAAGAAAGCTGGTTTTTGGCTGAATCAAGTAAGAATTCATCTGTCTGTTATAGTCTTTCGAGTATAAAAGACCAAGGAATTGGAATCAAATAATGATGCAGAAGAAAATTAAAAGAGTAAGCGATTGGTAATGGGATGGTGTTTGGCTGCAGGGAATGTATGATTTAGGTTGCGAATCGTGGTGGGGGTACTGCACAACATGTAGGGGGCTCATGTGAAGGATGAACTTGGGTCATTGTTGAGAAAACCACTTGATAAACCACTTCAGCTGTCGGATCCCATAAACCACTTGATAAAAGAGTAGGCTTGGGAATTTGATATAATGATCAACAACAATGTGGATTTTCTTAGCTTCTGTTTTCTTTCTCAAATAATAATTAGTTGGCACCAGAAGTGCTAGTTTAGGCTTAATTAAACGCGGAATTCACCACAAGATCTTTAAAACTTTTGATGACCCTTGTAAGATGAGAGGATTAGCCTCTTGACAAGGAAAGTTGTTGAATAATCTATCTAAATTTTTGGTTCATTAGCCTGTAAAATGTTGGGCAGGAAAGATCCATCGGAATCCACCAAATGAAACAGCATATTTGATGATTCAAATGTGTGTAACACCCTTAGTGATAGTTTTACTTGTATAACAATAAAAGAAATGTTGGTGCTAAGAATGCGTACTCAAACCGCTGCAGAACACAGTACTTGAAAGCAGGCATAATACTAATACACATACATGATACATCCTCTTGACGTTTCAAGAAAAGCAACAAACCATGTGCTGGAGATGGTCACAGTAAAACCAGTGTCTTTGCCTAACAAACTTTTGTTGAAGTTTTATTGTATGTACCCTTTCAATCCAGGACGATTAAATGGCACATTCTTGATAATAAAATTGTAAGACATTGGTCTAGTTCTTGATAGTAAAATGGAACAACCAGATGTTCAAAAAGTCATTTGGTCCATTCCATGTTTATTTATTTAGACTTGCTCAGTGCTCAATGCAATGAAACAATATCACATTCAAATCAAAATTGCAAATTTTGAACCATTTTCTTTAGAATTATAAAAATTCCCCATTAACATTTCTTTTGAAGTACAAGACTGAAATAACTAGCAGCACATAGATTACAAACTAAAATAAGAAACTAAAACATTATTTCCATTACAAAAAAATGATTATTACAAAGGATTTGCCTTGAACGAAAAAGAACTTCCTAATCTGACTGGAAAAATCATTATGATAAAAAGAAGTTGCAGATAAACGAAAAAGAACTTCCTAATCTGCTCTATGAATTTGGAAAAATCATTGTGATACCGTCATCACTAGTCAGGCTTCTCCTGATCTTTAAACCTATTTCAGGATCCCATACGGCTTATTTTCTTCTTTGTTATTTCGAATCTAGTTGTAAGAAGATCTACAAGATCCTCTTTGTTCACGAAGTCCGTCGTGCTTTTCTTCCTTTTGAGAGAATTCATATAAAGAGAAATTTTATTTTTTTTGAGAAGAGAAATCATTATGCTTAACAATTGAGGTTGTTGATGATGCTTTCAAAAGATCGTCCATGGATTTGCAGTTGAAGTTGAGATCTGTTTTTGTTGTTTCTTAGGGTTAGGTTTTCTTTTCTTGCTCTACAAATTGTAAATGGGCACTACAAAAAACCTGAGCAATGGCAACCAAACCAGTTTAGTTGCCTAACATGAGATTTTAGTTGCGAAATAGAAAGGCAATTAATCGTAGTTGCGGAGCTTAAGTTGCCGTATGGGTTGTTTCCAAATGTAAAGGCAACTACTGAAATTTCCTTGTTGCTATTCGCGCTTTTGGCAACTTGAGTTGCTGCAGTGAAACACATTATGAGTTAAATGCAATAGATTAGACCCACTAGTTTCTGTAGTTGTTAGTTATTTGCCAAACATTATGGCAACTAAACTTTTATAGTTGTCAGATATTTGCCAAACGTTAAGGCAACTAAGTTTATAACTTGTTGCGAGTATGTTTAGCAATTAATTTGATAGTTCCCAAATATTGTGATTTCATAATTGTGATTGGTTAAAACAACTAAATTGTAGCTGGAATATAGTTACTGAACCATTCAACAACTAACATCGATGGTTGGCAGCTGGTTCCCGAATAATTCCACAACTGATCACCAACAACGTATTTGGAAATGCAACAACATACGGGGAATTGGAATTGCTTTGGTACTATAAGGAATTGCTTTGGTACTATAAAAGTTTAGAGCAATGAATGTCTAATGAGTCAAAGGCTCATACCAATGGAAATGCCTAGTTTGGGGTGCAACAACATATTGGCAATTGGAATTGCTTTGGAAGAACAATAGTTCATAACAATAATGAATGTTGAATGGGTCGAATGCGTGGACCAATACAAATTTCTAGGTTGGGTGTTCCAACCAACATTAAATGCAAATTTAAAATTAAAATAATGCTACTCCAATTCATGCGGCAACTAAATCGGCAGTAAGCAGACCAACATAAATACAAATAAAGCTAAACACAAAATTAACTCAGAAAATAGTTTTTTATTTATAAACATTTTTCATTTCAATTACAACAAGGAGATATAAAAAAAATGACATTAAAAATTTCATGAAAAAAGAGAGAAAAATATAAATGATCCCAGTTTGATGGTACAATTCTGCTTGGTCAGCTCGAACAAATGGTCCTTCATAAGAGATGCACTGCAACACGAAAGCCACGCAAAAAAAGAGGATAAGATGAAACGGTGGTGTCCAATGAATATTTTAAAGGTCATACTAACCAATTAGGATAACACAATTCGCAATGACCATGTTGCTGAACTTCAAAATTATAGACTGCATAATATGTACTAAAATCCTAAGAAAACAGCCAGATAAAGTATTCAAAACATGTTGAAAGCTGTAATTTTTTGAAAGATCCACTGCACTTACTAACAATAGTTACAATACAAGCTTATCCGACAATTTCATGAACAGACCAATATTATGCTATGCCACTTTCTTAATACTTCCAATATAACTAGTTTTTGAGACAGTTTCAAATTTTTCCATGAATTACTAATAAATGTGCTGTAAAATCCCAAAATTACAAAACAAATAGAAAAGAACTCTTACCATCATTTCCTGAGAAAGAGGATTAGCACCAGTAAGTTCACATTGTTTAACAACAATATTTTGTAGCTGATATATCAGACTATGATATTGGTTCTTCTGAAAACTTCCAATCATTTACAAAAACACGAAAAAATAAAATTAATTATCGGTCACAACACAAGGATACAAGACACCAACACTTCTCATCGGACACTATACCGTCCGCTTTTCAAGGATAACAACCTTGGATGTGGAAATCCTTACCTTAATTAAGCCGGGCCGTACTATTGTTAAAATTTGGACCTGCCGAAAAAAAAAATCAGGTTAGGAAATATAAACAGGCAACACATATTTATATGGCTTGAATGAATGATAAGCAAAATTCCTAGAAAAATGTGGGGTGTCATTCCTGTAAATACCTAAAGATTCAAAACTCGGAAATAGCCAATAATCCTAATTCCAATGTACTAAAAAATTTCTACATATAACATCAAATACCATTTGCATCCACAAGCATTACGACTAACAAATCTCAAATCGAAAACTAGCAATCATGTAAACATGCCCAATGAAATCACTAACCTGGAAAAGGAAACGAAAACCCCAATTTGCACATTGTTAATTCAACATCTTGTAGCTTGAAGTTGTAGTCCATTTTTGCTCCGTTCCATGTTTGTTTTCATCAACTTCTGTAGAGTCGTGAAATCTAATTAATCTCTGTTGGTCAAAGTAACTCAATTGATCAACCCTTAATTTGAAAAGAGGAAATGATGGATTGTGATTAATTGAGTAAACCTGATGAGCAGAGATTGGATTTCATTAATACCTGTGCTGCAAATACCTAATTATTCCTGCAAATACCTAATGATAAGCCATACATATACCTAGTTTTCAATCTTAGCCATCCAATATTGTTGATGCAAACGATATTTGGTTTTGTGATATTTTTTTCTTCATCTTGATTTTGGGATAGATATGAGTTTGGAAAGAAAATATGAGTTTGAAAAGAAAAATAGATGATCAAGTTAGGGTTGTTAGTTTTCCCTGAGTGGGGAAGAGGGGAGGAGGCGGAGAGACTGAGGAGAGGCGAGAGTGAGAGAGGAGGCAGAGATAGAAATTAGGTTAGGGATTTAGGTTTTCGCTATCTTCTTCGTTTATATACTCTATCGAGTTCTCGGGTACCTAAACAAAGAGATCTACGGCTGTGATTCTAACATGTGCGCACCTCACGTGCACATCCTCTCAGTTGTAATGTAGCTAGGTTGGACGATTTTTATTTCTGACACCATTTTAATTGGTCTCCAAAGATATAAGGGCTAGCTTATCGCCAACTGTCCGGAGAAAATTTAATCCAACGGTTCTCATTGGTTTTAAAAACAGATCACAATTTCATAAGACTTGGTGAATAGGCTGACAGGGATCTAAAGTTGCTGGCATTTTTAGGGGCGACCCCAAAAGAATTAGGGACGACACAAAAGGACAAAAAAGGTCATCCAAGCGTAAATCTAAGCTACCCTTATCCCCGATTTTTCGAAATGGCTAATATGCCTTTTATAATCGGTAGCAAACATAACAATCGGTAGTTAATCAATAATCGGTAGTATATGCTCTATTATAATCGGTAATATGCTCTATTATAATCGGTAACCAACACCCCAATCGGTAGTTAAAAAATCATCGGTAGCAACTATAGACTCAGTAGTTACCGATTAATGTGTGGATATTTCGGCTAATCGGTAGCCAAAACCATAATCGGTAGTTTTAAATAATAATTGGAAGTATTATCCGATTAAGTTTGCTTAATATTGTGAGATAACACACTCTCGATTGTAGCCATAACCATCTGGTTCGTGTTTTGGATGTAGCCATAATCGGAAGATAAATAGATTACACAACCTTCCGATTATAGGTTGCCCCAAAATGAGTTTTTTTTCTAAAATCCTTCATGTAATGAGTTTTGAAATCTACCACAATCGGTAGGATTGATTACTTATAAACTTCCGATTATAGGTTGCCCCAAAATGAGATTTTTCTAAACTCCTCCATGTAATGAATTTTGTAATCTACCATAATCGGTAAGATTGATTACTTATAACCTTCGATTATAGGTTGCCCCAAAATGAGTTTTTTATAAAATCCTTCATGTAATGAATTTTGAAATCTACCATAATCGGTAGGATTGATTACTTATAACCTTAGATTATAGGTTGCCCCCAAAATGAGTTTTTTCTAAAATCCTTCATGTAATGAATTTTGAAATCTACCATAATCGGTAGGATTGATTACTTATAACCTTCCGATTATAAAGTTGCCCCAAAATGAGTTTTCTAAAATCCTTCATGTAATGAATTTTGTAATCTACCATAATCGGTAGGATTGATTACTTATAACCATCCGATTATAGGTTTCCCCAAAATGAGTTTTTTCTAAAATCCTTCATGTAATGAATTTTGTAATCTACCATAATCGGTAGGATTGATTACTTATAACCTTCCGATTATAGGTTGCCCCAAAATGAGTTTTTCTATAATCCTTCATGTAATGGATTTTGAAATCTATCATAATCGGTAGGATTGATTACTTATAACCTTCCGATTATAGGTTGCCCCAAAATGAGTTTTTGTCAAAATTTCAATTTTTTCGAATTTGGGAACTAGAATAATCGGTAGGTTAAGAAGTTATTTATGAACTTCACCTATCTACCGATTGCTAACGACCACAACATTGAGAATACTCATAATCGGTAGATAATACCACTACCTTAGCTACCGATTGTATAAGGATATTATGGTGATGTCCGCAAATTTGGACATCCTATAACCTTGTCTATGAGTCGGGAATAAAAAAGTCGCCCCTAATTCTTTTGGGGTCGCCCCTAAAAATGCCAGGCTAAAGTTTTAGAAATTTTTAAAACTCTAATGTACATTTTTTCCAAGTTATATTGCATAGATAAAAATAGCAAATTTATAATAGTCATTTTCATTCTCTCAGAGAACCATCAAGTAGTCTGATGGTTCTTATGCTCCCTCCCACTACGGAGGTTGGGGGTCAAACCTTTGTAATTGCTAAAATTCCTAAATGAATGGGATTTATGAGTAGTCTAGGGACCACTATACCAAGTTATTAAAAAAAAAATCATTCTCTTCGTTTTACACTTTTGGAGTGAAGTTCAAATATTGCTAATCTCTTAGGCTTAACATATTAATTTAGATTAAACGAATTATAAAGATGAAAAGAATTATATTATAATCAGAACATATCTGACGAGAGCAAATAAATTGCGCGGATAGGGAATTTTAACTTATACGTAATTAATCATCTTAAGTAAATCTTTAAGCTTTTATATTCAAAAAAATCTAATGAGAAAAACTATGATTAATGTAAATGTATTCCAGAGTCGGATGAACATGCCAGGAACCGATTTTAATAAATCCTCAAGCACATCCAATGAGAACAAATACACTGCAGATTTAGATGAATCAGCTTATGTGATTCTCTAATCTCTTAATATATCCAATAGGATTTAGATGAATCAACTTATGTGACTTTACTCATTTTCATTATGATTCCATCCATTTTATCGTCTTTCAGTTAAATTCACCGAATGTCCATCGATCTGACTCAATTTCACCTGGATGTCATAAATTTCTCTGGTTATCCATAAAATATCACCAATATAGCTCGACTTTGCTCAATTTCCCTCGGATTCATTCGACTTTTCATGTTATCCATCAATCTCACCTAATTATTTTTTTGATACCCTAGACTACTTCCAAATTCTTTAAATAGGAGCGTATTTTGGCAATTATGAGGTTCAAACCCCTACGTCTGTAGTGGGAGGGAGCATGAGAACCATTAGACCACTTAATGGTTTTCAATTTCACCCAATATCAACCGAATTCAATTAATTCAATCAACTTTATCCAGTAGCGTAACAATTCTACGCTATAGTTATTCTGAGTTCCTTGATTCTAATGAGATAGAAGGCTGATTGCAGGTGCTTGTGCATCTGGTGTACAACTAGTTGTTCCGAATTCTAAAGACGGCCTCACCGAATTACACTCGCATTTCATTGGTTTTTCCGTTTATGTACAATTTAACTAGATTTCCATCGACCACACTCATTTTACTTGTTATTCGTCAAGTTTTCATAGTATCGTTTTACCTTGCTCGTTTTCACTAGGATTTCATTATTTTCCTTGATTGTTCATCAATTTCACCAAAGGTTCATCGATCTTACTCAATTGCATCGAGCGTCCATCATTCTAACTCACCCGGGTACACCTAAAATCCATCAATTTTTCTGGTTATTAATCAATCTCACCAAATGTCGCCGGATCTTACTCAAATTCACTCGGATTTGTTTTACTTTTCCTGTTATCCAGCCTTATATCCACCGATTTCATTTAATTCTATCAATTTTATCCAATAACACAATACCTGTTTTATATATTTGTTTTTTATTTTCATTTTCTTATATTTGTTATATCAATTTTATAATTTTTTTTGATATGGCAAATATAACTGATATATATGTATACAATATTTTCTCTTATTTTTTGAAGCATTCAATGTCACTAAAAATTTCCTATCATATACTTTTTCAAGAAAAATATAATCCCCTCGGCATATTGTTACATCTGGTCCCGTCTCTCTCAATCTGACGACAACCAACTATGACAAGTCATCGATCTGTATGCATTAGTCAAGATGTTTCACAATTGTAATATGGATTGGCGGGAATAAATAAGTTTTGGCGCACTAAATCCCGCGAAATTTTCAACAAAATTTCACTAAAATTCTTTTCCCTCCACTGGAACCGTAGCCACATCCTTGCCTATAATTTTTCTTCTTTGTTATTACGACTTAAAGCTGTAACAAAACCCACAAACATAACTTCGAACCATTCATCTTCCTAAAGATAACTAAAGAAGAGATAATTTTCTCTCACCAAAATCAAAAAACCAAAATCACCCTAAACCGAAATCCATCTTCAATCTTCATTTGAATGATTTTTGTTAGAAAAAAGAAAAAATCATCATCAACAACAATAATAGCAACAAGTTTCTTCCCATTAACAAACCCACAAAAGAGTTTCCCCATAAAGATAGAATCCATCAAATCTTTAGGGCATGTTCTTGAGTAGATTTTGATTTCCCAGTCAAACCTTTAACCCGATTTCGAATCTGACCTCAGATTAATATTCAGTATGTTGTAATCTACATCACCCATAAAATGTTTTTGTAGTCAAATCGTTTACAGATTACAATTTTTCGATCTAATGGAGGAATCAGATTGTAACTTTAGAAATTCATTAATCTGGTAAGTAAGTTCGATATGTTCATCTATTTACTTCAAATACATTTTATGTGGATTGAATCTTTTGAAGCTTTGGAGCCGCTTTACATCTTTGTTTTTCTAATTTCTTATGATTTCCATTAGTTCCTCAGAAATCTATTCGAGTTTAACAGAAATTGATTTGCTAATTGGATTTCATTTTGTTGCAATTAGGAGTGAGTTTTGGTTCGTTCGAAGGATTTGGATGTTTTGGTATCCATCAGCAGCTGAAATAATCACCAGCTTTGGGTAATTGACTTTCTCAACTGTAGCTATAGCCTTTAGTGGTGAAGAAGATGTGATTCTGGTTTTTGTTCATTTAGTAATTCCCAGTTTTGAGCTAAGAAATCTGTGTGTAACTAGAGATATCTAATATCCAGTTAAGAAGTGAAATTATCAAAAGTTCAATATTGATTTTCCTTAGCTACAGTGCCATTTTCTTGGGTCTGTTGGACTGTTTCAAAATCGCATTGTAACTTTTTTTAAATTTGCTGGTTTGTGAACATATTATATGTTTGTTGGTTTGGATACTATAAGCCAGCTTTCAATTTTGCACCACACAGTGTTTTTAAAAAACATATTGTGCACAGATTTAGGTTCAATTTTCGTAGGTTCAATTACCTGTTTGTATGTTTAAAGTTCAATTTAATCCTCCTGATTTAATCTAATAAGGTCTTTTGTTTCTCAGAAATTTATTTCTCTGGTATTAGTCTTCCTAATCTAGGACTTGTTAGATTTTGTGTTATTTGGTTTAAAACATTATGAAGGGTTGATGCATTAGAATATTAGAATCAATTGTCTTTCAAAATAAATTTCATAGGCTTAATGTGTCATTCAATTTCTTTTTTGCAGACATATGTTGAGATATAAATCAATTCATGGTAACAAACAATGAATTTTATGTAATCTAATTGAGTTTAAATGATATGGGTCTTGTCTTGTCTGTTCTGCTGGTTTGTGTTAATCCATAATTGTTATGCACTTTCTTTTATGGACTCTCATACATTGAAATGTCTTACTTAGTTCTTAGTACATGTGATGTTATTGGGATCATCTCAAACTGTAAGTAGTTGGGCAAATTGTATACAAAGGCAGTTGCTTGGATATGGATAATTGCTCGTATTATTCAGGCTCTGATTTTTTTGGCTTGGGATTTTGTCGTTGGTGGAATTGGAGATCACGACGATTCAAGTTCATATGCTGAACAAAGACCGGAATAACTTGAAATCATTACTATTGTTTCTACTACTAGTACATTACTAGTTATTCAGAGTTTGCAACTTTTATATTGCTCAAACAGATGTAGTTTCAGTAAAGAATGGTCTATATAAAAGTTGTGTCTTCTCTGCGTCCCTTTTTCATTTTGCTTTTTGCTGTTAAGTCATTAAGAAAATTTGAAAGTTCGGGGTTTATATAAACCCAATGTAGGACATAAATCCAATCTTCATTATGGTTTTCTAGTCCTGTATGTGTTGTCCAGTGAATGATGATTAGTACTGTTTTGGTTTTTGTAATGTGTGTTCTTTTTCAGTTGTGTTCCATGGTAAGAGATATGAGTATGGAGGTAACGAATGAAGCTTTTGTCTCCCTTGGGAAAATGAAGATGGTGTCTGAAGATATACTACTGCAGACCTTGTTGAAGAAAGTCATATGTTTTGTGCTCCTATTTTGGACCTACCAGCTTCAAATGCCACTGGTTCTTTTGTTCATGGGCTCGAGGACCAAATCTCTGAGGTAATTCTATTAGTATTTGCAGTTTGCTTAATTTGAGTAAACCCATGATAAACCCATGATAAACCCATGGCAATACAATATGCTTTGTTCTCTGGCTTGAACTCGGCTTTCTCACACACTGCACTGTTCTTATTTGCTATGGTAGAAGTTGAGGAGGTCAGCTGTTAATTTCTTAGGGAAGCTTATAGCTCTCTGTCCAATTTGCTAATGACGCCTTGAATTTGTTAATGGACATATTGAATGACCATTCTATGGTTGTTCGGTTGCAAACATTGGAGACAATGTATCATATGGTGACCTGTGATCGTCTGTAGGTGCAAGAGGCACACATGCATATGGTATTCCTCTTGTCCTTATATATGTTTTTTTTTTTAATAAAACCAAGGAGTGGATTAAACATAATACATGTATTTGCATTTCTGGATCACATTCAACAAGAGAAGTTTTTGATTTTCAATATGTTAGACCTACCAATTATCTCATATCTTAGACTTCGACTATTTCGCATTTTCATGGTACCCTGGTGGATACAAGTACCTTGATTAGGCGTGCAGCCAGAAAAGTCCTTTGCTTACTGAAACTGCCATTCATGAAGATTTTAAATCCTCCATTAATGGACTTCTTATTAACTTGGAGACTTTTCCTGAGGTGTGTACAAAATTTTCTTGTAGTTTTATTCTGATTGACACTTCATGGGCTCAGACAAGTTTTAGTTGAAATTTCTTAAATGACAATAACACATCCGTGCATGCCCTGGCAATTTTCCTGAAAGTAGCTAATGTCTCGTGCAGGACTTGATGATCTTCGAGATTGGACGAATAATGTCCAGCCCAGCATACGGGAAATTTTCTCTTGTTGTGTTAATTTTTATGAGCATAAATCCTATCACAGCTCCCTTTAGAGCATAGACATTTCGTTCCCTGTAATTGATTAGCTTCTCCCATACATTCTCATTTGTTTGTCTCCCTCAAAGATGTCAACTGTATATTTGGAGATTGTTAGCTCTTGCCTTGGTTGCTCATTACTGGGTTTTGTTGATGCAGGTTGCCTTGATATATAAATAGGATGGATTTCCAAGACTTTACTTCTATTGACAAGAGTTGGATAGGACTGCCAAGAGACGACGATGCCTCCATTGCAAGAGTCCAAAACGTTCATAGACTTGGAGAGCTGAGATGTATAACCCGGGTAGAAAATTTGGTGTTCTTGTAAGGGCAGAAACAACAATAAGAGATATTTATATTGTTTTGTAGTGCCCTGGCATATTATGTGGGGTGTGTTTACACCAGGATATGTCGATTAGATATACAACCTGTTAGGACTTTGTCTGGCTGCGAAAGTTGAGCTAAGAAACTATTCTGACATTGGATACATACTTAGCATTTGGGAAGACATGATGATTCATTTTTTTAATCTTTGTACCTTTAAGAGTCTTTTAGGGCGCTCATTTCCTTTACCGTTTCCATGAATGATAATTGAACCCGAGGGCTGGAATGATCTAAATAACATATTTCATTGTTAGAACTTTTTTTTTTACGTCAATAACTTAATAGTGACTGCCATCTTAACTTCCTTCTCTACTGTCTGGTTAAGGAATCTCGAAAGGATGATGAGTAGTAGTCAAAATTCCTTCAAAAAAAATCAACATTTTTTTTAGAAAGACTTGATCAGTGCTGATAGCAAATAAAAGTGTTAAATTTTTTTATTTAAATTCTTATTCAATTGATGGAAGCTCAATGAAATTTTCAGAGGACACTCTTACATAGGTGGTGTTATTGGGTTGCTCAAAACATTGACAATCACAGTTTCGGGCTTTAGTTTCCGAAAATTTAAGCAACTAGTGCATTTTATGTAGTTGCCATATGTTTGTTGCTGAAGTGTTTGGAAACTAGTCAAAATCATAGTTGCGATTAACCTGTTGCCGACGTATACAGAAACTAGCAGTTGCCTTTTCTTAGTTCCGGAAGCATTAGGCTACTAGAGCATTTCATATAGGTGGCATATGTTAGTTTCTAAAGAGTTCAGAAACTAACAAAACTAATAGTTGCCATTAAATCATTGCCAAAGCATATAGGAACTACTAGTTGGCATTGACTAGTTCGAAAGCATTTGGCAACTAATTTTTTATGGCAGTTGCGAGATTTTAGTGGCCTTTGCTAGGATTTTTTGTAGTGGGGGAGGAGAACAACTTTCTTTTTATAAGGCTTCGAGAGCTGCCTGTTTTTAGTTTAGGGTTAAATTGTGGTGGTTGATTTATGATCTGACGGATGATCTGAGTCGAGAAATATATTACTGGTAGAATATCTTCCACAGATTGTGTGAAGATTGGAACTTGTATTTATAGCTTTCAGATTACATTATTCAAAAAGCGTAAAGCGAAAATACTAGGAGATCCTAGATAGTAGTCGGAGAAGGTTATAGACCGGACTTGGCTTTGGTTTGTTGAGGCTGTTTCCGAGCTTTGTGCAAGTGGCGACGAGATAGATGTGACCGGCTTATTACTTGTCTTGACACCCTCCCTCAAGTTGAACCCGAGTTGACGAATGTTCAACTTGTCTCTTATATCTTTGGCTTACGTGGTGAAGACAACCCTTTAGTGAAGATATCATTTAGCTGATCTCATTCGCCATAAACTTAACATGAAGTTGTTTTGCGAGCTACCCTTTCACGTACAAAGTGGTAATCAATTTCGATATGCTTGGTGCGCGCATGGAATATTGGATTGACGGTGAGGTATGTTGCACCGAGGTTATCACACCATAGGGATGGTGTTTTGGAATCAACACCCAATTCGGTTAACAAAGCTGAATCCATATAAGCTCGAAAGTGGCAATAGCAACCCATGATATTCAGCTTCGGTACTTGACTTAAATCTTTTTACCTTCCTAGCCTCCAAGAAATGAGATTACCTCCAAAATAGATACAATACCCCTTTGGTAGATCTCCGATCATCAAGACTGCACGCCTAATCTGCATCGAATATGCATGAAGCGAATAATCCGTGCTGGTTTAATGAACAACCCATAGTCTATTGTTTGCTTGAGATAAGCGCGAGAATTCGTTTAACTAATTCCCGATTGTTCAATATATGGCTCATGCATATCTTGACAAGCCTTGTTATGACCACGAAATATCGGTAGTGTAATATGCAAATATCGCAAAGCACCAACAACACTTCTATATAGTGTTGGGTCTTGAAACTTGTGAGTTCTAGTTTTTGTAATTTTGTATTAGCACCATGGGAGTGCATCAGGCTTGATGCCATCGAGCTTTGTGCGGCGCGATAGATCGGCTATGTACTTTCTTTGTGAAAGAATCGGTGAATTCCCTTGTTTCAACACTTCAACACCCCGGAAAATAAGACACTCACCCATGTCTTTTACCGCAAACTCATTGCCCAAATCAGAAGCGAGATCATCAACCAGATTAGAGCGTGATCTGTCACAATGATATCGTCTACATATATCAACACATAAGTAACAGATTGCCCATCCTTTTTGATGAATAATGAAGAGTCTGCAATTGAAGCCGTAAACCCCAGCTTGAGAAGATGATTCTTGAGGCAGAGAACCCACGCACGGGGTGCTGTTTAAGTCCATATAAAGACTTATGTAACTTGCAAACGTGATTAGGATAGTTTGGATCCACATATCCTGTTGGTTGTTTCATGTATACCTCTTCCTCCAAGATACCATGTAAACGCGTTCTCCACATCCAGTTTGACGCAACGTCCATTGATTCATGACAACAAGTGAAAGAACCAGACCTAATCGTGCATGGTTTAATCACCTGGAGAGAAAGTTTCACCAAAGTCGATGCCCTCCTGCTGGGTTGAAACCCTTTGCCACCAATCGTGCTTTGTCATTTGTATTGATCCATCTGGGTTTCGTTTGATGCGATAAACCCATTTTGAACCACCTATATTCATGCCATCCTCATATTTGACAAGAGAGTATGTGCCATTACGAATCAGTGCATTAATTTGAGTATCCATAGCATCTCGCCACTCAGGAATTAAACATGCTTTGGAGTAACATGTGGGTTCCATAAACTCATCATCTTGCAAGGGATGCTTTGTGGTGGTAAGGCACAACTTCTGAATCGGTTTTGTTATCCCAGCTTTTGCCCTAGTTACCATGGTGTGCCCTGGAGCCACTATTTCGTCTGATGATTGCACAGGAGTGATATTTGGAGACGGTGCTGGTGAGTTGGGATGTTGTACTGCTGCCGTTACTGGTTCTCGGAGCTGCAATGGTACAGGTTGAGCTGGCAGAAAAATAGCTGACTGCACAGGAGTGATATTTGGAGACGGTGCTGGTGAGTTGGGCTGTTGTACTGCTGCCGTCACTGGTTCTTGGAGCCGCAATGGTGCGGCTGAATGGCGAGAAAAACGATGAGCTAAAAATATCCGTGCTTGCACATTGAGTTAGTAGACTTACCTCGGAGTCGACTTGTTGAGGAGGAGATAATGGAAAAGTGGTTTCCTCAAATTTAACATGCCTTGATATGTACTGTCGATTGGTTGGTAAGTGAAGACAAATATAACCCTTGTGTGCTGAACTATAACCTAGGAATATGCAAGGTAATGATCTAGGTTCTAGTTTATTCGCATTATAAGGACGAAGACACGGATAAGCCAAGCAACCAAAGACACGGAGAAAGGAGTAATCTGGTTTCTTTTTAAAGAGTAACTCAAGAGGAGTTTTGTTCACCAAGACTTGGGAACCCTGTTTATCAAATAGCAGGCGATGGTGAAAGCTTCGGACCAAAATTCTTTGGGAAGTCTGTGCATGATACAGCAATGCAAGACCACTTTCGCAACATGCTTGATTCTCGCTCAGCAAGACCATTTTGAGCTGAGGTATGAGGACAGAAAAACGATGTTGGATCCCCCGAGTCGTTGAGATAATAAGTGATCTTTTTGTATTCTAGTGCATTATCAGACTGAAAAATTTTAATTTTATGACCAGTTAGATTCTCAACTTGCTTATGAAACTGGGTAAAGGCATGGAAAGCATCAGAACGTTGAATTAAAGGAAAGACCCATGTATAATGAGAGAAAACATCCATTAATAACATGTAATAACGAAAACCATTTCTTGAAGTTTGTGGAGAAACCCATATGTCTGAGACAATAAGACTTAAAGGTGTATCATAAGTAGTGGTACTACGAGAAAAAGGTAGACGCTTTGCTCTTGCGATATGACAAGAGTGGCAAAAATCAAACTTCTTATTCATTACTTTGAAGGAAAAAATTGCTAATTATTTTAGAAACCGTGCTTAGCATTGGATGTCCAAGCCCGCCGGTGCCAAACGGGTAGACTTGCGAGTAAAACGTCTTTGGGGATAACGATCGGTTGATGTCTCCTACACCATCGAACATGTACAGTCTATTCTCATTCCTCCCTTTTAGCAAAGATTGCTCCGTGGTGTTGTCCTTCACAACAAAGAAATTTGTGTGAAATTCAAAGTAAACATGATTATCCTTGCAAAATTGATACACGGAGAGAAGATTGGACTTGATCTTTGGCACATGGTAGACATTATTTAAACAAAAATTGCGATATGTTGTTTG
Organism: Papaver armeniacum; assembly: GCA_023531295.1. Classification (NCBI taxonomy): domain Eukaryota; kingdom Viridiplantae; phylum Streptophyta; class Magnoliopsida; order Ranunculales; family Papaveraceae; genus Papaver; species Papaver armeniacum. Next base: position 38,917 of record JAJJWW010008136.1, on the reverse strand, counting down.
GTGGATTTGGCCCTCGTTGTTGAGTATTAAATCGTCGTGGATCAGATCTGCTATTTCCACTGGAATTGGATGCAACATAGTTTGCAACGGGGCTTGAATTTGCGCAAGTTCTTTGTTCAACTCTCATCTCAAAGGAGAGCGGATGAGAGGTGAAGGTTTGGATATCCATATACTGCATGCGGTGCTTAGGCGTGTGATTGGATCATAGGTCGATTCAAACCATTACGATACAGCTTTTTGTTTTCATCGGAGAAAGCTGTGTATCCAGATGTCGCAAGGCCTGGTCAAACAATTTTTTAGCATCATTGAGATAAGCTTTCAAGGGCTTATTACCTTTATTCATGCAGTGGAGTTGCTTCTTAAGACTCATCTGGTGAGCAAAAGTTCTTGGTGCATATTCAGCCTCCAGCTTATCCCATATTTCTTTTGAAGTAGTTAGCTCTGCAACTGTGCTTAACACTTCTGGTTGTAGTGTTGAATTCAGCCATCCAACGATTAATGAATCTTGAAATTCATATGTGCTGAATGCTGGATTGATGTCTTCACTGTCTGGAAGATTTCTTGGTGGTTTCTCTTTTGTTCCATCAACAAAGCCGGTGAGATCATACCCTTTGAGAATAGGGCGAAATTGAGCTTTCCAGAGAAGGTGATTCGTTTCTGTGTGTTTCAATGTTACCAGGTGATGGATTTGAACTTGGCGTAGATTGTTTGTAGCATCTGCCATTGTTGATTAGGGTTTTCGGTGTTGAGTTTTGATGTTTTTTTGATTGGATAGTTTTGCGGAAACGAGCTTGGACCGAAGGCTGATACCAATTCGAGAAATATATTACTGGTAGAATATCTTCCACAGATTGTGTGAAGATTGGAACTTGTATTTATAGCTTTCAGATTACATTATTCAAAAACTGTAAAGCAGAAATACTAGGAGATCCTAGATAGTAGTCGGAGAAGGTTATAGACCGGACTTGGCTTTGGTTTGTTGAACTATTTCCGAGCTTTGTGCAGCTGACTGACAGATAGATGTGACCGGCTTATTACTTGTGCTGACAATCTGTATGGTGATTTGTTTGACCAACATATTTTTCATAAACGGCTGTGATTGGGTCTGATACACGTGTAGGTTTAAATCATTAGCCGTCAAAGTCTTATACAGTAGTACTAAGATAGTGAAGATTTTGGGGAAGCATAGAGATGCACATGAATTCCATAAACTGCTTAACTTGACGGAACTGTAGGATTTATAGTTTGCTTTCTCGAATTTCATAAGTAAAACGGGAGTAGGCGTTTTTAAACCCATCAAGAGAGCTAACAACGTTGAAAGTAGTTCATTTCGGCTGAGGTTTTGCGTAGTAACTTCACATCATTACTCCAGGCTTCAGCGTACACGATTTGGCAGACGAATTCGAGAACACGATTTGAAAATCCATGCAGACGAATTCGAGAGCCATTGAGTTGTTATATTTTTAGGCCGACCGAGCGAAGCGAGGGAGGACTCTATATATGGTGACTTTGTGTCAATGTGAAGCGTGACATTTTTTTCAATTACACAAAAAAGATTGAATTTTGGTCCGGACACCTGGAAAAGACTAAGATGTCCTCTAAATCAAATTTTACCTTTTTCCTTTTAGACATTTTCGTAAATAAACCAAAAATAAGGTATTAGATATTTTAGTAAATAAACCAAAAAGAAAGGGCACAACAGTAAATGCATTTTTTATATATTTAAAAACCTTGTATATTTCAAACTACAAGTCGTATTTTTATAAATTTTATATATTTGGAAAGCCCTTTAAATTAGCTACGCAATGAGCACAAACAATGATATCAAATTTTTGTTTTTCAATTTTTTTATTATTCTCCAAATTTTGTATATTTTCTCCTTAAAAATTAGGCATAGCTTAAAATTAGACATATCTTAAAAAAAATTGAAAAAAACTACAAGAAAAATAAAATGATTGACTAAGTATAAAAAAACAACTAATTTTAAAATGAAAAGCACAACATATGGTGTTGAATCACCACAAAATTATTTGCAAAGTAAAAATATACCATGGCCTACCTGTCTGGAAAAATGATACTTTTGCGTCGTGTTTGGAAAAATTATACCTTCGTGCCGTCTCAGGAAAAATAATATTTTCACCCTACGACGGAACTAAATTGTGAACACAAAATTTAGTTTTACGTTAATTTTTTCGGTCGGCCATCCCACCGTGGTAGCGGTCATCTAGTAATATAGGACCACGAGTGTGTAAAAATAGCGAAAAAAGTGTCAATCATTTTTGTCATGCTGAAATGAGGATGTGGTAATTAAGCTGGGGTACATTTGTGCATACTTCATTCAGATTGGTAATTGTATATTTGTATTCCATTAAGCTTGAAAGTAGAACAGTAAGTGTTACTGTTACTGTGCCTTGAAAATTAATGATTTGGTTGACAAAGATAGCTAGTTCTCTCAATTTTGCTTCGAAAGTTTTATTTGAAAAAAAGAATGGTAATTTGTATGAAAAGCTTTCTTCATTTGTTCGTTTTGTGTCTGTTTTGGTTTTTCGTGTTAGAACGATAGATGGTTTCTTCATTGTGTTCGTATCACCGGGAAACTTGTTAATTAGGAGGACACAAGAAGATGCTTCCGCTTTAAAAGAGAGGGTAATTGTAAACGTATGTGCGAGTTTCAACAAGTCTCCTCCTCTCTATGGTTGGTTGAAGGTTAACGCGGATGGTTGCTCTTTAGGTAATCCCGGTCTTGCTGGTTGTGGTGTTGTTTTTACGGAAAATGGGTCATTTGTCCAAATATTTTTAAAACATGGTTCTGATGGACGAGTAAAAATTAGTATGAGTGAAATGGACACCAAAAAAATAGCAGAGAATGAAACCGGATCCACCCTGTCTTAAACTTAAAAAAGAGCGAGGATGAAACTGGATGCATCCTGATGTAAATTAAAAATAAGAAAGAATATTTGAAAATGGGTAGGATGAAACTTTTTACATCCTGGCTATTTTTACATTCTCGTCCATTTAAACGGTATCAAATTGTACATGTCCTTTTCACCCAGGAATTGTAGTTATTGGATTAATTGACCAATTTTATTTTGTTTTTAGGAATCATAATAGTCTGGTTGTTGGTTGTTTGGCACAATCAATTGGGATCGACAATTCATTTTTTGCCGAATTTTGGAGAGCCATTTATGCTTTCAGAATTGCTCGAAGTAGGGGAATGTCTCGATTATGGTTTGAATGTGAATCGATGCGCATGTCATTAGAGCCTTTTCAGATCCTTCGTTAGTGCCATGGAAGTTAGCAGTTCACTGGGCTAACTGTTTAAGGTTCTTATCTTCGATCCAGTTCAGGTACTCAAGGGAAATGGAGTAGCCGATTTACTTGCAAAATGGGGAGCTTCTTCAAGTTCTTAATGGTGGATAGAGCCACCATCTTTCATTCGTCCAGCTCCGGGTAATGATAGGTCAAACCTGTCTACTTATAGATTTCGATAATTGTAACATGTTTTTTCGGTTTTTGTTTCTTCTGAGGTTTTGGCTTAGTCCCTGTAGATACCCAAAATTGAGAGAAAAGTAAAATGAGGATTACACCCTGTAGATACCCGAAAATATAAAGTGCATAAGTGGGGAGAAGCAACCAAGTGTAAGGACGTACACCAAGGCCCTACACAAACGTGGAGATGTAATGAACATGGGAAGAAGAGGTGATGGGGATGTAGGGACATACTCCAAGACCCTACACCTTAACAAGATGTAAGAACATACCTTAAGACCCTACATAAACATGGAGATATAATGAATATGGGAAGAAGAGGTGATGGGGATGTAGGGACATACTCCAAGACCCTACACCTTAACAAGATGTAAGAACCTACCCCAAGACCCTACATAAACATGAAGATATAATGAATATGGGAAGAAAAGGTGATGGGGATGTAGGGACATACTCCAAGACCCTACACCTTAACAAGATGTAAGAACATACCCCAAGAACCTACATCATGTGACAAATCGTGGAGGTGCGAAGTGCGAAAAAGGAAGTGATGAGAGTGTAGGGCTTGCCCCAAGACCCTACACCTTATGGCAATTCGCGAAGATGCGGCGCGCGTGGAGGGAAGAAGTGATGAGAGTGTAGGGACTTGCCCCAGGACCCTACACCTCATGGTAAACCGTGGAGATGCAATGGGCGCGAGAAGAGAAAATGATGAGAGTGTAGGGGCTTGCCCTAAGACCCTACACCTTGTAACAAAACATGAAGAGGCAATGAGCATGGGAGGAAGGAGCGATGGAGTGTAGGGACTTACTCCAAGACCCTACGCCTTATGACAAACCTTAGAGATGTAATGAAGAAATGATGAGAGTGTAGGGACTTGCCCTAGGACCCTACACCTTGCAACAAAGTATGGGTAAATATTGGAAAGGAAAAGGGGCGCCCGCTAGTTGAATGGAAGAGTGCCAATAGTAAGTGGGTCCCAATAGAGGGTAGTCCCTATCCAAGGGCAGAGGTGCTCCATAGTGGAAGAGATATCAAGGACACGTGTACGGACGCGAAATGTCAAAGTGAGGAAGAAGTCAAGATGGTGTACGTGTACGGTATCCAAAGAACTCAAGAGGGATTTAGGAAGGTTATAAATACTCATCTCCTAAGAAGGAGAGAGGAAAGCCTTTTCTGTGTAAAAATTAGTATTGTACTACTTCCTGGATCAGAGTTATTCTTTCCTCTTTGGTGTAATTCAAAGGTTTACCCACTGAATTTATACCATATTTACATTGGCGACTTCTACTGGGCTCTGATCTCAGTAATAGTACACTTCCTATGATGAATACACAACAACCACACATGACACGACAATCATACATCTGACCGTACAACACTAAAAGACCACTACTTGCATAAACAATGTAGTATGTACCACGACGCAAGGGAGCATGTCATTCTGAGATGTGTTGCGCGGAGACAACCCCTCCCCCATGATGTTCGTGCGTAGACTACACTCCCCCTCCCCTCATGGAAGCATGCTCTACTCACTTCCACGGACGCACGCCTCACTCCTTCACACATGCACGCATGTCTTACATACCTGGATGCACGCCTTACTCATTTTGGGGGACAACCCTCCTTCTCATGATGTTGTACAACACCCTCCCTTCCCTCGTGTTTTTGCGCAGAGACAACAGCCTCCTTCTCCCACTATCAATACTTTATAAGAAACCCATCTCAGGAACCTTCTTATGAATCAGCTTGTTTAATCTTTAAAACCAAATTCAATTTCAAATCAACCAATCCAACCTTGAAAACTTAAGTCAATGGAAAGCATTTTCTCATTAAAATGTTTAGCTCTGTGATGAAGAGTTATCAAGTGAATCATCAACAATATCAAGACGAATTGAAAGATGCTCAAGAGTTGCTAGTGGAACAACATTAGTCACACACATGATCAGTATTCTCTCCATCAAAAAAACTACAAGGATTACTTGAAAGAAGCCCTGTCCTTTATCAACAACTCGCTTTTGCTAAGCCAGAGCTTGTTTAACAGTATGTCTCCAAGAGGCGCTGCCCAAGTACATCACCATACACGACCACAATCATCATTGTTTATTATTTCGACCATCCAAAGTTCACACAGCCATCTTCCCTACTCCATTCCACATCCCATAGCAACATCATCTCCACGAGTAACAACGAGAGGTACCAACCCTTCTTTACAACCGCCACTACTAGCATCATTTTTAGCGAACCAACACCCTATCCCATCTCTCGCTTCCACCAGCTCAAAACCCATCAACACCACCAGTGTGCCTAGTCCTTATGACACCCCTAACTCGACTTTGAGAAAAGGAAATCAGCACCAACCTGACTTCGCTTCAGATCAAGCCAGCTTCTACAAGACGCGTTATCTAAGCATGACAATGATTATCTGCAAATAATCATTGACTCAAGATTAACTTAAGACCGGGCTCACTGATGGTGATGAAGCCAGTAGATAGAGGTCTCTCATGAGAATTGAACCATATTGCATCCGCCACTTCCACCACCAAAGAACAACACGTCCATAAGTCACAACGAGAGTAGAATTTTCCACCTCCACAACCAGCGAATTAGAGTCAAGCTATGACCTTCACCTGATGCAGAACCTCCATATTGCATGTCCCATCATCCCCTAGTGCCACCAGCGAGAACAGTTCCTTGTATAAATAAGAGCTGAGCAAGACATGACCATATGCTATCATGACAGTCTCCATCTTTCCAAGGCAACCCTTCCGCAACAAGAAAGCTATGATTTCAAAGAACAACCAACTAACCAAGTATCACCGAAACATTTAACACCTGGATCAATTATTGAAATACTAAATATCGCAAAGATAAGTTCTTACTTCCCTTTAATCTTTCATTAACAATTTACAATGCTATCTTCGATTGTCTTCAATCAAATGACTTAAGCATCTGAACCTAACAGGGACCCTTTTAATATGCATCTTTGACGATTGAAAATTTTTCATAAACTTCAATATAGCTTGCACGGTCATGGCCCTACACTTGAACTAGCATCCACGTGTTTTATAATCATGTAAATATAGATATATATTATATCAATTGGCATCGACATGAACCTATAAACACTTTACTTTGCCGAATTTAAATTACTAAAGATGTGTATGATATTTACAAATTAAGCTGATAAACGTGCAGGCGCTGCTGGTTCGCAATAACAAAAATAAAGCATATACCTGCGGGACAAATTTAAAAGCATTATAGTCACATAAGGCCATGGCATTCGACTGCATATCCCACTACCCCAGCATACACATCCCATTATGACGGGAGGATATTTAAGCAAACAAAGAACTGCCATCTAATGGTGAAGATGTCACTGATTGATAATGTTCAAGAGTCGAACACTCAACGAAGAACAAACAGATTAATCACCTTCATTGAGTTACAGCAAAAGCACCATCACTTGCACCATCAGTTCAGCTCACAACAGTATTGTCACATGTCTACGCAGACATGGAGTCAAGATGATGAAGATAAGGTAGTTAAGCACCTGCTCGCCATTTCCACTTAAAGGATTACTATTTCTCGGAATCCATACGAGAGCAAGCGAAAAGGTTAACAAAAGGTCACCAACCGAATGTAGCTCTACTGGATGCAGCATTGACTATCCAAGAGCCAAGTCTTAAGTCTATGTATCCGACCTCAAAGGAACCTAGTTGTAGTTGTTTTCATGATGGACCTCAAATTCATGATACTCAATGCTCAATGTCAAGACAAGAAAACTAGCAACAATAATCCTCCGAAGCATGCCAATCCTATCGACTAGCACCTGAGCATGCAAGTTACTCCTCGAATAATTTTGGGTTGATACCTACAAATAAGTTATTTTCACAAAAGAGTCATGGAAGTTGACAAGAAGACTACTACCCAGCGCCTCCATCCAAATCTTGGTGGATGTATCACCTTCAAGACCACGTAGCACCGCCTTTCGAAAGAACTACTTGTTTATCACCTCCATCCAAATCTTGTACTAACAACTCCACATTTTAATCGGGAAAATCAAAAGGAGTAATGGTTGCTGTTTTAAAACAAGAAAAAGCAAAAGTAATAACAGTTGCTCCTTCAGAACAAATTTTCTGAAGCAAACGCAATAAGAATGCACCAAGACTCGGTGTGGCTTGCTTTAAAACAAAGGAAAGCGAAAGCGATGAAAATACACCAAGACTCGGTGTGGCTTGCTTTAAAACAAAGGAAAGCGAAAGCGATGTAAATACACCAAGACTAAGTGTAGCTTGCTTTAAAACAAAGGAAAGCGAAAAAGCGATGTAAATACACCAAGATTAGGTGTAGCTTGCTTTAAAACCAAACAAAAGGAAGCAAAAGCGATGAAACGACACCAAGACTGGGTGTTGGTTTCTTTAGAACAAATATAAGAGAAAACAACGAAAACACACCAAGATCGTGTGTTGCTTTCTTTAGAATGAAAGAAAAGCGAAAGTGATAAGAAACCACCGAGACTAAGTGTCACATGAATTCAAACAATGAAAAATTGAAAGCAATGAGAATACATGCATCAAGACTAGGTGTCCCTTTCCTTAGAACGAAAGAGCGTAATAAGAATACACCCAACATATTAATAAAAAAATAAAAAAAAAGGGGCGGGGATGGAGAACCTAAGTTTTCTCAAACATAGACCACAACATGAGTGAACACCCTAAGTCAGGTGGAATGACCATACATTCAAAGTAAAAGATCTCTGAAATTCATGCATGTCCATGACAAGGATGACGATCATAACGAAACTTCAAAAAAAAAAAAAAAAAAAAAAAAAAAAAAGCCTTCTTATATGTACATAATAAAGTGAAAGAAATGAAACCACACCACGACCGTGTGTTTTTTAAATTCGGAACGAAAGAGAGCGCAAGGGATGAGAACAGACCGTCATTAGGCGTTACATGCCTTAGAGAGAAAGAAAATGAGAATACACCAAGAGAGGTGTTGCTTGCTCTAGAAAGAAAGTAAAAGAAATTAAGTAGTAGAAACACCTCAAAACGAGAGGAGCTTAAGACATATACTCCAATATGAGTTAACACACCGACAAAGACGCTAAATAATAAATCATGCTTCAAAGAGCAAAAATTTTCAAAGAAAAAGTGAGAAACTAGAAATGGAATAAATCAATCCACAAGAGCAGGGCACTCTAAAGTTTGAAGTCCATGACAAGGACAATAGCAATAATAACATCGTAATAGTGATATACCGAAAGAGAAAGACTTTGAGCATATGAACATAACATACCTCTAACAAACGAGGTCGCAGAACACGTGCACATCAATTCTCATGACCAATAAGAGTGGAGGTCATAGGCACATGACGATAATATCTCATACGATACCGTAATGCGACTCCTAACACCCTAAGAACCCACAATACCTTGCAATTGAGGGGCTCTTAGATGAGCGTAACCCTAAGCGAGAGATCCTTACGATAGGCAAGGGCTCCTTGATGAGGAGAACACTAAATAAAAACCTTGCCTAATAGGAAGGGGACGTCATTTATTGGGAAAAACAAAACTCTATGCAATAGAATGTAAAATGAGTAAGAGTATACTCGAAATAGCCATATGTATAAATGAACTCTACGCCTCAACATTGATTTAACACTTTGCATGAGAGAGACAAGGTTGAGATACTCAAGAACAAGTACATCAATACTATGGTGCAATCCAAACAATCATATTTAAGAAGAAAAAAAAAAAGAGAACTTGAACTCTCCAAGAACAATTACCGAATTATGGCCATTTACCATGGCATTGCTTCACTCACACCAACACTTAAATACGAGGGGTTGGCCATAGAAGCATCCCACAATGGACGAATGGTACGTTATAGAATGAGCGAATACATCAAAATGAGGTAAAACCTCGGAACGGACGAGGAATGGAGCAACCATGTACTCTAGAACGAGTAAAACACCTTGGAATAGATAAGACGCATGAGCACTCCTACATGAGTATCCCCTTATACTCCAACTTGAGGAGAACATTTCAGGATATGAGAGACAATCTGATACCCTCAACATGACTAACATACTCTAATCTGAGTAAGAAGGTCAAACTTACCTCAACATGCCTGACTATAGGATGAGTTAATACACAAAAGATACAACGAGGCTATATACCTGAGGAAGAACAACGATATTCCATAGTTGAATACTAGATCATTCCCTTAAAAAAAAAAAAGGGTGGAGAAAACTGAGTTTCTTAAATGTATCACTCCAACATGAGAGAAAACTAGAGAGGGGGAAGAGACCACACACTTAAGTAAAAACCCAAAAATAGTGGAGCGACCAAACACTCAAGAAAGAGATTTCTGCCTTGTACATAACAAAGACGATACCAGAAAGATGCTGCACTGTATCGAAATTAAAAATAAATAAATAAATAGAGAGACTAGAACGAATCACCCATCACAAGGACGAGGTAAATAGCAAATCATATTGTAGTAACGAAAATCCTTTGAGAATGGAAACCCAAGCTCAAACATACATATCCAAGGTACTTGAGTGCATATTCTATAACAAATACCCTGGGATGGGAAGGGGCTCTCAGACGAGCAGAACCCTACGCAAAGATCCTGAGATGGACGGGGCTCTCTGATGAGTGGAATCCTAACAATAAACAAATACCCTAGGAAAGGTCTCAGATAAGATGAACGCATACCTTCGAATGCATTCTTGCTAAGCAAATACTCTAAGATGGGTTCATACTTATGATGAAAAACGATATAAGATAAAAGGAAATGCCTCAAGCAAGACGAATTTCTCCCATGAATACATACTCGAAAAAGTGCAAAGAACCATGAAAAAATACGCCTCATCCTATACTCAAGACGACTTAACACCGGAGATTGTTTCCGCTTTTCAAAAAAAAAAAGGGGGGTAGGGAGAGAACTCGAGTTTTCTCCCAGGTTAACCAAGAGTACGTTACGTAACCAAGAGTGATCACATCCAACCCCATGTAACCAAGCGCAGCGACAATGGGCTGCAATCACTCAATCAATACAAAATCCTTTCAATAAAAAAAGGAGGGGGAGAAACGGGACGATACCTGAATAATAAATGAGGGATGTCTAGAGCGACATAGAAGAGCAGACTCAACGTTTATATGAATAAGAAAAAAAAAAAAAAAAAAAAAAAAAAAAAAATTTTTCCCAGAAGCTTATAGAGGCGTCCACATGCATGAACAAGGCAGAGAGAATGTCAAAATAATATGATTAAAACAAGAAATGACATGTTTAACTCAACAAACCATCTTCAAGAAATATGAGAAGTTGGGGAAAGATTTATCATCCTACTCGTCATCGCACGGTAATCAACATACAAATGTCTTCCATCACTGATACACCAAAAACAAAAAGGAGGAAAGAGGCGTCCAACCAAGCCTCGGTCATGCGGCATAGGTAAGAGTTGAAGGCACAGACCAAATGAGAGTATGGTGGCATCAAGTAACCACTCTATGATTGTTGTCAGAAACGAAATAGAGATGTCATGCCACATGAAGTCTAGCAGAACACATGGTGGAGAGGAATCGCCTCCCCAAGATAATTTATGTCAATCGCAAAATTTAGTAAGCAAGATTTGTGTCTTCCATCTTGGGACTTAGCAAAAACATGATTTGATATAGCAAAACCTCGGGCATGCGAGCAATGCAGATACTTAGGGACTGAACCCTAAGTATAATTTTGAGGCATATGACTGCTGGATAGCCTGACGCCTAAGCAAACAAATCGGGGGACTTAATACAAATATCACAAAATTTTCAGAAGGAACTTACACACCTTATATTGATCACCAAATGTTGAATAAGAGTATGCCCAAGGAAAGAAATAGTGAGTGTTATGGGAATGAAGATGTAAGGTGCAAGATTTGATGCACAACCAAGGAAATATGATAGACGGCGTTGAGACAAGGTTTGTGTCATTAAGAAAGTGCAACTCAAGGATAAGAGACCTACACCAAATCACGACGCTGGAGTACTACAAAGAGATGCTAAGATACAAAACCGTCATCACCAAATAATTGGCAAGCGTCGGTAAACCTTTGGTAATCACTCTATTGAAGGAAAGATGGGGACTTATCACCACTAAGACCAAGAGAGGTCATCCGTCATGGACACAGCACCCCAAGCGTTGATGTATTAAGATTTCATACTAGAGACAGAGGAACAAGCAACTATTTGGAGTAGTGAACATCTGGGTAGAAGAGCATGCTTGGCGCAGATAGGCAAAGGGGTCTCCACCAATGACTTGCGCAGAAGGAAGAAGAGAGCATGACTTGCGCAGAACACCAATGACTTTTTCTTGCTAAATAATGTTGGTGTCCGTGGTAGGTGAGTACAAGAGGAAGAAGAGAGTGTTTGGCGCAGAAAGGTGAAGGGTCCGCGTGCAAAACCGAATGAATAACTTAATGATGATGAAGAGGAGGAAATGACATAGTTTGAATTTGACGAGGTCCCATATAAACTTCATAAAGCACCAAGTCCCATTAATGATTAATAATCATAATCATTAGCCCATCAAGAAATCATTGGCTTGTCTCCTAATGGTAATGGAGCACTACTTGTTCAAGTTGGAAAAATAAGTAAGCGAGTTTGATAGACGAGAGGGCCAGAGAAGGTGCTAAATTAATATAGGGGACTGACCGATGTTTCCGATTTAAAAATATTAAACAAAGTGGGAGCCTACATGTGTCTCGTGAATAGTTAAGACTACACAACATGAGACAAGGAATTAGAAGAAGAGTCAGCAGCTGGAGCAGGAGAAATGCGTCTTGTTTGGGCGCGATAGGTAGAGGGGTCCCCGGGCTATGATGTTTTTGCAAGTGTAGTGGATGAAAATGTCACATCAAGGGTGTGGTGTGTACGCACTCTTCATGATCCTTAACGGCTATGGAGCAAAATTTCAATTTATTTATATGGCGCGGGGACTTGAAGAAAAGTAACATAACAACTAGCAGAATTTTGAGTATATGACTGCCTCCCAGTCTGATGCCTAGCTAGACAGTCAGGGGACTTAATGTAGATACCCAAAATTGAGAGAAGAGTAAAATGAGGATTACACCCTGTAGATACCCGAAAATATAAAGTGCATAAGTGGGGAGAAGCAACCAAGTGTAAGGACGTACACCAAGGCCCTACACAAACGTGGAGATGTAATGAACATGGGAAGAAGAGGTGATGGGGATGTAGGGACATACTCCAAGACCCTACACCTTAACAAGATGTAAGAACATACCTTAAGACCCTACATAAACATGGAGATATAATGAATATGGGAAGAAGAGGTGATGGGGATGTAGGGACATACTCCAAGACCCTACACCTTAACAAGATGTAAGAACCTACCCCAAGACCCTACATAAACATGAAGATATAATGAATATGGGAAGAAAAGGTGATGGGGATGTAGGGACATACTCCAAGACCCTACACCTTAACAAGATGTAAGAACATACCCCAAGAACCTACATCATGTGACAAATCGTGGAGGTGCAGTGTGCGAAAAGGGGAAGTGATGAGAGTGTAGGGGCTTGCCCCAAGACCCTACACCTTATGGCAATTCGCGAAGATGCGGCGCGCGTGGAGGGAAGAAGTGATGAGAGTGTAGGGACTTGCCCAGGACCCTACACCTCATGGTAAACCGTGGAGATGCAATGGGCGCGAGAAGAGAAAATGATGAGAGTGTAGGGGCTTGCCCTAAGACCCTACACCTTGTAACAAAACATGAAGAGGCAATGAGCATGGGAGGAAGGAGCGATGGAGTGTAGGGACTTACTCCAAGACCCTACGCCTTATGACAAACCTTAGAGATGTAATGAAGAAATGATGAGAGTGTAGGGACTTGCCCTAGGACCCTACACCTTGCAACAAAGTATGGGTAAATATTGAAAGGAAAAGGCGCCCGCTAGTTGAATGGAAGAGTGCCAATAGTAAGTGGGTCCCAATAGAGGGTAGTCCCTATCCAAGGGCAGAGGTGCTCCATAGTGGAAGAGATATCAAGGACACGTGTACGGACGCGAAATGTCAAAGTGAGGAAGAAGTCAAGATGGTGTACGTGTACGGTATCCAGCAACTCAAGAGGGATTTAGGAAGGTTATAAATACTCATCTCCTAAGAAGGAGAGAGGAAAGCCTTTTCGGTGTAAAAATTAGTATTGTACTACTTCCTGGATCAGAGTTATTCTTTCCTCTTTGGTGTAATTCAAAGGTTTACCCACTGAATTTATACCATATTTATAGTCCCCTCTTTTTTTTTTTTGCTTTTTAATAAAAAAAAAGTCTCCTCGTGAGCTTTGCCAAGAAAAAAAAAAAAAAAAAAGCTTCCGCTCTAAAAGAGAAGGTAATTGTAAATGTACGAGAGTTTAAACACTAGTCTTTCTAATTCTTCAGTTTGTATGCCAAAAGAATACTAATTTTTAATAGCTAATAAAATGGGTATGAATGGTCAGATTTATACAATCTTAATTTAGCATTGAGAAAAGTCACTTGTGAGTATGAACAAACAAATTGAGAATTTTAACTTAAATGTGAATAATGGGGATGCCGTATATATGATTATACTATGATAAATGGATCAAAGGATGCAGTTCATTAATCTGAAAGCCGTGGAATCCCCACATTCATCGAGCCATTGAGCAAAGTGAGCATCAAAACATCTTAATCCAATGCTGACACTCAGAACACAGCTCGAGCAAGAGTGTTCCAATGATTCCGCAACACACAAACATATATACTTGCTCAATTGGTCTAATGTGAATTTTGTGCTGTATGAAAATATCAGAATTTCCGGGGCCAAGTTCTTTAGTTTCCAGATTTTTTAATACTTTGCCACTCAGTACCTTAAAAATTCCCAACACTTGCCACTCTAAAATCTTTCTTCCCGGAACTATAACCAATTCCATACTCTACTTAGTCCAAGCGTTGTTCCATTTGGGACTCGTATTTTCCTACAATCGTCAGTAGTTGGATTCGGAAGGATAAAAACATTAAGAAGAAAAAAACACTACCAAATTTCACTCGGGTTTTTAGTAGTTCATCCTTTCATACAATCACTAACGCACTCCCACACATAAAAGTAACCATGTATGTATTTGTCTTTAACTCGGTTCAAAACATTTGCCTGGTCATACTAATATCTCTATACTGTCACCTAAGTAGGGAATGATTTTGGGAACAAAACTAAATCAACGACAAATATTTGAACCCTTGGAAGACGACTATAGGTAATTGGCAAGCATTATCATCACTTGTATTATTTTATTTTGATCCAAAGTTCAATCAAGCACCAAAATGAATATGTATGTAATGTAACTATCAAATAACTAACTAACATTTATAAATCTAAACTGTACTATTTGTAGTAGAAAATAAGTTCTACAAAGAAATTTTTCTCCGACAATTGAAATGTAAGCTCTGAACTGATCTTTCTATGTGAAGATAAAGAATACACCATAAAAGATTCCAACTAAAACAAACTGAATACATTGAAAAACTTAAAGATTCTCTAGTTCAATGATTACCAGAGTTCTCTGCAAATCTACATTCATCTCCCACAATCGGACACCCAATAATGTTGGGTGTAAGTTTGGGATGTAAATCAGCAGCAGCAGTGATGTCGGAGTTGAAGCTGAATCTTGAATCTGTGCAAAGAAATCAAACCAAAATATGAATGTCAGTGTTGTGGGCAAGACAACGAAATCAAACTCCATTATTTTACAGATCAGATCTTACAAGAAGAAAGGAAGATTTCCGATACATAGATGGAATAAAGGAAACTACATAGATTTGAGAGGATAAGTCTTTATAACAAGAAAATAAAATCAAAAATACCATTATTTTACAGATCTTACTAGAAGAAAGAAACAGGATCAGCTCTAATATGCTACAAGCAGATCCTAACTACATAGATTTGAGAGGATAAGTCATTATAACGACACTATCAAAGATCTTTGTCTCTCTTATATTTGATCTCCAAGTGGAAAGGTTTCCATATAAAACTCAAACTCCCATCATAACTTCCCATCTTATTTTAGAATCGGCAAGCCGAACTCCGGTTACTGGTTTTCTAATCAACGCCGCCTCACTATGGTTGTCTCCAATTTCTGTCTCTTCCCTTGTCTAAAACTTCTTCTACTGAAATCTTAGGGTTTCGTTTGCTTTTATATAAGGATGCAAGAAGCCCTTGAGCTCATTTCAACGGGCAATTGTTTGCAGCCCAGTGAGGAGGAGGAGGCCCTATTATTACGGTAGCCGTTTTACTAAGGGCACACTTTTAGATCCAAGTTTAAAATCTCCACTGGTAAATCCATCCCACCAGAAGCAATTCATGAAAGAAATCAGAAAGTTTTCCATCTTTTGAGTCGAAAAAGTTGTGCTGTTCTTTTTGATATTTCGCTCGAACAAACAGGGATACACAGCACAGTAGGACATGCCAGTCCAATAATACAGATGATCTAGGTAATATGTGGAGCTTTCATCATTTTCCTTGCAATGAGTACAATTAGCGTCACAAAATGTGTATGATTCTTTGAAGTGACAAACACAAGGTTACGGGCAATTCCTATTGGGATAGGAAAATTGACAAATTGCTCCCACTATGGGATGGGCAAATCCAAGCAAGTGAAATCGTGGAGAGCTTTCTCAGTAGTAGGAGGGAATGCATTTCTTATTATAGATAACATTAGCAGCGGATAAAGAGAAAGCAGTACGTAGCAGCGGTACTCACACCATCAGTACCCAAATAACAGTGAAATTCCAGCTGAGTACTCTATCCCAAAGTGCTACTAGTTTGTTTGTGCATAGGAGAAGTATCTTTAAAATCCAAAAGTGCTACTAGTTTTTCAATCCTGGTGCAAATTGGTAGTTTTTTTGGAAATTTCGGGGCATCGTGGGCTCAAATTTGATGGTACATGAGTAAAAAGAAAAAAATACTTGACACCAACCAAATTATTGGGTGGTTCTGTCACTTACTTTGGGGTGTATCATCCCTGTTTGGATTCCAAGTAGTTTTCCCTAGGAAAGAAACCGAGAATATAGTTGGTCTCTTTTAAGAAACAGGTTCAAATAGGAATCTGTGAAGATATAAGTATTTTCTGGCTTCTCAATCTCTATTTCAATTCGAATCAATATTTTTTATTTATTTTGATACGTTATGGTAAAATTGAGAATAAAAAAAAAAGAAGAAAAAAGAGCTGTTTTGAAAAAAAGGGAAACGAATTGATGAAACTATCAATAATGTTATGTTTTGTGGGATCTCACATAGAACCGCTGAATTTTGAAACTTCCAGCTGATAGGAAACATCTGCTGCAGGGTTTTTGATCAGCACCCGTGTAAGTCTTTTTTATAGGTAATTGGCAAGCATTATCATCAAAGTAAGTATGTATGTATTTTGATCAGCACCCGTGTAAGTCTTTTAGTAATACAGACAGACGGAGGACATGGCGTCAGGTACTTTCAAGTTCGCACTTGATGGACCGGGAGGAGTAATTGGTTTTTTAGATGACTAAATCCATCCTTCAAAACCAATTCAGGGTGCATGAATCACTCGATCCAGCATGCATGAAATAGTTTATTTCCACATTTGATTTCGCAAGCCTGGTTAAATTTTTTTGAAGTGGAATGAAGCTTTGCTTTCCTGCCTAACAAAAAAGAGCTGCTGATGTCAAGAATGGGTGGTCAAACGGCTGCAGAATGCACAGTTCAAAGCAAGCATAATACTAATACACACATCCTCTTGTCGTTCCATTTTGGTCGTACACAATAGAAATTGCTGAACTGAATTAGAACTGTACTGGAGATGGTCACAGTAAAACCAGCTTCTTCGCCTAACAAACTTTTGTTTAAGTGTTAATATCAAGAACTTACCCCAATCTTGATAATAAAATTGTAATAAGAAATGGCCTAGTTCTTAGAATTTTGACATGAAACTAGATGTTCAAAAAGTCATTTGGTCCATTCCAAGTTTATTCATTTACACTCACTGCAACAAAACAAATCACCTTCCACGTCAAGATTACCATTCTTTTGACATACAAAACCGAATTTACTAATAGGACTAGCGTTGTACATGGATTACAAACTAGATTAGAAACTAAAAATACAGAAAACGATTACATTGTTCTTCTCGTGATCCTTCAGATCGATCTACTCCAACAAGTTGTTGTTTATCTCCTTCTTCATTTCTTCCACATCACTGGCAAAAAGATTAAAGAAGTTCTGCTCTCTCTGATAAGTATCTCTGCAAGTCCATGTTGGATACTTCTTGCCCTGAGAATCAGATAAAGAACTTCACATCTTGAGGACAAAAGCATATTATTTTTGTGAGAGGAGAAATCATTATGCTAAAACATTGAGGATGTTGATGATGATTTTGAATAATATGCCATTGATTTGCAGGGATGATGCAGTAGATCTGATGTTGTTTTTTTTACAGTAAAAGGAACTAGCAATTTGGGAGAAGAACTTCTTATTCTTATAAAGGCTGGAGCGATGCGGTTTAATTTAGGGTTACATTTGTGATCGTTGATTATTTATTTTTATTTTTTTTCTATGATTCAACGGAGGATTTGTATTTTGAGACCGTCCGTATATCTTTTAGGGAAGCATAGAGATGCCCACGAAAGCTGGGATCCCATAAATTACTTCACAAAACCGTGGGATTGTGAGCCATAACAATGTGGATTATGTCGATTCATGGTTGGTGTTCTCAAAATGTTTCACGAGTAAAACGGGACAATTTTGCTACATAAAGTGCTAGATTAGCTTTTTTAATCCAATCAAGAACTAACAACAATCAAAATAATTAATATCGACGGTGATTTTGCTTAATTAATACATATCATTACTACTTCAGGCTTCAGTGTATGCGATTTGAATTTCGAGAACACGGAGTCAGGGAGCTTGATGGTAAAGCATGTAACCATAAATCAATTAAGTTTTAGATATTTGTAATCTAACGGCATTATAATACTCCCTCGACGGCAAAATGAACATAATGTTTAGTACGCTTTCATGGTATTTCAGAGACTTTGTTTCTCATGTCAAAGAACAAATACGCATATGTAGAAATGACATGATTTTAATTCTGGGACAGAAAGAAACTGCATTTCCCAAGTCCAGTTTTCTATCTCTGAAGTTCCAGTTTCCCATGCAATTCTCATAATACTGAGATTCTGAGCGGTTCTCTTCTTGCCTCCAAAACTCATTTTGTTTTCTCTCCGTCCAAATAGGCGGGACATACAACTGCTGGTATATAGTTCCAAATAAATTTTGACCAAGCTTGACAAACCTTTTATTCTCCGCCCCATTAACAAATTGTGGAAGGACACAAATTTTTCTTCTCCGCCCCAATGCAACTTAACTTAAAATTTGTAGAAACTAAAATTGGGACTCTGAAGCTTTTGCAACAGACACCAAACTTCATTCACAGTTAGCAAGCTTTACAATCACAAAATTAGATTATATACATCAAAGACAGTAAATCACAAAATCCGCAGTAAACATAGCCAGAGAACAATATTTTGGTTAGTACAGAGCATTTAGGAAGTCGATCAATATCCCTTGGTTTTTACTAGACAATTGGGAAGCTGAAGCACCACCAACATGCGCATACTTACATGCTCATGAACATGTATCAGAAAAAGGCCTTACTGGATACCGGCTATTTTTATTTGTACCCAACCTAAATTCTGCATCTAGGAATGGTTAATTCCACACGTAAATCATGATTTTAATCGATGGGACGGTTGGTTTCGCAACGCAAAATCAGTGTGAAATGACATGATTTTAGTTTCGGGACCAAATACACATCAAACCTAAGAGAGGTGGACAGATCATAGAAATAAAAACCAAAGAAATACGAAAAGATCAAACAACAATAGCAACCAAATTCAAAACCGCATTTGCCAACTCCAATTTTCTATCTCCGAACTCAAAACTCCTTTTGTTTCTCTCCGTCCAAAAAGACCAACACGCAGCTGCTGGTATAAGGTTCAATATAAATTTTCCTAGCAGATGAACACAAAATTACTCTTCTCCGACCCAATACAACTTAACTTAAAATTTGTAGATACTTGAAATTGGGACTCTGAAGCTTTTGCAACAGACACCAAACTGCATTCAGAGTTAGCAAGCTTTACAGATCACAAAATTAGATTATAGCAAAATCTCGAGACAAAAAAACTACAAACTAACGATACATGGCTAAATTTGGCGTGCACAGAACATGAGAACAATGACACATCGTGAATCTACAAAATTCAGTTGACCCAATATATGCTACACCACCATAAAATTGAGAATCCACTAGTAGACTACAAATTTTAACTTCATCCAAACAAAACAGAATTGCTTTTCACAGTGACAAAACAAAAATTTAACCATGACCGCAAGTGTTTGGACTATACCAAGCTAACCAACCGAAATAGAAGACAGCATAGAAAGATTAGTCTAACATATATACCATAAAATGAACTGCAAACAATTCAAAACTTGACTATAACCAGTAGGCTGAACACATCAAAAAATAAAAAATAAGCAGTCTGTTATGAATGAATCCTAAAAAAGAAATCCAACTGAAACAAATTGGACACATTGAAAAACTTAAAAAATTCTCTAATTCAATTTCAATGATTACCAAAATAAGATCTCTGCAAATGTACATTCAGATCCCACAATCGGACACCCAATGTTGGTTGTAAGGTCGATGGTCCATCACTGATGAAGATGACTCTGGAGTTTTGAAGATGAAGCGAAATCTGGAGTCTATGCTTAGAAAAACCAAAATATGAAAGTCAGTGTTTTGGGCTGGATATTGAAATCAAATACCATTATTTTACAGAACTTACCGGAAGAAAGAAGATGAGCTCAGATATGGCACAAGGAAGATCGCCGACTACATAGATTTGAGAGGATAAGCCAATAGAAAAATACTATCAAAGATCTGTCTCTCGTTTATCTTTGATCTCCAAGGAATGTGCAAAGGCGCTCCCACGTAAAACTCAAACTCCGATCATAACAATCCATCTGATTTTGGAATCGGGAAACAGAAATCCGGTTATTGGTTTCTCCAAGGAATAGCGCCTCACTCTCAACTTCTACTGAAATCCTAGGGTTTCGTTTGATTTTATATCAAGAATATTTGTGTGGTGCAATAAACAAGCCCTTTAATTCCAATGGACATCGGTCTGCAGGGGGAGGCCCTGTTATTTCACTATCGAGTCTTTTACTGCAACGTGTGTTTTAAAAATTTTACTACATTTCGTTTTTTTGTAAGTATAAAAAATGCCTTCATGAGGAAGTTGGCTAATACTTGCGCACTAGAAAATGTTCTTACTTCTTTGCGGGATTTTGATGTTATGTTTTCCGAATATTGAGCTCCATTTTGTGATCATCAATCTTTTCTCTAGCAAAGACTTTAATGAAAGTATTTTTATTTTATTTTTTTATTTTTTTTAAAGAAAATAAGAGGCGTAGACCAGTACATGGTAGAATTATTTTTCTTTGCTCACAGCAACAGAGTTGTAGTAACGAGGTTGGAAGCTAAAAATACAGGCAGATAATTGAAATCAGTGTGTCAGTGGAAGAACTAGCAAAGAATGATAGGAATGTATGATTTATGAAACAAGGTGCACAACATCTGGGGGTCTCAGGTGAAGGATATGCTCATCCCTATAATGCCGCATTAACATTTTTACACTAGTTCTTACATTAATTCATTTGGTTACTCTGATTTTTCTCATTTACATGTTGTAAAAGTTTGTATACTGTGATTTTGGTTCCCACCCCAAATTTGTTCATACTCATTCCAACGAAACAACATCAAGATTGCAAATTCTGACCCATTTTCTTGACATACCTAGTACGACAAGTGATGCACATAGATTTACAAACTAGGATAGCAACTGAAATAAAAACATCAGAAAGTAATTACATTGTATATGGGATATTTTCTTGAATTGAAAAGAACTTCACAATTTGAGAGGGGAAAAATCAATATGAGAAAGAAATGCAGATGCCGTCATCATCATCCTCTCGTCCTGATCGTTCAAATGTAGATCAGCAGGTCGGATCCTGTAAGGCTTATATTTTGCTTCAGATTTGTATGAAAAGATCTACCAAATGTGGCTGCAGCTGATAAATTTCGCTGGATGTCAAACATTCTCTTCAGCAAATCCTCCATGGAGCATGGCAATTTTAATTCTTTGAGAGTAGAAATCATTATGCTGCGGTTGCTTATGATGTTCTTAGAAAATCTTCCATGGATTTGCAGTTGAGATCTGCTGCTGTTGTCTTTTAGGGTTCGGGTTAGGGAATGGGGAGGAGAACTACTTCTTGTTATAAAGGATGGGGGAGCTTTAGGGTTATGATCTAACGGACGATGAGCATGTTGAGACTGACCTACTTATCATTGATAGACGGCCATGATTGTGTGTTTCTATACGTTCATTTTCAACCATTAATTAGATCTGAGTCAAAGTCTTACTCAAATCCAACCGAAGGGCCATTTTTATTTAGTCTTTGCACTTCTGAATCTTTGCATAGAAATATAGAAAATCTGTTAAAATTCCGACCAAGTTCTTCAAGTTTACTACTGCTCTGTCATGCTGAAATATTTTCAATCATTTTTGTCATGCTGAATTGAGGATTTGATGATTAAGCTGGTGTACGTTATTAGTTTGTACATAGTGCATACTTCACTCAGACTGCTAATTGTATTTCATTAAGCCTATTGACAGATAAAGTAGAAAAGTAAGTATTATCGTGCCTTGAAAATTTATGATTTGGTTGACAAAGATATTTAGTTCTCTCAGATTTAGTTAATTCCGCACAGTTCCGTCTGTTCGATTGCTTTTGAAGTTCTCTTTGTATGAAAAAAATGGTAATTTGTGCCTTCAAAAGCTTTCTTCATTTGTCCGTTTTCTGTCTGTTTGCTGTCAGAGTGATAGATGGTTTCTTCAGTGTGTTCATATAACCAGGAAGCCTGTTAAATGGAAGACGTTTTCGCTGTAAAAGAGAGGGTGAAGCTGCTGCTATGTGAAGCTGGATTGAGAGCTAATCAGAGATTTTGTTGTGATCGGTCCATTTGAGTGGTATATCAATATTAGCTTATCATTAATCTTCTCTTCTTGATTTGGGATGTATGTCTAAATACTTCGGTAGAATGTAACTCTTTTTTGAAAGCATTATCGCTAGAATCTAGATCTATTTGTGCATGGATAGGTTGATGAGGTGAAGTGAAGTGTAAACAAAAGTAGCAACAGCAAATAGTTTAACATATCTACAGTCACCAAGACATTGACAAGTATTAAGACACTCCAACGTTTTACTGAACCATGGCAAGAAGCATGGGTACTTAAGAGGAGCTGCAACAGTGTGCGTTTTGTATCTGTTTTTGTGTTTCATGTTAGAAAGATACATAGATGGTTTCTTCATTGTGTTCGTATTAACGGGAATTGTTAATTGGGAGGACACAGCAGGAAGATGCTTCCGCTCTAAAAGAGAGGGTAATTGTAAATGTCTGTGAGAGTTTCAACACTAAATCTTTCTAATTCTTCAGTTTTTATATCAAAATAATACTATAATTTTTAATAACTAATAAAATGGTGATGAATGGTCAGATTTATACATCTTAATCCCAATGCTGACCTAAAATTGAGAATGTTAACTTAACTGTGAATAATGGGGATGCCGTATGCTTATATTATGATAAATTGATCAAAGGATGCAGCTACTTAATATGATAGCCGGAACATCTTAATCCCAATGCTGACCTAAAAACACAGCTCGGGCAAGAGTGTTCGGATGATTCCACAATACACAAACATACTTGCCCATTTCCAAGATCTTTAGTTTCCAGATTTTTATACTTCGCCAATCATAGAACTATAACCAATTCCATACTCTACTTAGTCCAACACTTGCCACTCTAAAATCAAGATTGAAAATTCTGTAAAACATCACATTCACATCAAGATTGAAAATTTTGACCAGTCGTTCCCATTTTATTCAATTATTATAGCCACTATTGAAACATCACATTATGCAATTAAATCATCACATTCAATTATTAACGTTCTTTTGACATATATAATTGAAAGTACTAGTGTTCCGCACCAAGATGTTTCAACAGTTTCTAACATTGTGCTAGTGACAAAGTCTCTGTTTGGCCATTCAGATCATGTGGAATTTGACCCATTTATTTGCTCAACTAGTTGTAGACGACCATGATTGGTACAACAAGCAGGCATAGACGACCATGATTGTGTGTTTGTACAAGTTCATTCAAGCCGTGAGGTAATTAAGCTGGTGTACGTTATTAGTGTGTGCATACTTCATCCAGGCTAGGAATTGTACAAGGTGATAGTACTGCACAATATTGAGTTGTTATGTTACATATAGGAACACGAGTGTGTTTAAATAGAGAAAATGTGATATATTTTCAATCATTTTTGTCATGCTTAGTAGTTTGTGCATACTTCCTTCATTCAGACTGGTAATTGTATATTTGTATTCCATTATCAAGCCTATTGATAGATAAAGTAGAACAGTAAGTGTTACTGTGCCTTGAAAAGTTATGATTTGGTTGACAAAGATATCTCAATTTAGTCAATCCGGCAAGTCTCGTCTGTTCGACTGATTGCTTTTAAAGTTTTATTTGAAAAGAAAAATGGTAATTTGTATGAAAAGCTTTCTTCATTTGTGCGTTTTGTGTCTGTTTTTGTGTTTCATGTTAGAACGATACATGGTTTCTTCGTTATGTTCGTATTACAGGGAAACTTGTTATTTGCTAATTGGGAGGGCACAGGAAGATGCTTGCGCTCTAAAAGAGAGGGTAACAAATTAATTAAGGTAGTCTAAAGATGAGGTGATATGTTACTTTGGTCAATAAGTGTTCCAAAATTGATACTGATCAGTAGTTTTTGTTTGAGAGATGAAGATGGGTGAGTTTAGTTAGCTTAGCTAGAAAACCAAAAATCATCTTGATCCCTCAAACACCATACAAACTTTTCTCAATTGCTTGGATTTCTATTGAAGAAGCACTTGGTGCTGCTAACAAACTTATTACTTCTCTTGCCCTACAAAAGGTAATCAAAATTAACTACCCTGTGTGGTTATGCTTTTCTAGTGATCAAAACTTGGAATATATTTGAAGCTAAATTTGGTTTCCGTTTTTTCAAGGGGACAAGTTTGTAATACTGCTAGTGGAGTTCAATATTCAGTTAACATCAGATCCTCATGATCCGCCATCAACATCAGATCCTCATGATCCTTCAAATCTAGATCAGCAAGTCGGATCCTGAAAGGCTTATATTTTGCTTCAAAGTAGCGTAGAAAGATCCACCAAATGTTGCAGTAGCTGATGAATATCGTTAGATGTCATCTTGGAACATTCTGTTTCAGCTAATCGACTATGATTGTGGGGAAAAGAAATTTCAATTCTTTGAGAGGAGAAATCATTATGCTGAGGTTGCTTATGATGCTTTTAGAAACTGGATTTGCAGTAGAGATCTTTCGCTGTTAGTTTTTAGGGTTACAGTATTGGGAACTGGGGAGGAGAACTTCTTCTTATAAAGGCTTTGAGAGATTTAGGGTTATGATCTAACGGATGATAAGCATGTCCAGACTGACCAACTTATCTTTGGTAGACGGCCATGATTGTGTGTTTTTGTACACGTTCATTTTCAACCATCAGCTCTAAGTCAAAGTCACAATAAAATCAAACTAAATGTTGAAGGGCCAATTTTATTTATTCTTTGCACTTCTTGAATATTTGCATCGAGATATAGAAAATCTGTTAAAATTCCGACTAATTGTGGCTGTAACTGTGAATAATGGGGATGTCGTATGCTTATATTATGACAAATTGATCAAAGGATGCAGTTCCTTAATCTGAAAGCGGTGGAATCCCCACATTCATGGAGCCATTGAGGAAGGTGAGCATCAAAACATCTTAATCCCAATGCTGACTCAAAGAACACAGCTCGAGCAAGAGTGTTCTAATGATTCCACAACACACAAACATACTTGCTCATTTGGTGAAGAATTGCAGTCCCATTGTGAATTTTCTGCTATATGAAAATCAGAATTTCCGGGGCCAAGTTCTTTAGTTTCCATATTTGTATACCTTGTTACTCATAAGTACCTTAAAAATTCCCAACACTTGCCACTCTAAAATCATTCTTCCGAGAACTATAACCAATTCCATACTCTACTTGTCCAAGTGTTTTTCCATCTGCATGAAATGTTAGAACTGGTACTTTCTTACACTTAGTTGGACTCGGAAGGATAAAAACATTCCAGTAATACACAACAACATGTAGACGAGGATGGATAATAACTAAAAGTACAAACATCATTGCACTTATGATGCATGAGACCAGAATTTTCATCCATTCTAATTACTTGTTCAAACACCTAAAAACACCCATTAAAATATCACCAATTTTAGAATTTAAAGAGCAAGTACACAATGTAAACAATATTATACTCATTGTTGACAACCAACAAACCAAAAAATTAAGCTAAATTACAATACATTGAGGAAACATAAGAACCTAAAAGGACCCATAATTTGAATGGAAACAAGAAGCACACGTACTTAAAGGAACAAAAGTGAAAAGAAAGTAACATCAAGAACCATGGGCAAGAAGGTATTAAGACACTCCACACCGTTTACTGAACCATAGCAAGAAGCATGGGTACTTAGAGAGGAGCTGTAATGTTGTACCCTATGCCCCTCCTACGTATGTACTGGGATCGACGCGAATATAGCAAACCACTACCAAAAAAGAAAAAACACAACCAAATCACTAATGCACTCCCACACATAAAAGTAACCATGTATGTCTCTTTAACTCGGTTCAAAACATTTACCTAGTCTTACTAATATCTCTATACTGTCACGTAAATAGGGAATGATTTTGGAAACAATACTAAATAAACAACAAAATGATTGGAAGATATCTCCATAAATAGCTTTAAGATATGATGGATAACAACATTTGAACTGATCTGCAGTTCTGCACCCATATAAGTCTTCTTTATAGGTAATTGGCAAGCATATCAATTGTACTGTTTGTAGTAGCAAATAATTGAAATGTAATCTCTGAACTGATCTTTCTAAAACAAGTTAGATACATAGAAAAACTGAAGGGCTCTCTAATTCAATAATTACCAAAATAAGATCTCAGCGAATCTACATTCACCTCCCACAATCGGACACCCAATAATGTTGTAAGGTCACTAGTCCATAACTAATCTATCTATCCGGAAGGGTCTGTAAATGAGCAGCTGTAGTGTTAATACTGATGTTGAAGCCAAAGTGAAATTGGATTTCCTGCTTAGAAAAACCAAAATATGAATGTCAGTGTTTTTAAAATTATAGCTATTACAAACTACCATTCTTTTGACACGAAAAATGAATTTACTAATAGGACCAGTGTTGCACATGGATTACAAACTAGATTGGAAACTAAAAATACATAAAACAATTACATTGTGCTTCTCCCGATCCTTCAAATCTACTTCAACAAGCTGTTGTTTATTTCCTTCTTCATTTCTTCCAACCTATGTTGTGAAAGGTGAGCGCCTTTGGCGCTTAAGCGCCAAAGGCGCTCTAAGCGCTGGAGCAGCGCCTAGGCTATTGGAGAGCTTGCCCGTTTTTCGTTTAGGGTTAAATTGTGGTGGTTGATTTATGATCTGACAGTTGATCTGTATGGTGATTTGTTTGACCAACATATTTTTCATAAACGGCTGTGATTGGGTCTGATACACGTGTAGGTTTAAATCATTAGCCGTCAAAGTCTTATACAGTAGTACTAAGATAGTGAAGAGATGCACATGGATTCCATAACACTTATCCTATTTGCCACCCACAGATTTCCTATTTACCACCACTTCACAAATTCTAAAATAATTTCACTTTTCGATTCCATTTTTTCCTATTTACCACCTATGGAAAAAGCTATTACCACCCTTGTTTATCTTCTTCCCTTTTAACTTTAAGAAATCACTAATTCTAGGTTATAACTTTGATTAATGTTGAACATATCTCACTTAGTATATGCCAATAGATTATGAAAGTATTTAATATCGAAGTTAATCATATGATCAAAGGCTCAAAGCTAATCATATGGTCAAAGGCTCAAAACTCATATAAGAACATTTGTAACCTTCCGGTATGAGAACAGTTGTAACCTGCTAAGAGTTGTCATGCATAATCGTTTAGAAATTAAAGACTCCCTTTAGTTTTGTATTCGTCAATTAATGAACAACGAAGAACAACAGTAGTTGTATCAAAAGCAGTCCTAGTCCAGAATTTGACGACCTTAAAGTTAAACTTGGCTTCTCCTAAATCGTTTTTCTTTGTGCTAGTGGGTGGTAATGGAGAAGAAGAGGTGGTTGGTGGCGGAGATGGAGACGCAAATATTATTTATAACTTGGTGTTTTCTTTTTTCAGTGTTTTGCTGTTGGGTGTAAAAAAAAATATCAAGAGGTGGTATTTAGGATTTATTGGGGTTGGGAATCAATGAGGGTGGCAAATAGGATAAGTGTGGGTGGCAAATAGGTGAAACCGTTAATTTTGGGAAAATTGTAACAAATGTCTGAAAGTTATGTGGAATTATAGGAAAGGAAAAAAAAAAAATAGAGCTTGCTCAAACCGCTGCGGAACACAGTGCTTCAAAGCAGGCATAATAATACTAATACACATACATCCTCTTGCCGTTTCAAGAAAAGCAACAGAGAGAGATTGGTTTTGGTTGTTCATAATACTAATTGCTGAACTGAAATAGAACTGTACTGGAGATGGTCACAGTAAAACTTTTGCTCAAGTGGCTAGGTTCCTTTCCCTAACAAACTTTTGTTTAAGTGTTATTGTACACTCTCAATCCATTCTTTACTAGGACGATTAAATGACACAATCTTGATAATGAAATTGTAAGAGATCGGTGTAGTTCATAGAATATTTACATGACAGTGCTAGCAAAACCAGATGTTCAAAACAAAATCACATAGATTAGAAAAAGTGATTACATAGATTCGTCAATTTGAGGGGAAAAATCATTGGAAAAAGAAGGTGCAGATAAACTCATCTGGCTTCTCCTGATCTAGAAAATCTATTTCAGCAAGTTTGTAAGGCTCCTGCAAATGGCTGAAAGATCGAAGGAATATGGGTCTCTCTTGATGAATATCTCTTGAGTCATAGAGTCCCTAATCTTTCAAGCAGAATCAGATAAAGAACAGAATCAGATAAAGAACTTCCATTCGTACGTACAATGAAAAATTAATTTTTTGAGAGGAGAAATCATTGTGCTAAAAAAAATTGAGGTTGCTGATAATGTTTTTGAGAAATCTGCCATGGATTTCCAGTGATGTAGTAGAAGAGATCTGTTGTTGTTATTTAGGGTTAGGGTTTCTTTCATACTCTATAGGGAGGAACTAGTAACTGGAGAGGATAACTTACTTCATTTACATGACATTGCTGGAACAACTAGATATTCATAAAAGCCTTTTGGTCGATTCCAAGTTTATTCATTTAAACTTGCTCACTGCAATGAAACAAAATCACATTCACATCAAGATTGCAAATTCTGACCCATTGTCTTTAGAATTAGCTATTACAAACTATCACATTGAAAACCAAAATTGCTAATAGGACTAGCGTTGCACATGGATTACAAACTAGATTAGAAAACACAATTACATTGTATATGAGAAACAATCACATTCTTCTTCGCCTGATCCTTGAAATCTACTTCAACAAGCTGTTGTTTATTTCCTTCTTCATTTCTTCCAACAAGTTGTTTGCAAAAAGATCTTTTTTTTTGCTCGGTAAATAGATTTATATATTAGAAATGTGACGTACAATAATTTTTTGTACGAAACCCAAATACAAGTTACAACCCACATTGACATTTCAAAGTTGAAATGCCTATAAAATCCCAAAATGGAAAACCCCCTTACAAAAGACCAAAAATGGATGAATGCCTGGCCAAAACTCATATACCCTAAGAACACTCGAAAAAAAAAACAAGCCCAAATAAATACTGTGTAAAACACTTTGAGAAGCCCAAATATCATATAGATATAAGCCCACAATTAAACCCAGTCAAGTAACCCACAAGAGATAAGCCCTAACAAATATTAGGTCTCAAGATTTCCATCACAGTTTGCCGTTAACCCCACTGCCTCCGTTGTTGCCGCTGCCGCTTTTGCGGATCACCGCCATCTGCCTCCGGACCACCTTCACTTTCACCTCTCCTACCACAATCATCACCCCAATTTCACACACCAATGGAAACCACCGTTGTTATTCATAAAACGAAGATCACGATGACCAAACAATCAATTGATCTACACCATCTTCATTACTGGAACCCTCCTAAGAACATTAGATACACCCCATTACCAACTAAATCAGTACCCATTGCCGTCACCTAGGTAATGATTTTTTTGGATTGAACTAAAATGAAACGAAAACTAGATTATGTGAAGGTTTAATGATTAACTGAGTATGGAAGAGGGAGAAGCAGATGGAGTTGCAGGCAACAACAATATGATAGAGGAGTAACTATGGAAATAAAAACAATTTCCTGGAAAAGCAAACAGCTTACTAGATGAACCCACCTCCACCATCAACTGCCGCCATCATCAAACATCAAATCTATCAACACACTCTGAAACCGCTCTAAGAAGAATAGGATAGTTTTACACAAAGGCTTATCAAAATTTGATGCTGAAGATGATGGGAAAGAAAGATGAAGAAAAAGGAAATCTCTTAGTTCTGGATCTAAAAAAGATAGAGATTTTGAGTTTTTTAAAAAAAAAGAGAGAAACCAAGGCAAACACTCACTTCAGACTTTCATAACCACACCCAAATGAACCCAACAATCAGAAAGCAGGAAGCCTTGCTCGGATCTAGTCCGAGGACTAAATCCGAGCAAGGAGGCGGCGATTGCTGTTGAAGATAGGTTTTGTTTTTTCTTTTTCCTAGAGAGCTGATTTTGTCAGTAGAAGATTTACCGAGAAAATGAAGAGGATTTTTTAAGTTTTTTCTTGTTTGCAAAAAGATCAAAGTAATTCCGCTCTCTCTGATAAATATCTCTGCAAGTCTATACAGTGCCTTTCTTGCACTGAGAATCAGATAAAGAACTTCACTTCATGAGGATGAAAACATACTATTTTTGTGAGAGGAGAAATCATTATGCTGAAACATTGAGGATTTTGAAGATGATTTTGAATAATATGCCATGGATTTGCAGGGATGATGCAGTAGATCTGCTGTTGTTTATTAGAGTTCAGAGTTTGTTTCTTCGTTTTACAGTAAAAGGAACTACCAATTTGAGAGAAGAACTTCTTCTTATAAAGGCTGGAGAGATGCGGTTTAATTTAGGGTTACATTTGTGATCGTTGAATATTTATTGAATATTTATTTTTTATCTATGATTCAACGGATGATTTGTATTTTGAGACCGTCCGTATATCTTTTGGCTGGTCCGTCTGTTAAGGCATACAATACGTGTGTTAAATAACACACGTTTATCTTGTTAAACAAGTCTTTTGTATCTTAGGAAATTGGTTTAAGTTTGGAAACTATCTTACCTTGTAGTTCAAGGAAGACTTTGTATATATATGTGTCTTGTAAAACCGATTGAACACACAAGTTAATAATAAACCAAAAGTTCTCTTCTTCTCTTCTAGTCCTAAAGTTCTGTCAATAAACCAAAATCCTAGCAGTTCTAACTTGGTATCATCCTAGTTGATCCTCATGTCTACCGCTGCCTCTACAAGTTCTGTTATTTCAACTGTCATCAACTCATCTCAATCAATGATGGCTTCCTCCGTTTTCTCGCAACCTCACCACATCATCACTGTCAAACTTGATGACACAAATCACTCTCTATGGCGTGCTCAGTTTCTCCCATATCTCCAGGGTTATGAACTCGACGGTTTCGTTACCGGCACCAATCCGTGTCCATCTCCAACTCTTCCCAACAGTGAAGACCCAAATCCGGCGTATGCTCCTTGGCTGAAGCAAGACCGTCAATTCTTTTTATTGTGTAAATTTTAATTGTGAAGATTTTAGGGGAGCATAGAGATGTACACTACACGGGAGCTACCGGCCGGATCCCAAAAACTACTTGACAAAACGGTAGGGTTGGGGATTTTGATGTTGTGAGCCATAACAATGTGGATTACTTCGATTTATAGTTTGCTTCCTCAAATGTTTCACGAGTAAAACGGAACTATTTCGATTTGGTTAGTACAGAGCTAATTGGGAGTCGATCAATAGGCCTTGGTTTTTATTAGACAAAAATTAGGAAGCAGAAGCACCACATAGTAGATGCTGACTATTACATGTGAATAGATTACAACCCAAAATCATGATTTTAATCGTGGGACGGGTTGGTTTTGCAACCCAAAATCAGTGTGAATAGATTACATGTGGAAATGACACGATTTTAATATTATTACATATGTGGAAATGACATGATTTTAATTTTGGGACAAACCTAAGAGAGGTGGACAGAAAAGAGAAATAAAAAACCAAAGAAATACAAGAAGATCAAAAAACAATGGCAAGTTAGCAACCCAATTGAAAACTGCAATTCTCTTAATCCTGAGATTATGAGCGGTTCTCTTCTTGCCTTCAGAACTCCTTTTGTTTCTCACCGTCCAAATAGACCAACATACAGCTGCTGGTTCCGGATAAATTTTGCCTAAGCTTGAGAAACCTTTTCTTCTCCGCCCCATTGCTAGCAGATGAACAAATCGTGGAAGGACACCGCCCAAATCCAACTTAAATTTTAGAAACCGAAATTGGGACTCTGAAGCTTTTGCAACAGACACAAAAAAAACTGCATTCATAGTTAGCAAACTTTACAGATCACAAAATTCGATTATAGCAAAGAATACAAGAAATTGAAAAAAAGAAAGAATAAAATGATGAATCTTTGCTAATATATTAAGTCCAAAAGGAATGCAGTAACTTGTATACAGAAGCTGATATGGCTTGTGTCGGGAAGATTAAATTATCTTACTATAAATGCTACTGGATGTTATCCCTGATGACTTATTTCTGTTGGTGTTCCATACAGCTTCAGTCTAACTACCTCTATTCCCAACCTGAACTTGTGGTCAGTGCTGCTGCTTTATTTCAGCGTGCAATAGGCGACTTGCCAACTGACACCGTGTTGTTTATTCTAGTGCCTGCACAGTTATTGTAAGAAGTCAGATGAAGTCTTGGCCTTATTTCAACATACATATTAAGACAGATACAAACACACTAGTCTCCTTTCAACTGGATTAATCAATGTTGTCAATCACCAATGTACAATGTTATAATGCACACCACCCACAACGGATAGCAAAAGCAATACATAAAGGAACCAACTCTCAGTGCCAAATTTAGAATGCACAAAAGATGAGAAGAACAATGACACATCGTGAATCTACAAAATTAAGATGACCAAATATATACTACCGCACCACCATAAAATAAAATTGAGAATCCACTATGGACTAAAAATTTTAACTTGATCCAAACAAAACATAATTGCTTTTCAGTTTTCAAAGTCTTGAAACAAAAAGATTAAACCGATCCTGCAAGTGGTTGGACTATACCAAGCTATCATCACTTGTATATCAGAAGTGGAAAGACCTATAAGACAAAAAATGAAACAAGGTGGTGGTAGGGGTGGGGTGGGGGGGTGGGGTGAAGGATGCTAATAGTCATCCCTATATTGCTACATCCAACATCTTTGATACTGTGTACATAAGAGAGTATGAGATAGGGGAGCAATTTCCCTAAATTCTAACACCCTTATTGATAATTCTAACATTCAAATCATGTAGAAATCTGATCCGTTTATTTGATCAACTAGTTCTATTTGGGTAATTGATACGACAAACAGGACTAGTGATACACATAGATTTACCAACTAAAATCAAATACATTGTATATGAGATATTTTCCTCAAATGATTTTGGCGAATTAGATAAGACATATGATGTACACAAACTTAGCAAATTTCACATAAAGATATGTTAAAAAAGTCTATGTTTGGCCTTTCAGATCATCATGTAGAATTTGACCCATTTATTTGCTCAAATAGTTGTATTTGGGCAATTGATACAATAAGCGGACTAGTGATCCATATAGATTTACAAACTAGGGTAGAAACTTGAATATGAGATATTTTCTTGAACTGAAAAGAACTTCACAATTTGAGAGGGGGAGGATGCCGTCATCATCATCGGCTCCTCCTGATCCTTAAAATCTATATTAGCAAGTCGAATCCTGTAAGGCTTATGTTTTCTTTCAGAGTAATGCGAAAGGATCTACCAAATGTTGCAGTAGCTGAATTTCGGTGGATGTCATCCTGTATCTTTCTTTAGGATCTACCAAATGTTGCAGTAGCTGAATTTTGGTGGATGTCATCCTGTATCTTTCTCTTTTAGCAAATCCACTACGCTAATGAGGATAAAGAATTTTAATTCCCTGAGAGGAGAAATCATTATGCTGAGGTTGGTTGTATGATGCTTTTAAAAACTCTGCCATGGATTTGCAGTAGAGATCTGTTGCTGTTGTTTTTTAGGGTTAGGGATTTACTTGAGGAACTAATTATCGGTGACTTGGGAGGAAAATACTTTTTCTTATAAAGGCTCGGGGAGATTTAAGGTTATGATCTAACGGATGATAAGCATGTTGAGACTGGCAACTTATCTTTCATAGACGGCCATGATTGTTTGTTTGTACACGTTAATTTTCAACCATTAGCTCGAGTCAATGTCTTACTAAAATCCAACGGAAGGGCCATTTTTATTATTTCTTGTGACGCCGCGTTATTTCTCTTGACTCAAGCGTTTTTCTTCCCGACACCGGTGTTTGATCTACGGACGCTAGCGTTTTTACCTAGATCGCACGCCTATTGATCAAATGCTCAATACTTTACCATAGTGGAAAACCTAGTTTGGCCATCCACCTGGCTGAACAAACTAATGGGTTTGTTCATTCCCATAGGAAATGCTCTTAGTCTTTGATGCACGTCGGGCGATTAGTTGATGCACGTCGGGCGATTGTCCTTGATGTTCTTCGTCTTCAGGATTTAAACCAAGAATTGGTGGATGTGGATATTCATATAGGCCGATTCCGGTGAGAGAAAAGCCCAATTTTATTTGTAGGTGATACAAGCTACAAACGGCGGATGAGTTTATAGAAAAATCCATATCCACTGATTGTTGCATTCGACCTCTATATAAATAAATAAATGTTATAATCGGCTTGTAAAAGCATCAACATCCGTCGATTGTTGCAATTGGCTTATATACAAATAAATATTTACCTATACGTAAATTTCCTCGTGAATGAGGAACATCAACCTAAAATCGATTTGCAAGGACATAAACATCCACCGATTCGAATTTGATATTCTTAAAAAATAAAAATGAAAAATTAGCTTACTTCACAATGACCCATTTTTATCTCCTAATAATAGACCCCAATAGTTGGCATAAGCCTGAAATTAGCTAGGATCAAGTAACCATGGAACCAACACGGCAACACTCGAGCAATAGTAATAATTTCACCACTACATACTAAGAGGATGTTCCAAATGTAGGCTTTGACTCGACCAGTGGACACTAAATCACAAATGTCCGGCGAGAGATATATTGGTCAAGCAAATTCTGCTCAGTATGAAGGCTAACGATCATGATTCAACCTTGGACCAAAGGGGAAAACCTGTAAGCCCTATAAGATGCGCTTTCCTATCCTCCTGAAAAGAAGAACCCTAACCCTTAACAAACCATGGCGGCTGATTTTGCAGAATCTTTCTCAGCGACCACAATACTCAAGCATAATGATTCCTTCTCTCAGCATATTAATATTCCACTTGCCGGTTGGGGGTGTTTGGCCGAAAATATGTTGGATTTGAATAATAGGGTGAAATCTATGCTATGTTGGCGGACGTGACCAAAACTAAATGTATTTTGGTATTTGGACGTTTATGCCCTTACCTTTTTATTTTATCACCTGTTTTTCCCTGGCCGTACCCAACATCTGATTTTTTTTTTTTTTTTTTTATTTTTTACGATTCTGATTATTATTTGACTGGCTTACGTGGGTGTTGAGATAGCACATCTAGACACCGTATAATGTCGAGAGGATAGGCATAAGGGACGCCATCGGAGTCCCGACATCAACTTTTGTGAGTCCGGACACCGCATATTTGGATCTCATTATACGTTTCTAAACGTGATTATCAAAACATTATACAAATCATTAGTGAAATACTTATCATTAATCGGCCTCGATGTCTAGATGTTGTTACTCAAATTTTTTATTTCTCGTCATACTCTTCACTTCTATTTCTTCAACTTCAAATTTCTCCAAAGAGCTCATTTTTCTTCTTCCACTAACACACACCACACCCATCTTCTTCTTCTTCCCTGCTCCTATTGATGTTCTTCTTGGTTTTGTTATTTCCTTTTCCGGTCATGTTCATCATCATCATACAAAGTGTCTTGAATAGAGATACCGAGTCTAAACTCATCTATAAGTTCATTTCATTATAAGTTCCACTGATCTCAGATCTCAGTATGAAAACTGTCTTTCCTAAAATCTTGATGTAAACCCTAGAAATTGGATTTCTAATCTTTTTCCCCATTTTCACTTCCACGTCGGATATAGATTGAAAATTAGGCTAGGGTTTTGATGTTTTATATGTTTATGCATCTTTGATGTTTTCTTTTTGGGTTCAATTTCATCTTTGATGATAATGTTAAACGGATAGAAATTTTGATTTTGATTTCATGAAATAGGTTTGAAAGAGGGTTTAATAGGCGCTTCTTAGTGTTAGATTAAAATTTTGATTACAAATTATGCCACCGTTTGATTTTGGTTGTTAGGGTATTTATATGTTTATGCATCTTTGATGTTTTCTTTTTTGGGTTCAATTTCATCTTTGATGATAATGTTAAATCGGATAGAAATTTTGATTTTGATTTCTTGGGTTTAATAGGCAATTTCTTAGTGTTAGATTCAATTTTGGTTACGAAATTATGCCACCGTTTGATTTTGGTTGTTCGATTTTAAAGAGGAATTTAAGCAAACATCCGATATGGTTGTACATATCAATAACAAACTAGCATGTTTGTACTTACTAGGGTACTTCTCTCATACTTGTAATCGTGATGAATTTTTAATATTTTGATGTTACTATGTTGAATTTTTGGTGATCGATGAACACTCATTTTTGATAGAACAATTTACTGGACATGTATGAGATGGTTAAGTGTTTCTCAGCAGAGCTCTGTCTCTAGTAGTGTTGGTGAAGCAAGACTCTTAAACTATAAAATCACCGTTATTAATTTTCTTGCGCGGGTTACAACCGATGATAGAAATGCCTATTTATAGGCTACAATGGACTCTCTAGTTTGGTCTAGAGTTGTACTTTGTTAGTCACTGATTACAAAAGACTAGCACCGCAGCCCTAGAATACTCTAGGATACATCACACTTATCAATTTCTTTTTGTATACGTAACTCTCGGTCTTGGCAACAAACGACATGGTGACTCTTGTTTGTTCATTCTAGGGTGATAAGCAATAACTGTGTGAAGACATGAAGAGAGGACTAGGTATCACCATCAATGACAAGCGGTGGTCTCACTTCTGGTTGTAAACGGGAATTGAAGCGGTTAGAGGTTCTCCAACAGTCATACCAAAGACCGGTCACCACGTAACATGCTTATAGAACACTACCCAGAAACGCAAACAAGAATTGAACCCGATACAAATGGTGGTTTTTGTATTATTTTTTTGCGCTGGGCGTATCTTTACAAGGATTCAAGTCTTGGTGTAGACCCGCATTTGCTTTGTGTATGGTATGCATCTAAGTGGGGAACGCAGAGAACTCTATTTTCGGCAATTGGGTATGATGCCAATGGAAAATGTACCCTATTGCGTTTGCCATCATTGATTCCGAGAACGGTGATTCCTGTTTATGGTTCATGCAAAAGTTATTCGATGCGCTTGGTCACGAGTATTCGGTGAGAAAGGATCTAGTTGTGTGTTCGGGGATCGGCGGGCAGCTTCGAATCGGCGATTGCGGAAGTGTTTCCTGAGCATGCCATTTGAACATGCACAGTACCATATTAAAGGTATCTAACAACAACACTTTATAGTCATGTTACATTTGTTAGAAACTCATCTCCTTTAAAGTTTAACCCTTGAGCTATGTAGCGCGGATGACTCCTAGTCGACTTTTCACGATGTAGTATACATATAATATTGAGGACTTCGCCGCCGCTAAGGCATTTATGAGAGTCACGCGCAAGCGTACACTATAGATGGTTATCTGAGGGCTATGTTACAAATCAAAAAGGATAAGGCGAGTTTTTTCCTATGCGCGGTGGTCAATCGTGAATCAAAGCTGCTGTGGCCACCCAAGCCCGCCAAAGCATAGATCGGAACTTTCTCCGGATGGTCTCACTCTCTTGTTTAGAATGTATGTTTTATTTTGAACCAAAACATTGTCATGCGCTTTAAGCTTCAAGTACCCTTGCAAAGTAAAACTCTTAAGTTATGTAAGCCGTTAAGCCTTATAAGGCAATGAACTTTATCGAGTGTTAACTATGTTTTAAAATTCAGCGTCCGAAAATTTGTCTATATCGTTATATTAGAAGAACAAGCAAACTATTGGTCGTCTTGCTTGTCCAAGGCTTATCAACAAGATAAGTCAAACCGACATTAATAATATGTTCCATTTGTGTGCAAATATTATCCACGGTGTTCTTCTAGTGTGCGGCTATTATCCACAACAAGAATAATATGTTGTGCGGGCAATATCTACAACTTATTATGGTCCCTAAAACCTCGTGCGAAATATCCACAACAAAAAATCTTACTGTAACTCTCCTACTCGATATAAATCTTCAAACAATTATCTATTGCCCCTAAATGAGTTTTTTCTAAAATCCTTATTTCACACCAATGCAAAATTGAACCAAGATTTGAAGTCACTCATTTTATTGAATCGGAAAAAACATACATGTAGTTGAAATAAAATAAAGTAAAACACATAAAATTGTTCAATACATCGCCCTAGGGATTCTCTACGAGTTTAATTATATAGGGCGAATTGCCATTCAACTTCCTCCAAGAGAGTGTAGCAAGTCTCGTGCGAAACTCATGACCGTACCTTAATTCGTATTGGCTCACCCAAAGTATACCTGGGAAAACAATTTTTTAAATAAGTTAGCGTTGTTGAATAATCATCCAACCAAATAAATAATTTTCGGCGAGAGGCCTATTGATTCACAAACTTACTCTACTCATTCGGTCTTCGTTTGGCGGAGCGTCCTTACGA
>JAJJWW010008135.1:0-249559 GCA_023531295.1 Papaver armeniacum | reverse complement strand
TGCTCGCCACTGTATTTATGAATTGAGGCAACAAGCTTGCGTTCGCCGCGCATTCGAGCTTGTGTTCGCGACTGGATAAGAATTCATTTCATTCGTCTTTCTTCTAAGGTGATATATTCTTCCCCTAACTCCTCGCAGATTCTTCGCCATCGTGATTGTATTTTTGATTCTAAAAATTTGAATGTATAACAAGTTAGTCGCGAAAGAGAGCATTCACAAATGAGAGGATGAGATATCTTTCCTCAACCCGTCCTGCCATTTCGCTACATGGTTCTCCATCTTATTGTCAACCGCCTTAAGCTCTCGCCAACCCTTTGTTTCAACCCGAATACATCTTCAATACTGGGTCGTGAAGAGTTGTTACTTATGTATGCTCCCAGGAATGTGGCTTGTAAATGGTTAAATGATGTGATTGTGTTCCTTGGTAGACCCTCAAACCATTTTAGTGCTTCTCCAATTAGGCTTGATGCGAATTCCATTGTAACCAAACTTATCTACATATATTGTACACGTAAGAATGTGAAAATCATGTGAGCTTATGATAACTTTGTCATATTTGAGAGAAATCGTGAAACAACATTCACCTTTACTGAAATCAAACCAGAACTAGAATGTGGTAGAGACCGAATCGACCCTACGAGTAATTCAACTTCAGTTGTGTTCCTTTACGTCTCTTGGATCTCGCAAGACCCTATGCAAAACGATTCATCTGGATGACGTCCTTTACAATGCTAAGAGATGTTTCAATCTAAGTGAACACCTTTTGACTATTTCGCCTATGACAGAAAACCTATTTGATTTCCCTTCAGAAATATATTCAATCAACGTATGAAAATCTATATGATTATAAGGGATTTTCAAGAAAAAAAATATATCAAGCAAACTCACTTTTCAAAACGTATATAGATGTCTAATCGATTCTACCTTACAAGAACAATCAAAACAAATCAAACCAAGAGTGATTTAGATATCTATCTTGTGGATCACAAAGTCTAAGACAAAGAGTACTTTATGATTCTTATCTATCTTATTTCTGATCTATATTTCATAATTACAATAATTAAAAAGAACAAGATCCAGATAACAATAACTATCAGTTAAAAGATAGTATGACCGGGCTTTACCAATCCCTTAGTGAAGTCTTTGAAAGTCGTAACCTAATGTAGTTTTACCGGAGGAAACTTAGGTTTTTAGAGGACGAATCTAGACGCAACTAGGACACATAAGTGTCAGGATTGAGATTCTAGTGTGTAGGGAGTTCTCTATTTATATTGATAGACAAGGCTTGGTATCTAACAAAACAAAGATAGGTTCATGAACTAGTTTCCATGTTTATGAATTGCTTCGTAACCAAGCAAGTTAAACTTATATATATATATATATATATATATATATATATATATATATATATATATTATAATGTAAGCATGTGAGAAGTTTGTTAATTGAACCTACAAGTTTTGCTATCTCAAGTTTGTTGTCAACGTTAGGTGATCAAAACCATATCTTGATTTCTAGTC
The DNA here is from genome assembly GCA_023531295.1 of Papaver armeniacum. Classification (NCBI taxonomy): domain Eukaryota; kingdom Viridiplantae; phylum Streptophyta; class Magnoliopsida; order Ranunculales; family Papaveraceae; genus Papaver; species Papaver armeniacum. The sequence goes on along the minus strand of JAJJWW010008135.1, from coordinate 248,039 downwards.
TACTAACTCAAGTTTCGGATATGTTAGAATTATAGTTGAGTATCAGAGATCACCCTTGAAGAATAAAGATCGATGAAGACAGTTCGGAGAACTTCTGTTTCAGGTATGTGAAGACTGAACCATTCTATTTTACTCACCATACCATCATTATATCTATTGCGACTATGTCGTATGACTTATAATAGATTAACAAAGAAGATGTTTCGAGTCAAGCTTGTCTTGTGAAAAATCTCGAAATATGATTTAGCGGTTAGATGTTAGAAGGTCCTTAACAATATTAGTTATATGGATTAATTTGTGGATCAATTGAAAATTTCCCATGCAAATGATTCTATCACTTGAGAATGTTTCAATCATCAAAAGAGAGAGATATGAACTTACTGAATTTTTACTCGTGGTAAATTGGCGAACTCAGTTTATAAACCATAGATAAACCACAAACCATGAACTCGAAATCTGAACCTAGTTGTTGGTGAACCAATTTTATAGTTGGATCAAACCATGAACCCAAATCGAACTTGGTCAACCGAAGTACCTTTCCACACTACACCCTCACGAACTAATCCATTAAAAGATATGTGATCAAGAATATTTATTAATTGATTCCATGAAATGTTTAACAAGACAACAGAATTACACTTGGGAATTAAAGTGCTCTTAAACTTTTCTCTCCTAATGACTTGCTTCCCAATTCAAAAGATTGGATCATTTAGCCCTTTATATGGAATACATAGTGGATGAGTTAGTGAACCCAATGTCGCAAGTGCACGAATATTCATTCTCGGTCAACCCTCGAGTTTCATGTCTTCCAATTGTTTTGTTTGTCGTAGGGTTTATTTTAGCGTACGACTCCTCGCGACACGATTAATCCCGCGAACCTTGTCCGTTGCGATATTATGATCCTACATGAGTTCCCGAGTCTAGTAGAACAATTGATAGACATATTTTTGTGTCTAATTTGATCTCAATACTTTATATTGATGGCACTCGATTTTGTATTTATTATGTTTTTTTTATGTGTGTGTAGGTATTTTTGGGGAATAAACATTTTTGGAAAATTCGGCTCGAAAAAGTGTTAAAGGCACCCCGGAGGACACGTGTTATTCGGACTCTCAATATAGGATAAGGGGCACCTCAATTACTAAGGGGCACCCACATGATATTTGCACCCAAGCAGCTGGATAAGGGGCAACCTCATCATCTTCATTCAAAAAATCAGTTTTGGCGGGAATTTTTTGGGTCTTCTCTGGCAGAATTTAAAGTTGGATTTTTGGGTGTCTCGAGAGAGATTCAATCGCTGCAACTCTCATTGGCGACTTGATTGGGCCTAACAGGCTTGGTTTGGGTCTTTGGCTCGACTAAAATTGGCTAGTTAACTCGCGAGGAAGAAAACAGGGAACGTATAGTTGGTTGAGAAGTCACGGGATTCTCTGAGTTGTGTTGCGTGGATATATATGCCTTAGACGAGTTGGAATCAGTCTTAACAGAGTTTTACTCCAACTGGGAGTGTGTCAACACCAGGAAACGCGTGAAGGGTCAAATCAGGGAAGAAAATATTCCCAAAAATATTTTCTTTAAACCCGAGTAATGGAGGATTATTGTGTGTTAATAAGCGAGATTTCTTGGTGCTGATCGGTATAAATAGGTTCCTGGGGTCTCATTGAGGGTTATGGAGAGTTTGGGGCGAGTTTGGAACATCACAGAGAAGAGAAAATCAAGTTGCAGAGAGAAGTTTCTGCTGCTGCAGAACTGAAGAACACGAAGAACAGACGGCCAAAGACCGTCGTTCTTCAACAAGCGATGTCAACGACAGAGCACCGTGGGTCGTAGTTCGAGGCGATCTTAAATCAACAGTAACAACGACAGGAAGGCTTTATCGTTCTTTGCAACAACTCGGTTTGTAACACTTATAACTGTTACAAACCCTGTTTTTATTTGATATCTCTCCTTTTCATCATTTGTAAGCACCTTTGAGCAATAAAATCATATTTTGAGCGTGTTTCCAACATGATGAGCTAAACCCCATTACTGGGACGACGGAGGAAGACGAATTTCATACATGGGTAAAATTATTTAATTCTTTTTTAGACTTTTGCATTAATTTTAATTGAAATATGATTTGAATTAATTGGTTGTCATTTAATTTGATGAGGTATGCTTAGCTTAAATGTTTTGATACATCATGCTTAGGATTTACAATCAATCTTTTGAGGATCTATCTTGGCAAAAATAAGAGTCCATGTTTTTATTTGTTGAGCGATAATTGTTAAAAGAATTAATATTTGAACCTTTTTGTTATGAGTTTGGCAGAATCCAGAGTCCCAACACATCTCTTCATCCTGTGACAATATTTGTATATATATTTTCTTTATCTTTAGTATTTTCTTTTATCAAAACTTAAAATCAATCCAACAAAGTCCGAGTGAACGACAACCTTACTACCACTTTCTACAACATCATTGAAAATAATCATCAATTTTTGGCGCCGCCGACGCGGACTTGTGTATAGATTTGTTTTTAGGTTTTATTATTAAATATTTTTTTTTCTATTATTATTTTTGTTCTTTTTTACGCATTTTGGTATTTCTGTTTGCTTTCAGATTTGGAGTGGAGCGAAAGAAAAAGAGAAAGTGCTGAAAAGAAAAGCAAAGCCAAAATAGGAAAGAAAAGAGAGATCCAAACGGAGTGAAGAAGAAAAATTTTGTATATAGTGTAAAATTTTTTTTATTTTTTTTTTAGAAATTGTAATTAGGTAATTATTTTTGTAATTTTTATTTTTATTTTTGGACTTTTTTATTTTTGGACTTTTGGACATTATTTTTTTTTAAACCCTAAGGAAGGGTTATTTAAATACAAACTGCACAGGGAAGGACGACGATTACGATATCGTCTCGGCCCCTCGGGTTCGTACACTGACATAGGAGTCGGTGGCCCCCCCGTATGGAACGGGAGGTAAGAATTCTAAACACCCGTGAATCCCCTGTCAGCGGGTTTACTGGATGATTTCGTGTGAATATATGTCGAGGAACTGAATCCGGCTGCTTTAAATTCCTAGTAAAGGGCAAGGACTGGCCATTCAAGATAAGAGTTCGGATTTCATCACCGTTCTCTTCTTGCCCGCCTTAGGAAAACGTAACCTACGCGAACCTAAGCCTTAAAATTTGGACTAGAACGAGACCGATAGGGTAACGAGCTTAATAGGAAAATCGTTCGAAAAATATTGGTTATTCTTTTGAGCATACTTCGAAGTTCATGATGGTTTCTGTAAGTTGAATGCGTGACTGCGCCGCCTTGTAATGCGGTGAGGCCTTGGGTATCAAAGCTCCACGCAGCTTCCCTCGCCTCTATTCAACTTACTTAAACTCGGATTGATTCCATAAGGGGTTTGCTCAGATTGTAACGAATTCCCTTTCGAAGGATTAGAAGCTGGTCTAGAAACAATCTAAGTGGAGCCATCATGCTTTTTGTTTGCTAGAAATCAGTAGGTTTGTTTTGGTCGAGTCAGCCTTGTTTGTGTTTGTGTAGAATTCCCTTGCAGTTAGGATGTCAAACTGGTATTATAATAGCCATCACAATGAATATGAATATCCTACTGAACATTATGGACATCACTCTTTTTATGACCATAGTGTGAATAGTGGTTGGGAACGCCAACCTTTGGAAGGTTATGGGTCATACCATGGTGAGCCCAATTACTATCCACATGTGCATCGGTCATTCGAGCAAGAAGATTATAGTAATAGTTCTTCGTCTCTAGAGGATACAATCAAACTTTTGAAAAGTAGTCCTTATTATGATCCTTTTGTTCCTCTTCCTTCTCTAGAAGAGTCCCTCAGGGGTTTAGCTTAGTCGACACAAAATTTAGCTGAATCAACATGTAAGTTAGCTGAGGTAAATAACGTAGTTATGGACGAAAGGACTGCAACAACGACTGAATCTTTAGAAGATATCCTCAATAGATTAACTCAAAACTTAGATCCAACACTAAGGGAACTTTCTTTGGAGGAGACCCTTGAGAGGATAGCTGAGTCGACACGTAGACTTGAGTTAGAGACGAATGAAAGTATTGCTCGAAATAACTTGAATTTCCAATATAGTGTATCCAATAATACCTTTGAGAATGAAGATAGTTATTCACATAATCAAGATGATGAGGTTAGAATTGGTAACACTACTTGTTTAGATGAGGTTCAACCATTTTCATGTTATTATAATAATGATTATGATGAGGATAATGTTGATGAAGAATTTGAAATAAATAGGCATAGTGATCGGAATTTGCTACTCCAATTGAGCTTTATAATAATAGAGTTATTTCTGTTCGAGATCCTAATAATTTTAACAATTATTCACCTATTCAAAAGGACGAGGATTTGAATAGAGATACTTGTTTTAGACGATGTAGTATTTCCATTTTACGAAGTCGATAATGGTTTAGAGGAACGGGTTTATCCCGAGAATATTATTTTAGAGTCTAACGATTTAAAAACAATAGTCTTAGACGAAGAAGATGAACTCGTAGAGCTTTTAAATATGAGTGAGGATGCATCACCCGAGTATAATCTACATGAAGCAATTGACCATTTTCAAGATTTTGATGATCTAGAAATTAGGAAATTGTAGCTAGTCTATCTAGAGACACCCAAAATTCTAAGTTTGGGGTGATTATCATTCTCCTTGTGCCTTACCTTTAGCTCTTACAGAGATCCCTCACTTGGGACTTGACATATGTGCCTCAACCATTTTACAAGATTATCTTCATACACATTTTCCCGAACCTAGTTGTGTCCATAAAGAAGTTCAGTTGTTAAGAACCCATCCTCTGGTTGATGTGGTTAACCCGTGCTATGATACCACGATTGATTTTGTTTTCCCACCAAATATTTTCAACCAATTGTGGGAACGTATAAGTTTCGGATGTGTCAATTATTAAGTTTTGAGGCTAAACCTAATTACTTTAGGAGATTAGGGTCGACACATTTTCTTAAGGAAGACCACCAATCTTATTGTGGTCACTGTGTGAGTCAAGTCTGATTGACTTAGAGGATCCCCGATTATTCAGTTATTGTTATGTGCTTCTAAGTTCTTAATTGAGTATTTCCGGACTCTACAACCCGATCTTAAGAATCCTTCTTTTGAGGAAGTTCAGCCCATGAAAACATTTTATTTAGACCCTTTTATAGAGCCTGAACCCGAACCACAACTAAATGTAGTTGTCTTAAACAAAACAATATATAAGGGTGTGTTGGATATCTTCCCGGTCTCATGGCGCTTCCTCTTCTTGTGGTTAGCACTTTTTGATCTAGATGACCCGCAGTTATTCCGGCTACTGCTATATGATTCTTCGAGGTGACTAATCTTTTCCATTGTCTGGCTGAAGACTTTAAACTTAGCACCTCTTGGGAGGTAACCCAATATTCTTGCGACACGGTAATATCTTTCCTTATCTCTTTTGCTTCAAGTGGTAACAGTTTCTCCTTGTTCATGTTTTTAATTTCATCTTTGGAACATTGAGGACAATGTTAGATTTAAGTTTGGGGGTATGGGAGAAACTTTTTAGTTGCAATAAATAAAACTCCAGAGCCTAGAAATTTATGTTTATTAAGGATGGCACTAACCAATCTAAGTGGATGGAAGCATCTTGGTTATAGGAGTTGAGGAACCAATCTGATTAGATGGAAACATCTAAAGAGTCTATTCATTAAAGCACAGAGCTCAGGTGTTAGAAAAGAAAACATGTTAGTTTCGCCATATCCTCGTGATGGAAACATCGAAAGAATCCTGATCACTTCTTTTATTTTTCTCTTTACCATTGCTAGGGTGAAATAGAGTGACTGAGATACCAAAAAAAAAAAAAAAAAAAAATTGAGACCAGACCACTAGACCAACCTAATAAATACAATAAAGTCGATCACCGGTACCCTTGTATATGCCAAATGAGTTGACCTAGAGTTAGGATTATCGATCACCGGTTCCCTTGTATATGCCGGTGTGTTGATATTAGTCCGCACCAAAGTATCTCGGTCCATTAGGATAGGTTCACCTTAGTCAACATCATCCACATTTTTCTCTACATCCATCTTCTTAATCTTTCCATGTGATTGGTTGACTCCGGTTTATGATGTCCGAAACTATCTCGAGTAGAGCTCATCACTGTATATGAATTTTAGTATGCTTGAGTGCAAACTCGTGTACAACAATTGGAATTTCGCATCGGGGTACTTCCTCTTGTAATCAATAAGTATGCCAACTAAGGAGATTCTTTAGTGCCTTCCAAGGTTCTCGCGTAGATAGCTAGGGTCCGGAGTAAAGGTTTTGTGGGTACACCTCCAGGTAAACCCTCCTGAGACAACACTCCGCCACTAGGGCCACCTAGGGGTTCAAATGATTTTTATTTTCTAGAATAAATTTGCTCGAGGACTAGCAAATAATAAGTTTGGGGGTATTTGATAGACACATTTTTGTGTCTAATTTGATCTCAATACTTTATATTGATGGCACTCGATTTTGTATTTATTATGTTTTTTTTATGTGTGTGTAGGTATTTTTGGGGAATAAACATTTTTGGAAAATTCGGCTCGAAAAAGTGTTAAAGGCACCCCGGAGGACACGTGTTATTCGGACTCTCAATGTAGGATAAGGGGCACCTCAATTACTAAGGGGCACCCACAGGATATTCGCACCCAAGCAGCTGGATAAGGGGAAACCTCATCATCTTCATTCAAAAAATCAGTTTTGGCGGGAATTTTTTGGGTCTTCTCTGGCAGAATTTAAAGTTGGATTTTTGGGTCTCTCGAGAGAGATTCAATCGCTGCAACTCTCTGTGGCGACTTGATTGGGCCTAACAGGCTTGGTTTGGGTCTTTGGATCGACTAAAATTGGCTAGTTAACTCGCGAGGAAGAAAACAGGGAACGTATAGTTGGTTGAGAAGTCACGGGATTCTCTGAGTTGTGTTGCGTGGATATATATGCCTTAGACGAGTTGGAATCAGTCTTAACAGAGTTTTACTCCAACTGGGAGTGTGTCAACACCAGGAAACGCGTGAAGGGTCAAATCAGGGAAGAAAATATTCCCAAAAATATTTTCTTTAAACCCGAGTAATGGAGGATTATTGTGTGTTGATAAGCGAGATTTCTTGGTGCTGATCGGTATAAATAGGTTCCTGGGGTCTCATTGAGGGTTATGGAGAGTTTGGGGCGAGTTTGGAACATCACAGAGAAGAGAAAATCAAGTTGCAGAGAGAAGTTTCTGCTGCTGCAGAACTGAAGAACACGAAGAACAGACGGCCAAAGACCGTCGTTCTTCAACAGTGTCAACGACAGAGCACCGTGGGTCGTAGTTCAGAGGCAGTCTTAAATCAACAGTAACAACGACAGGAAGGCTTTATCGTTCTTTGCAACAACTCGGTTTGTAACACTTATAACTGTTACAAACCCTGTTTTTATTTGATATCTCTCCTTTTTGTCATTTGTAAGCACCTTTGAGCAATAAAATCATATTTTGAGCGTGTTTCCAACATGATGAGCTAAACCCCATTACTGGGACGACGAAGGAAGACGAATTTCATACATGGGTAAAATTATTTAATTCTTTTTTAGACTTTTGCATTAATTTTAATTGAAATATGATTTGAATTAATTGGTTGTCATTTAATTTGATGAGGTATGCTTAGCTTAAATGTTTTGATACATCATGCTTAGGATTTACAATCAATCTTTTGAGGATCTATCTTGGCAAAAATAAGAGTCCATGTTTTTATTTGTTGAGCGATAATTGTTAAAAGAATTAATATTTGAACCTTTTTGTTATGAGTTTGGCGAATCCGAGTCCCAAAGACATCTCTTCATCCCGTGACAATATTTGTATATATATTTCCTTTATCTTTAGTATTTTCTTTTATTAAAACTTAAAATCAATCCAACAAAGTCCGAGTGAACGACAACCTTACTACCACTTTCTACAACATCATTGAAAATAATCATTAGTGAACAATCCCTACGGTTAGCAAACCGTTGTACCAATTGTCCTAACAATGTTTAGCAGATGCTCAAAAACTTATTATTTTAATATGTTTAGCATTCCTAGAACTCTCTTAAACACTTCTAAGACTTTATTAATTTATTTAAGCACTTAGGTGTTTGAATCATGAATAATTTTTTAGATGCTTAAATGAACATCAAGTAGTTTTTAGTTATTTGGCTAACTTGCCAAACCGAACAGTCATTATACACAGTTACTGAACTTGGTCTAACCGAACCTATGCATATAGTCTTTTTTTGTAGTTTGAAGACCTATTTTGTTTGCTTGATTCTCAAGTTATCTTAGCTTGAATTCTAAGCTAACCCTGGTCTTTGAAAAATATAATTAGAGCATCTCTATCCACTGGGAAATCAATCCCTGACACTTTGTGTCCCAGTTGATTCTAGAGTCGCCTTTATTGACCTTTTAGGTTTACGACTAAAAAGACTTCGCTTGGGGATTCGTGAAGCCGGGTCCGACTATCTTTACCTTAATAATTCGTGAATCTTGATCTTACTTTTCTGTTATCGAGGTTTTCATAATCTCTTTTAGTCAAGATAGATAGTAGTCACAAAGTTCTCTTCGTGTCAGACTTTGTGATTCCTCAATATAGATATCTAAAGAATGATCTAAGTTGATCTTTCGAAGATTGTTCTTGAGAGGTGGTTAAGAATCTAGGATGCTCTTCGGGAGTCGTAAGTTCCGGATTTGTGAGGTTTTCTAGATTGCTATTGCAAGTAGATTTCCACACCTTGATCTTTGATCTAAACGGAAATCAAATAGAATTATCTGTTTGAGGCAGATTGGTATCAAAAGTCTTCACTTTGGTTGAAGCAACTCTTAGGCTGTAAAGGACGTTAGCTAAGGGAATCAAGTGCGTAGAACCTTGCTAGGTTCAAGAGACGTAAGGAGTGCGACTGTAACTGAATCGTTATGAGGGTGGATTCAGTCTCAACTACATTCCAGTCGAAGTTTGATAGTAGGCTAGTGTCTGTAGCGGCTTAATACAGTGTGTTGTTCAATCTGGACGAGGTCCCAGGGTTTTTCTGCTATTGCGGTTTCCTCGTTAACAAAATTCTTGTGTGTGTGTGTGCTTTTTACTTTTCCGCATTTTTTATTGTTAAAAGTACTACATACGTTTATACTCCTATCAAAACGAAAAATTTGGGTGTATCCCCTATGTATTCAATTGGTATCAGAGCAGGTTTGTATATTCGGTGTAACAACCAATATGACAATTTCTTTCTTTGATAGGAGTAGTCAATTTGCAGATCATGAGTGTGATCTAGAAACCAACAGTTTTGATCTAAATATCGATTTGAATAAAGTCATTGATGATCTTTGTCATGAGAAACAACCATTGATAAGGAAATTGATGGACTTCATTGTGAACTATATATCAAGAATTTTGATCTTCGAGAAGTGTCTGAAAGAGAAAAGGTTCTTCAAAAAAAGTTAGACGATCAAATTCGTATTAACAAGGATTATGTTGCTATGTTTGATGATTCAAAGGCTATCTTAGCAAAAACCCTTGAGGATTTGAAGACTGAAAAGGAAATATCTAGCTTCTTGAAGAATCTAAGTTTTCTTGATTCTTGTCTTAAGAATTATCGTAAATTAAGAGATAAACGAGGTCTTGGCTTTGTTAAACCTAATGTGACTCAGACTTCTCGAATGAACCTGTTGATGCATCCATCACTTTCGTAGGCTCCTGTATGTTTTGTGGTTCACATAATCATTATCAACATACATGTAAACTTTTTTGACGAAAGTTAAAAGCTGCTAGTGTTTTACATGGGAAGGGTAATTTTTTTTTTGAAAAGTTTACAAGAGGCATGACAAGAGATTTTATTTCAAGAAAAAGTAATGTCAGTCTGGGAGCTTTTTCCTTAAAGTCAACCTCATCCTTTCAATGGTTTCTTGGCAATGAATGTAGCCAACATATGACAGGTGAAGGTGAAGTTTCATAGTTCGTGAACGCGGGTGAGTTTAAAGGTGGCCCGTGACCTTTGGATATGGGAGTTGTTGCTATGTAAGCAAAAGGGGGACGAAAACTTCTGATAGTTCCTGAAATCCATGATGTTATTTACGTCAAAGGTATGTCTGCTAATCTACTTTATGTCAGTCAAATTTGTGACAAAGGCCATAAAGTTATCTTCAATGATAAAGGATGTGATATTGAAGATAAATCTGGAAAAGTAATTTTTCATGGCATTCGTGGCAAAAATAGTTGTTATCTTCTCGATATTCAGTTTAATCTTTGTTGCAACTTGACTAAGGTGGAATCAACCCAACTTTGGCATGAGCGTTTTGGTCAAATCAATTATCGCCTCCTTGGTAAGATCATTGACAAAGAACTTGTCATAGGTGTACCCAAAATTAGTGCCAAAGTGGATGGTATTTGTGGTGCTTTCCAGAAAGGTAAACAAGCTAGAGTTCCACATAAATCATCGCAAGACATTGCCACCAAAGCTCCACTTGATTTAATTCATATGGATTTATTTGGTCATATTCAACAATCTACTGTTGGAGGGAAGAAATATGCCTTGGTAATGGTAGATGATAACACCAGATTCACTTGGGTGGCGTTCCTTGCTCGTAAGAATGGTACCCTGAGTGAATTTAAGATTATTGTGAATAGAATCCAGAATTAACAAGGTCGCAAACTAAAGAAAATTAGGAGTGATCGTGGAACATAATTTAAAGATACTAAGGTATTTGAGTTCTGTAACATGCTGGGGATTATTCAACAATATTCTCCGCTTATTACTCCACAAGCTAATGAAGTTGCAGAAAGGAATAACAAAAATATCCAAAAGATGGCTCGAGCAATGCTCCATAATAAGAACTTGCCTCTTAAGTTCTGGGGAGAAGTTGTCGTTACGGCATGCTATTTGATCAACCGTGTTTACCTACCGTCACGAACCTTAAATACTCCTTATGAGTTATGGTATGGTAAGAAACCTAACTTAAGTTATCTCCGGGTGTTTGGCAGTAAATGTTATATTCTTAAGGATCGAGAACATAAAGGGAAATTTGATTCTAAAAGTGACGAGGGAATTTTCTTAGGCTATGCATATGATAGTCGTGGTTTTCGAGTTTACAATCTCGAAACCAATGTCATGGTGGAATCAAAAAATGTTATTATTGACGACTTAAGCAATTTTCATCATGATAACTCTCATGCTTAGTTGCCTCCTATGGATACAACTGAGAATGTCAAACATGCACCTACATCATAAGAAGTTGTTCCAAGTGTTTCTGATCGTGATTGCTCTAGCGATGAGGAGAAAATCCTGACAGGGGTGTCCCTGTCGAACATACACCTACTCGTAATTTATGGGTTCGTATGGATCATGATATCAACAATATTATTGGTGGTACAAACTCAACTGCTAAGACACGAAATCAGCTTCAAAACCTATGCAATTTTGCATGATACTTGTCTCAAGCTGATCCTAAAAATAGTGATGGAGATCTGAATGATACCGCGTAGGTGAGTGTTATGCGTGAGGAGCTTAATCAATTCAATAGACAAGAAGTTTGGAATCTTGTTCCTTTTCCATCCAATGTAAATATTATTGGTACCAAGTGGATATTTAAGAACAAGTCAGATGAATTTGGAACGGTGGTTCGAAATAAAGCAAGACTTGTCGCTCAAAGCTACTAATAGATTGGAGGAATTGATTTTAACGAAACCTTTGCTCATGTTGCACGTTTTAGTCCATTCGTTCGCTATTAGCTCATGCTTGTTTTCCCAAGATTAAGCTATATCAAATGGACATAAAATCCGCATTCTTAAACAGGTGCCTTAAGGAAGAAGTCTATGTTGCTCAACCTAAAGGATTTGAATGTCCATAAAATTCCAATTATGTCTTCAAGCTTAATAAGGCATTATATGAATTAAAACAAGCTCCACGAGCATGGTATGAAAAGCTTATAACTTTTCTTCTTAGAAAAGTTTTTGCTAGAGGAGGTGCTAATAAAACGTTTTTCATCAAATGGAGTGGAAAGGATGTTTTAATAGCTCAGATCCATGGCATCATCTATGGATCAACATCCAAGAAACTTTCTGAAGAATTCCATACCTCCTTAGGAAAGGCATTTGAAATGAACAATGTTGGAGAATTAAAGTATTTCTTAGGATTACAAATTCAACAATATAAGGATGAAATTTGTATTTCTCAGGAGAAATATGCCAAGGAACCTATTAAAAAGTTTGGTATATATAGATACTTCCACTCAAAAGCTCACTCCCAAGGATGTTACTGGGAAGTTACAGCGAGACGGGAATGGTGTCAAAGTTGATCAAAAACTTTACAGATCCATTATTGGTAGTCTGTTATATCTTACAATAACTAGACCAGACATTTTATCTAGCGTTGGGTGTTGTGCAAGATTTCAAGTAGAACCAAAAGAATCTCATCTTGTTGTTGCAAAAAGAATCATCTGATATGTGAAACACACTATTGGTTATGGTTTATCTTTTACCTTTGATACTAATACTAAACTTACTGCATATTCTGATACAGATTGGGTAGGTTGTGTAAAAGACATAAATAGTACATTAGGAGGACTGTTTCATCTGGGTTTAAATCTTGTAGCATGGTATAGCAAGAAACAAAGCTCTCAGTCCTTGTCAATATGTGAAGCCGAATACATTGTTGTAGGTTCGTGTTGTACTCAAATTTTAAGGATGAAACAAATGCTCACTGATTGTGGAATAAATTCTGAAACTATGAAAATCTTTTGTGATAACTCAAGTGTGATTCGAATTACTGAGAATCCTGTTGAACACTCAAGAACAAAGCACATTGACATGAGAAAATCATTTTATAAGAGAACTCTTTGATAATGTTATTCTCAAAATTGAGTGTATGCCTTCTGGAAAACAATTGGCTGACGTTCTTACCAAACCTTTAGATACCCGAACCTTTCAAAATCTTCGGCAAGCTATTGGTGTTGTTCTAGTTCATTATTTTTTGCTCGTTATTGCCCCTGATCTTGTTCTTATACGTTTTTTGGGAAATTTAACTTGAGATTCAATATCTTTCTTTCTTAAGATTGTGATTCATTTTCTTGCAGAGGTGTTATATGAAACATGACTTTTTGATGACGTTTATCTAGTGTTTAAGTACAAGGTAAAGCTTATTTTGAGAGATTTTTTCTATGCTATCATTATTGGTGATTAGAACATGTATCTCATATTTGCTCATAGGTTAAGCTCTTTCACTCTTGCAACAAAGGAGTAACTATCTTGAGAATGCAAGTTTTTGATCTTCATGGTTACACTTTTTGTGAATAAACAACTACTACAAGATCCCGTAAGATATTCTTTAGGGATCGACTTATCTCCTTGATTTTGTCACCACCAGGGAATAAGTGGTGGACTTTAATCTCTAGTTTGTACATGGCTAGAGAATTTATAATTCTTATGTTGAGTCATATTGCACTAATTGTTCTCTTGTTCGTAACTAGCGTAAAGAATGGTTTGGGTTGCTGATTTTTCTCACGAAAATATTGTATCTTAGTGCTTCTAACATTAAGATCGCTATTTTTAACTTCTTTGTCCGTAACTGGCGAGAAGAGAGAAAAATATTGGATACAAATTTAATTTGTTCGTAACTGGCCTACTAAATTTAAAGTCTAAGAAAATCCTTCTCTTGTGACTAGAGTAACGTTTCTCATGTCATTCTTTCGGGAATGACATAAATGAGAGAAAGTTCTTTTTGAACTTGTGCTTAATGGTAATATCTTGGTGGGGAGTGCGGATGTGGAATTGTAGGAGATGCTTGTGCCTTATGTCTCCTTGACGCAAACCGAGATTTCTTGGTTGAAATCGTCTAAACTAAAGGTTGGTATGTGTTCTCTAGTCTTGAAACTCTTTTGATGAATTCATGATTATCCCTATTTTCTACCTTTGCTAATTTTGTTGATAAAAAAGGGGAGAATATTTAGTAATATCTTACTACATAAAAATTGTGGTACAATGTTCCTTGGAAGCTTCTACATATATGCTTGGGAATACAATACTGGTGGAGGTGTAAATTCATCCCCAAAGGCTTTAACTCCAATTTCTTATTCTTACTTCCTAAGGTAATGGGTGCTAAATCTGCAGACCAGTTTAGCCCAATTGGATTGGCAAATTTCAATTTCAAAATCATTACAAGAATCATCACTACAAGACTTAACTCTCTGATTAGTAAAATGGTTTCTTCTCAACAAGGAGCTTTCATTAAAGGAAGGAATATTCAAGAAAAAATTGTTTTGGCTTCTGAATTGGTAAATGAGATGATGAGCACAAAAAGAAGAGGTGGAAATGTAGGTCTCAAACTAGACATTACTCAAGCCTATGACTCTCTCAGCTGGGAGTTTTTATTTGAAGTTCTAAGACATTTTGGTTTCTCAGATGGAGGGATTGACTGGCTTAAGAAAATCTTTGAATCTGCAAGAATTTCAGTGCTTGTGAATGGTGGACCATGTGGCTTCTTTGGTGTAGGAAGGGGATTGAGACAAGGTGATCCCTTATCACCAATCTTATTTGTATTAGCTGAGGAAGTGTTAAGTAGAAATATTACTAAGCTAGTATTTGAGGGTGCAATACAACCAATGGTTAATAGAGGGGGATGTCAGTCATCTCATCTGTTTTTTGCAGATGATATTTTCATCTTTTGTAATGGTAACAAAAAGTCTCTGGGGAATTTAATGAAGCTTTTGATGCAATACCAAGAATCTTCTGGTCAAATTGTGAATAGAAGAAAAAGCAAATGCTTTGTTGGAGGGGTTTATGATCTTAGAAGAAGAGAAATAGCTGACAGAATGCAAATGGACTTATCTGATTTTCCTGACAAGTATTTGGGTATAATTCTTAATCCTGGAAGAGTTAAGACTTTCCAAGTATGGGGTATGGTGGAATTGCTGCAGCAGTTATTGGCAAGCTGGATGGGAAAATTACTATCTTTTGCAGAAATGATTGTCTTAGTGAAATCTGTGTTGTGTAGTATTCCCATTTACAAGATGAGTGTTTATAAATGGCCAAAAGCTGTTCTCAAAGAGTGTGAAAAAATAATCAGAAACTTCTTATGGACTGGTGATCCAGCAGTGAACAATTGATCACAGTAAAATGGGATGAAGTATGTGCACCATTAAAGGAAGGTGGATTGGGTTTAAGAAGGTTGGAAATTATCAATAAAGCACTCTTAATGAAGCTTCTTTGGAAAATAGAGAATGTTCATGAGGAATGGACTGATTTTATGAGAGCTAAGTATAAGAATAAGAATGGTGAGTGGTTCACTTCTTATAAACAATCATCCATTGTGCCTGGGCTTAAATGGGTTATTCATCATGTTAATGAGGGGAGTAGATGGTTAGTAGGTGATAGCAAGGATATATCAGTTTAGAAAGATAAGTGGGTTAAAGAACTTGCAATAACTGAAGGACATGAAGATGATCCCTTTATTCTGCAACATATGGAATGGAAGGTGGAAAAATTGATAGTGCATTGTGAATGGCACATTCCTGATGTAATGCTTCAATACTTCACTCTAAATGAGTTACCAACCTTAGGGATTGGAAAGGACAGAAAGGTGTGGGCAACTGACTTGAATGGTGAATTTTCTGTGGCCAATACAGTGCAAATGATTAGAAGAAAATATCTTGAGGTGTCTTGGGCAAAACAGGTATGGAACTCAACCATTCATCCCAAAATTTCATCAAATTTATGGAAAATTATGAGAGGTGCTTGTGCCACTGAAGATGCAGTCAGAAAAAAAGGTTTCAGTACTGTCTCCAAATGTTATTTGTGTGGAAATGGTAATGACACTCTAGATCACATACTTTGACAATGTACTTTTAGTGTGAGATTATGGCAGTAGTTAGGTGGCATTTTTCAATTTCACACACCTGACAAATTTGATGATGTGATACACTTTGTGAAAAACAAAAGTGCTGCAATCAAAGAATCATGATTTATCAGTTCCTTCACCTTGTTAGTGGAATTAACTTTCACTAGAAATAATCCTAAATATGAAGAGGAAGTACCAGGTTATGAGGCATTTAAGCACAAAGTCCTCCACTTTGCCAAAGAATGCAGTATTAGAATGAAAGGGAAAATGTGGGGATGTATGTATGATTTCAACATAGTTAAACACTTTGAATTGCAGGGAGTAAAAGTGGCCACAGTAGTAGTCAAGCAATGCTTCTTTAAACTACCTGTTTTGAAACAAACCTTGTTGTGTTGTGACGGTGCCTCTAGAGGGAACCCAGGGCAAGCTGGTTATGGTTTCATTGCAAGAAACTCTGATGGAGGGTGTATTGGTACTGCTTCCGGGGGGTTAGGGATTGCCACAAACTACATTGCTGAGATCATGGGTCTTGTTTATGCTGGTGAATGGGCAGTTCAAAAACAGAAATGGAATGTGTGTTTTAGCCTTGATTCACAGGCTGCTCTGATGGCTTTCTAAACTGGTAAAGTTCCTTGGATTGTACAGAACAGATGGCAGAAAATCAAAGAATCTTTGCATGTTATTTCTTTTCAACATAGTTGCAGGGAAGTGAATACATCTGCTGACACAATGGCAAAGAAGGGTGCTCATCTTGCAAGGAGGGAATGTATCTTTTATGACATGAAGCCTTCCTTTTTGGGTGACCTGGAAAATGAAGAGAGAATGTATTTCAGATTTACCTGAAATTTCACTATAGTTGTATTGGGCTCCTTCTTTTTATTCATTTTAGATTATGGCTTGTGTATTAAGTTTTGCTTACTAGGACTTTTGTCTTAGTTGCTTTTGTAATGACTTTGGTTAATTTTTGGTAATAATAATATAATTTAGAAAAAAAAAACTAATGAGTAGAGTGTATTTACCACATTATATAAACAACTCTTATTGGGCATTCTCATAAGTTGTTATGGCTATAGATCTTCAACAAAAAAATGTTGAACGAACACATGGAGACATTAGAATAACTTGAAGTACGAAGAATTCAAGACGTGTGTTGAAGAACCAAGGAAATCAAGCATAGTGGATTGAGCTGAAAAGTTTATTTATTGTATCTATATTGAATAGTTTTGTCACTAAAATTGACAAAGGGGGAGATTGTTAGATCATTGCTCGGTTGAACCTACAAGTTTTGTTATCTCAAGCTTGTTGTCAATGTTAGGTGATCAAAACTATATCTTGATTTCTAATCTACTAAGTCAAGTTTCGGATAGGTTAGAATTGTAGTTGAGTATCAGAGATCACCCTTGAAGACTGAAGATCGACGAAGACATTTCGGAGAACTTCTGTATCAGGTATGTGAAAACTGAACCATTTTATTTTACTCACCATACCATCGTTCCATCTATTGAGACTATGTCGTACTACTTATAGTAGATTAACAAAAAAGATATTTCTGTGAAAAAATCTCGAAATATGATTTAGTGATTGGATGTTCAAAGGTCCTTAACAATATTAGTTATATGAATTAATTTGCGGATCAATTGACCATGCAGATGATTATATCACTTGGGAATGTTTCAATCATCAAAAGATAGATATATGAACTTACTGAATTTCACTTGGGAATTTTAATTGACCATGCAAATAATTATATCACTTGGGAATGTTTCAATCATCAAAAGAGAGATATATGAACTTACTGAATTTCTACTCAGGTTGGGTTGGCGAACTCAGTTTGCAAACCATAGATATATGAGATTCAGAAATGCAGGAAGGTTGGCGAACCAGTTCGCAAACCATAAGTTCAGTTGGGAACAATTCACGAACCTAGTTGGTGAACCTTGGTGAGCTGAATTTTATAGGTTGGATCAATTGGCTAGCAGTTGGCGAACCCAATGCACGAACTGTGGTCATCTGAGTTCCGGAGTCTAGTAGGGTTAGCGAACTCGGTTTACGAATCGTTGCACCCTGACTTGTGAACAAGGCCTGTGGTTGGCAAACCTTTGTACCAACTGTCCGGAGAATGTTAAGCAGATGCTCAAAGACTTATTATTTTAATATGTTTAGCATTGCTAGAACTCTCTTAAACACTTCTAAGACTTCATTGATTTATTAAAACACTTAGGTGTTTGAATCATGAATAATTTCTTAGATGTTTAAATGAACATCAAATAGCTTTTAGTTCTTTGGCTAACTTGCCAAACCGAACAGTCATTATACATGGTTACTCAACTTGGTCTAACCGAACCTTTGCGTATATTCTTCTATTGTAGTTTGAAGACCTATTTTGTTTGCTTGATTATCAAGTTATCTTAGCTTAAATTCTAAGCTAACTCTGGTCTTTGAAAACTATAAATAGAACATCTTTATCAACTGGGAAAATCAATCCATGACACTTTGTGTCCTAGTTGATTCTACAGTCGCCTCTATTGACCTTTTAGGTCTACGACTAAAAAGACTTCGCTTGAGGATTCGTGAAGCCAGGTCTGACTATGTTTACCTTGATAGTTCGTGAATCCTGATCTTTCCTTTCTGTTATCGAGGTTTTCGTAATCTCTTTCAGGCAAGAAAGATAGTAGTCACAAAGTTCTCTCCGTCTCAGACTTTGTGATTCCTCAAGATATATATCTAAAGACTGGTCTTAGTTGATCTTTCGACGATTGTTCTTGAGACGTGGTTAAGAATATGTGCTGCTCTTCGGGAGTCATAAGTTCCGAATTTTTGAGATTTGCTAACTTGTTATTGCAAACAGATTCTCACACCTTGATCTTTGATCTAAACGGAAATCAAATAGGCTTATCTGTTAGAGGCAGATCGGTATCAAAAGTCTTCACTTCGGCTAAAGCAACTCTTAGGCTGTAAAGGACGTCAACTAAGGGAATCAAGTGCGTAGAACCTTGCGAGGTTCAAGAGACGTAAGGAGCGCGACTGTAACTGAATCGCTTGGAGGGTGGATTCGGTGTCAACTATATTCCAATCCGAAGTCTGATAGTATGCTAGTATATGTAGCGGTTTAATACAACATGGTGTTCAATCTGGACGAGGTCTAGGGTTTTTTTTGCTATTGTGGTTTCCTCGTTAACAAAATTCTTGTGTGTGTGTGTGCTTTTTACTTTTCCGCATCTTTTGATTGTTAAAATTACTACATATGTTCATACTCTTATAAAAAAAAAAAAGTTGGTGTATATGGTATCCCCTCTGTTCTCAAAGTTTGCTTTGAATCACTGAAAGACGTGTGCAACCTTAAGTACATTTTATGCACCAAGTAGTTTTCAAAGAACCACGGTTCCGGTACCAATAAGATTAAATTGGAGTTTAATTATGACAAGATCAAATCAGTTTGTGAACTGTCAAAACCATTTGTGAACTAAAGTCTTCTCATAACTCATAAACCTTTTGAAATTGAAAAGTTTGCAAACTGTCAAAACAATTGGTGTACAAGAAATATTCAAAATCAACCAGTTCGTCAATTACATAAATTAGTTTGTGTACTATTCGATTAAATAATATCCCAGTACTATCTCAAACTCAACTATTTTCCAATTGAGTAAATCAATTCATGTACGCGAGTCAATTGAGATTTATTAATCAAGTCTCTATTTTTATAAGTTCAAGTGATTGAACTGAGTAAAACAGTTTGTGAACTTTGAGAACTAACTTGACTGCTCCTTATTGCTTGAATTCTTCTTTACAATGTTATCATAATACTAAAGTCATACTACATGTCTTAATAGATAGAATGATAAATAGGATAATCAATATTCACATACCTTTGTTGATAAGGTTTCCGTTAACGTCATCATTCTTCAGTCTTCAATCTTCAAGGTTGATTGGTGAATTCTTATACTCAACTATCATGCTTTATTCCTAGTCCGAGACTGACTTTAGTAGATTGTAAATCAATACATAGTTTGATCGACTAAAATTTATAACAAGCTTGGTATACCAAAACTTGTGAGTTTGACCGAGCAATGATCTAACAAATTAAATATCATTATATTACATCAAATCAGTTAAATATCATTCAAATCAATATAATACCTTTTTGTCAATTTCATTGATTAAATATTTTTCTCGATTTCTTTGATCATTTTTTGATTCTTATCAAATTTATTTTCTGTTAAAAAATTTATGTTTTTTAATCGATTCTTTTAATGGTGATTAGTGGAAACATGTCCAACAATAATACTTTTCATAGTCCAAGACATTCAATGAATCACTATTATGCTGCACATTCTGCCATGATTGATAGTTATTTCTTGCATTTTTTGTTACCTTTCACCAATATTTCTAACTTCCTTTCAATCAAATTAGACTCTACTAATTATTTGTTGTGGAGAGATCCAATTGAGTCGATCTTGATCTCTAAGATCTTTGTGGTTATATTGATGATGAAAATCAAAAACCACAAAGAGAACTGATCACTGATGGAGTTATTAGATCTAATTGACCTAGGGTGGATTTATTGGCGCGAGATTGATTAATTTGTAGTTAGTTGATCGAAGGCTATTTTCACTAATATTATTCGTGGTATTTCATCAGCTCATGAGATTTAGATATTTCTTGAGACAAGTTTCAGAAATTAGTTTCTTGCACGTAAAAACATGTTAAGAAGTCAGTTGAGTAATATCGGAAAGGCCAATTCGACGATTCTAATTTATCTTCATACTATCGAAGAAATTGTTGACTTTCTTGCTACAATTAACGAAAAAGTAAGTGAACATGATCTGATTATATATACTTTGAAAGGATTAGGAAGAGCTTATGATAACTTTTTCATATGTGGGCAAAATCGTGAGACAACATTCATCTATTCTGGAATCAAACCAAGACTGTTGAATCATGGGTAGTGGTTACTTGATCAAGAGGCGTTTGATTCTTAATATCCATATACGTTTTTATAGTCAAAATGTTAATTCTGGAAATTATTTTAGTGGTGGTGGTAGTAAGGGTAATCTAATAACAAGAGTCATAATTTGTCTAACGACAATCATATTTCTTATAGTTTCAGGAATAGTCAGTTTCATTTTGGCTCTGCACCTAGTTGATCAAGTAGTGATACTGGTGCTAAAAGATTCATTATTGACCCTCAAGTTGAATATATAATTTGTAGACGCTTTGGTCGTTTTACAAGTAAATGTTAGTAAAGATATGGGCCTGATAAGAAGAATTATTCTCCTTTTGCAAATGCTTTAGTTGAATATGCATTTTCTGGTCTTAATGTTAGTGAGGCTGCAATATGTGATGATCCTTCTTTTCCTTGAACATTGGCTCTCTAAATCAGAAGCAACAACACATATGATAGGAGATCAGGTTTTGTTCCATAATACTTCTTCTTATGATGTCAAAGACAAGGTGGTAATGCATTACTAATCTCTTTTACTGGTAGTTATACTTTGTCAACACCTATTGCTGGCTTGAGAATGGAGAATGTCTTACTAGTTCCCGAAATCAAACACAACTTGTTATGCGTTACTAGATATACTAGGAAAAACAAATGTTATTTTAAATTTGACCTCTGTCGGTATGAAATTAGAGATATATAGAGTGATGTGCTTTTGACATAGGATGACACAGTGAAGAACCTTTATTTTACCTATTATTTACCTACTCTTGATTATGTTTATTACACTTTAACAACTTATTTGCTTGTGTCATTTGGCATGATTTATTAGGCCATCCTTCTAAAAAGACAGTTCAATTGTCGCATAACTCTAAACATATTGTGTTAAATTTTTCACCATCTACTTCTTTACGTGATCCCTGTCAACTTGCTAAAAGCAAGAAATTAGTCACTACTAAGCGACACAACTTATTAAGAATACCTCAAAACGACACAACTTGTTTCACACGAAAACATTGACACGCGGATAATATTTTGCCGCAATGTAAAAACCCCCAAATTTTGGATTATGGTCATCCAATTTGGCCATTTCTTGAGTCCGTATTGGAGGCAAAATGGATAATCTTTAAATTTTTTTGAGGAGAAAGGTTAAGTTGAATTAAAAAGGAAAAATGTTATAAGGCGAAGATGCCCCCATTTTACAGATCGAATGATCGTTTACGTTCTATCAATTACAACCTTCCAATGTGTTATCAAATCTCTAAAGGTTAAAAATTTGAACCATTGAACCCTATTTCCCAAGTGTAGATAAAAAGTTTAACCTCATTGATGATTTCCTCCACTGACATTGGTCTCTTATTTTCCATGACGCGTCTGTTGCGTTCATTCCATAATGCCCAAGAGATTGCAAAAATTAAGAGTGGCCATATTTTTCTTCCTCTATTCTTGCCTCTTCTAAATTTCCACGCTTCCAGTTGCATAGTAATGTTTCCTCCTTGAGCCTACCTGACATTAAATCCCCAAAGAAAATAGTTCCAAACTTTATGTGAGAATTCACAATGAAGTAGCAGATGATTCACAGATTCATGATGAGCGATGCAGAGTGCGCATAAAGGGTTTTGGATCTGACAGCCTCTTCAATAATCTTTAATTCATATTCAGTTCAAAAGAATTGCCCTAACACTGATAAATTGAGTAAGACAACAATTCCTATACAAACACCTTGAAAATTCCACTTATTTATGTTTACAATTAGAGATAATTAAGGTGACAATGATTTGAAGTGGGTATACATTACAATTGATTATCATGGGGGCGATCTTTTCTTTAGGGACAATATTGGCATGTCGATCATGGTGCTCCTGGTCAATCGATACGTTGATGGCTTTGAAGTTGTGATCCATCTAATTTCGTTCCTTAGGTGAGAGGTACATAAGTCAATCCGTTTTTTTTATAAATATATATTATTTTTATTTTTTATAATAGAATAATTCAATTTTCCATATGAATCTGGTTGAAATTTTCTCCGACTAATAAATGAGTGACGTATAATATAATTAGGTTTAGGAATTGGATTTTTTTTTTTCATAAAAGAGGCAAGCCTCAAAGATTGATTACAATTTCCAATACAAGATCGAATCATTACAAGAGTCATCATAGTTTACATCAGCTAAAAAAACAACAAATTTCAAGAAACCAACATTGTTACATGATTTTCTCCACAAGTACTGATCATTGGATTCAATCTGTACTACCAATTTTACCATTCCAGGAAACTGTAACAAGAACATGTTAAATGGCCAAATTTGTTTTGTCTGAAACAAAAACAAACTACACATAACTGCATTTTGCATTAGTGTAGGGATCATCAAAAGATCCAACCATTTCTCAGGGTTTTGAATCCATAAGTAACAAACTAAATTAACTAATATTGCATTAGGCATTGGAATTTGCTTGCCATGTTTATACATAGGACTGCTTGATTTCTACTATTTTTATCAAACAGAATGAAAAAGAAATTTTGTTTTAATTCGATTCTGATTTTTACTTCACATGATATAGAGATGTCTTTTTGATTGAATTATTCAAGAGATGTCTCGCTAGATTATAAGTGGAGAAAGGCAAGTAAAAAAAAAAGGGTTGCATATCTCCCCTTGATATATGTATAGATAGGCTCTTCATACAAGTTCATTCGAAGAGTTTTTTTTTCCAATCCATTTTGATATGTAATTGAGACGTCGTTGTTGATTGTCCTTCGTTTTTTTTACCCGGTTGTTCTTAGTAAAGTTTTGCTTTTTCATGTCAGTTTTTTTTACCGGTGTTGTCCCAAATTGAGCATTTTGCTTCAAGGACAAGCAATGAACACCAGAGCTTCAAAAGTTATGGAACAAACATTAAATGTTATACTAAGAGTAAGGGTGATGGGATTGGGAGTCTCATCCAAAATGAAAGACTTACTCATATTTGAACAAATTCGAGGTTATGGGTAGAGAGAAAAGCTCTCTTTCACCTCAATCTCGTTAGATCGCTTGTCAACCATTTGATGGTTTACATGCTCCCTCCCACTGCCGAAGTAGGGGTTCAAATCCCGTAATTACATGAAACTAGTATGTAACCCGTGTTACGCACCGGGATCGGTGGATCAGCTAATTTAGAGTAGCGGGGCTTCGCCCCGCGCCCGTGGTTAAATGCATTAGAATATTTTTGAACATTCTTTGATTACTTTGATCTTTTAGAGAGATATGAAACTCTGATGCCCTTTTGGTATCTAATGATTTGATGATTTAAATTTGGTACTATAAACCTAAATTCATGTATCAATTTTATAGGCATCTATTAAAATAATTAAAAAAAAATTGATTCCATAGATTTTGGATTTAAAATAATTAAATTTGCATATGGATATTTGTTACTAAACATAATTACACATTTTTTTTCTCCAACCTTTTTCTATTAACAAATTGTCCAATCCAACGATTTTATCTGTAGAAGTTTTGGAAGATATATATATATCACATGTAAATTTGTGAAATGAAAATTTTCAAACAAAACAAAAAGAAATGTGAAATGCTAGAAGTGTTCATGCAGGGCTACTGCAGAATACCTTTATTTTTGTCTAGATTTAGAAGTCGATTAATGTAACAATATTATGGTTAGTCCAGTTTCGCTTATGACCCTGCCAATATTACATGTTTGTTGGTGGTGTTTGAATTGCTTCTTAAGCGTAGTTCCATGATACAACTTAATAGGTCTTATACACTGGTCCCCAAGAAAGAACGCCATGATAGCACTGTTAATTATAAGATTCGCATCCATTTAGTTTAAATTTGCCACGGTTTAAAAAAATTAAATAATATACAGTCGGAGAATAATAATATGTTTCAAAAGTGGTGTGCCTAAAAATAAATGTGCATGCTATCTATAATCTCTCTTAATAAGCAAACACTTCATTGCCTTCTTCATCTATCTCATCCAACGGTGGCATGTCATGATCCTTCTCCATAATCTCGTCCATATCATCATCATGTTCATCCAGTTCGATCAACGATGGCATGTTATTGTCGTTTTTATTATGTCATACTTTTTTTTTTTTACCAGGTCGTTCTTAGTAGGTGTCAGAAGTTGTTCTCTGTCAGAAGTTGTAAATACATATTCATTTTTCTGTAATAGATATGCTTTCTCCAAAGCATTATCACAATTAAATATGGCATGTGCTTTTAAAGTGAGATATATAAAGTTTCTTTCCTCGAGTTTGAATTTAATGAGCATTGATTTCCCCGATGCAGTTAATATTTCTTCTACGCCGTCTGGCCCGTTTTCCAGTAAAACAAAATTATTTTTTAACATATTACAATTTTTTTCCCCAAAATGGTGCTTATCATAAACATTATGGTTACTTTAAATCATTGAAGACAATTTTAAATATACATTTAATCGAAATACTTTTATTATGATCTTCAATGATGGTCGTTAAATTTGGAGCAGCAGGTTATGATGTGTTTACCTATTTCTGGATTCCATGTGAGATTTGTTTTCCAGAAATACACGAAGGTTAAGGATCGTGAGAGTTTTTTATTAAGCTGTCAGTGTGCTTTCTTCATCTACGTTGAATTTATATATTGTTCTCTCGATTCCAGTTATAATTGGTCTCAAACATATTATGTATGCATCAGATAGGTTCTAGCATTTGCTACACGTTCGGACATCGGCATTTCGCTTTTTAAGAATCCTACGCGAGTACTCATATCTTTACGCTTCAATAATTGAAGTGCTACTGTAGTAAGCTTTGGAAGTCATACAAATTCAATTTTCGTTACAGCATGTTGGAATACCAGAAGTCAGAAGCAATAACATTTTATTTCGCTTAAAAGTTTTTTTTTTTTTTTTGCTTCTAGAAGTCATTTTGAAAAAAAATCCGCAAGATGATTTCTAGAATTCGAAAAGTTAGTTCTCGGTGTATATCCAAACGCCCAATTATAACGTGTTTGGATACAGAAGCAGAATCCTCCAGAACAGAAAACAAATAGCCATCTATTTTTACATTGCAATGAGACTCAGAAGTTGTGGAACTATTTCTCGATAGTTTTGGTATAGCTTGGGTTTTTTCTGACAATGTTAAATCCATTTTGTGGGAATGGTCTAAGAGGAAAAGCAAAAAGATGATAAGACGAAAATGGGATATCTTACCATTCAATATTTGGTGGACAATTTGGAATGAGAGGAATGCTAGATTGTATGGACATCGAAAAAGATCATTGGCTCAACTCATTGTCTCCGTCAAGTGTACTTTGTACAATTGGTCTAGAAACTCTAGAATTTTTTAGGGTTACTCGTTGTGTACATTTATCTGTAATTGGAATGTTGTCATAACAGCTAATTGTTTTTTCAATAGGTGTGTCATCATTTGATGACTTCCTGTTTTTAATAAATTTTCCTTTTCTTGTCAAAAAAATAAATAAATTGTAGATGTTATGCCAGTAATACCTGTGCTCTTTGTTCTCTTATCCCTTGTTTGGAAATCTGCTGTGAATTTCGATGATATTTTTTAATTAATGTTCTACAAACATGTATGATTTTCTCGATAAAAAATATTATAACAATTAATAAGATCAGCTAAGCCTAATATTTTGAACCCTCGATGCAAACATTGCAGTCCAGATTCCCAAGTCAGAAGTCTCAGACAAATTATAAGTATCAGTAAAGAATGAAAATAAGAACACGTCTTAAGCCATTAAAAGCCTACCTCATGTGGCCTCTTTTAACATTTTGAAGCTTTTTTTTCTCAAAAAAATACGACATACATTACATATCAATATGATGGAGTATTATTTTTCTGAAATCGAAAGCAAGTAATGAAATGAATTAAGAAAAAACATGATTTTTTTTTTGTACAGACATGGCTTGAAGATCTCGAGACATCATAACATATTTTACATAATTACACTTGTAATATTGATGATTTTAAAACAGCCACCCACGTAAATTCTATTCAAATATTAATATTACAAATGCAAGCTAATTGGATCTATCATGTTTGGCATTTTATTTTTATAGATAATTAAATAGCTTAATGCTGTCATTTTTGTATTAGCGTACATGAGCAAGTGGACTACATCATAATCCTACTCCATCCTCTTTGCAGGTTAAATGTTCCTTAGGCCTAATCCATAATGCAGTTCCTATGAGTTTTCCCTTTCTTATTCCCTATTTGTTACTATCCAAGACTTGATCATGAAGGCCATTTGGTGCCGTTGTCGTTGTACCAAATACGACATTAGAAGTTTAAAACTGTTAATCTGGTTCTTTGCGACATAAAAGATGGAGAAATGAAAAAGTAAAATATTACCTGTGATTTATCACATCATGAAGTCCATCACCATGAATCAAACTCTTATACCTCCAACCAGGTAGTTCTCTCCATATTCCATAAGATGCTAATGGAGCAATCCATGGCCAAGTTCTTGTATTCTGCTCCAAAAAGCAAGACCAAAAGTTAAATAACCAACATGTCTATAATACATGATCCTAAACGATAAGATTTACTGCTCTGCAAGAACATCGAAATAATGTGGCCCATAGGGATGATCCTAATATCCAGATAGCTATTTATTTCATTCAACCAGATAGCTATTTATTTCATTCAACAAACTGCAATATTGTCACATCAGAATGTCTATGGTACTCTTAAGTTAATTTAGTCATTCCAAATGAAACCTTTTTCTGGGCATAATTAATTGAGCAATACATTGCGGTCTCCTACTTCTTGTATCTTCCACACTGACTACATCCAGGGAGTCACAATTTTTGGATTTTGATCTAGCTATACTTCTCGACTCGTTACAGTTCCCACTCAACTGTACGTGCGCGACCATAGTAAATCTGTAATCTCACATGTCCACTGGCATTCTCCATCCCTCTATCAAGAAATTACATATTAGATAAATAGTTAATATATTATTCATACATAGATGAATAGATCACGTTAAGGACATCTAAAAAAACCAATTCGAATCCAATCTCAACAGCAAAAGGTTTCCGTCAAATAATATCATTCTTCTCCTCCTCTTTAGTTATTTTCTCACTGTTCTCATGTTCTCAATAAGATCGAACCATACTACAACACGGTCTCTTGAGAGCTTAAACTTACTATCTATTCGCATGCCATGATTCATATCAAATACCATATATCAAATATCATCATAAAACTCACCATCATAAGACTCCGTTGTCGTGCACAAAACTGGAGGTAAGTTATGAATATTAGGAATAATATGAATATGAAAAATGTTTTGAAGCTAAGCAGAAACATGATACTGGCGCAGAAACATTCCATTACGAATCCCAGGAACTCATTATTCAGCAGGCATGAAAAATTGTAAAACGATGTAATACTGGAAACTCTAATGCATGGGAATTAAAATGTCATAGTTTCATTGTACCCGTCTTACGAATAAACTCCAACTAAACTCCCCATAGTAGCGAGTTTTAACAATTCAAAGCTGGACCAAATTTGCTATAAGTTCAAGTGATTATCCAAAACAAATTCAGCTAATATCACTCCAATATAAAATATCTTTTGCCCCAAACTCACTCTCTTGTGAGTTAAAAACGTAAAAATCACCAACACGCACTGCGAACAAAAATAACATTATTTTGTGTAAGACCTAAGTCTCAAGGTAATTTAAGTTAGAGAAGCATCCTTTGAAACAATGAACCTCTAAATAGGTGAATCTATATGGGCAATTTCGCAGGAGTTTTACTATAATATCATTTCGACTTCCTCAACCCCATAGTCTATTACAGGAAGTTCTTTAGAGGTATTCGCATCGTGCTTAGGAGTCGGTCTGAATTCTTAGTTCTTGAAACGCACTGCCGAGAAGAAGTCTTTCATCCAATGGTTCTTGAGATACGTTGGTGGTGCACAGACATTGAAGCTCTGACAAAGCACGGTAGTTCCAAGGATAGTTGTTCATAGACTGCACATCTGTCCTAGAGGCCTTTCTCTTTCAACACAATCCTACATAAATACAAACTCAAATTTAAAAAACAGCCACGCAAATTGGTACCCTACTCCTTTTGATGAAAATATGGAAATACCAATCCAACTAAATCATTTTTATATTCCAGCAACTGGTGGTGACTTTACTATATTCCATTTGCACTATACGTAAACCAAACTGTCTACTAAAACATTATAAATGAAACCCCACATTTTGTATGAACCTCCAACCTTCAATATTTAGATCTGCATATCTCATATCCCAAAACTAAGACATGCAAAATCCCAAACCCCAGAAAATTCTATAAGTTAACGACATTTTATAAATCAGAGATTCTTGTACACTCTCTTGAGCTCGAATTGACTTAACAGCTTGCACTTTGAACTAAAACCATATGAACACTTTGAACTAAAACCATATGAAAACACCTAAAAAATTACGCACCTGATGATGATAATGAAAAAATTACAATTTTGATGATGGTCTGACCAATATATGACACCATTAACATAGACAGAACTGGCAACACTTCATCCAAAAACTTAACAACGATAATCTTGCATTTCAAAAATTTAATTGTAAATCGATAAGTCAGTCATAACAGAGATAAGATCGCTGAATCAATATAAACACGCTACACAACTCGTTCCGCCAAGATTAAATGAGCATGTTTTCTGAATTTGGAGGAGGGCCGAGAAATTTAAAGAGGGCCGATAAAATTAAACATAATAAGTTCTCCAAGTTTAAAAATGAAATGATTATATGTACCACACTCATTGCTTAACCATAAAAGCAAATATATATGTATCGCCAGTTTCTTCTTCTTCAAACCTAGATGTTTTTACATTGACGAATTTATTTGCTAACTCCGAATCCTTGCAAATTACTGCTGCCCTATGTTGTAAAAGGCGCTAGGCGAGGCGAGGCGAGGCGCCAAGCCCATCGCCTGGCCTGGCCTAGGGCTTAAGCGCTCCCTAGGCGCCATAGGCGCCCAGAAAAAATAAAAATAATTTTTTTTTGGTCATATCGCCTCGCCTTGGCGCCTTTTTTTTCTATCCGCTGGTCCAACGCCTAGTGGGCCTTTGGGGCTTAAGCGCCAAAGGCGCACGCCTTTTACAACATAGCTGCTGCCTTCATTGATTTATAACATCTCACACCTGTAATTACTAAAAGAACCAAATTAAAAATGTACATAACAGCTTTAATTCTAAGCAAAGGAAAACAAACCAAAATCGATCAATTTCATAAAGATTAGTAAAATTCACCATTATACTATTCATCTGGTTTAGGTTTTGGTGAGGTGCGTTAGCACGCTTATCCGTTTTCTTGGTCATTTGCATTCATACTAAAAACAGCGAGGTCTCTGGTTCAAATTCCGGATGGCCTCACATAATGATTATTCATAATTAAAATATATTTCGACGTATTGCTAGCTTAGCTACTACCTTTGAATATATATTGTTCCAAAACGAAGATCTCCTCATCGTCGCAACGAAACGCTCTGTGTATATAGTAATATGGAGTAATGCACAAATGAAAATGTGGAGGCAAAACCCACCTATGATACAGAGTATAATTGACGAATCCTTATAATTAAGCTTCCATATATAGCAAAGAAGTAAATTGGTAAATGCATTTTGATAGAATACCCCAGCAACCCAGCACCCAAGCCAAGACCTCCACAGAAGGAGACACAAACTAATTATGAAGAATATGAAGAACTAATGAATGTTGACAGATGAACTCATCCATAAATATCGACATCGTGTTATAATTACTTAAAGCAACCAAAAGAAGGGATGTTTGTTATAATTACTTAAAGTAACCAAAAAAAGGAATCTTTGAGCAATAGTTCACAGAAGGAACTCTAACTATGAGACTCTGGGTTACTTCAACAAACTATCTCCACGTACAAAGAGAGTAAAGTATATGAACTTAAAGATACAAATTGATGTGGTAATATAAGGAAGACATGGATACTAAAACTCGTGAAGTAAAATTACTCACGGTCAGTGATGAATACAAATCTAATACAGTTCAGAATTGATAAGAGCAGCATGCCAGCACTTGACTCTAGAGTTATTTAGAAAAGCATATTACTAACCCACCATAATACTAAATTTTTCTCTCATCCAACTCCTACTCTTATTCTGCCTCCCAATCAAATACTATAATACCTTGAGATGCTGACTACACCCACAGTAGATTTCAAACAACCATTAACAAAGTTAAAAATATGAAATCAAATTTGTTGTTTAGAAAGTAAAATCATCTCAGAACTACCTAAACACCCATTAATTACCTAAACCAAAATTAAATAGCTAAAGAACGAAATGATAGACATGTTTTGGAGAAAAGAGCTTACTCCATGATAGGGTTCAATGTAAACATGGTTTCCTGGCCATCTCCCTCATATGGTTCATCCATTATGCTATACTCCAATCATCACCACTACATTACCTTTCCCAAATTAACAACGTATATAGAAAAGGACAATAGGATCGGGATGTTGTAAAAATGGAGGCACCGTCCTAATCATAACAAATATGGAGATTAAAAAAATTCCCTGCACTGAAGCATGTTGTTCATGCTAAGTTTTTAACAAAATTGTAAAAAATTAGCAGAATTAGAATGTTAATCGTATGACCATTTACTTTCGATGACTTGAACACCATATCCAAAAAATATGAGGAAAAACTATGAACAGTGGATTAAGAAACCATGAAGGGGGAAAAAAAGTTAGCTGAATGCTTCAAGGACAAAAGAATCTATACATACATATCATACATATACCGATACTAATGATACAAAAAAAAAGGAATTGTATAAGCCAGACCCAATAGGGCATTTTTTGTGTCAAACCTGTAAGAAGACCTACTGGTCGCCCTAATGACCTATTAACTCTCTAACTACTTATCCCTAGACAATGCAGCCTCTGCTTATTTTGTATTAAAGTGTACCAGAATACACGAAGAGAGACTGACCTAAATTTTCAAAAATAGCAGTTTCATGGAAGAAGAAAAGTATTAGAAGGGTAAAAATTTGAAAAATCGGTGGGGAGAATAATCTGGTCCGAGGATCGATAATGCCCATTCAAGAGATGGAGGGAGGCAATCCCAGCCAAGAAAACAACCATGACAACCGCAAAGAAGAAGGGAACAAAATAAATATAAATGGATGAGAGAGCGCATAATCAGAACAACCAAGAAGAGAGAACAACCGATATTGATCTTGTAACGAACAAGAAGGTCAAAACAGTAATTTGAGCTGTGCAACTAAAAAGAGCGTCAAGTTCTGTTTCTTAAGAAAGATGCAGGAGCATAAAGAAAATGGGAGGAATATCTCCTTGGGTTGTCAAGGCCTAAAAATTATGCAATCAAGTAGCATGGTTTGAGGGACAAAAACACAACAATCATTCCATCATTTACAAGCCAGGAGCATACATAAGTAACAACTCTTCACTACGGGTAGAGGATGTATTCAAAGTGAAACAAAGGGTTGGCGAGAGCATACCAAAAGATGGAGAACCATGTGTAGCGAAATGTAGGACGGGTTGAGGAGAGATATCTCATTAGTATTCTTATACATACACTGACTTCTGTCCACTCGTAAGGGCATTCAAACCTTTCTAATTCTCTTGTGTGCAACCTTTATACAATGTATGATTTGTTTTTAGATTGAAGAAACTGAGAAAGAAAAAATACCATTGAATAAGAAGATTATGTACCCGATTTGTATTATACTGATGGATGTGTCTCTCGAGCTATATCTTGAATACTGACCTAAATTTTCATAGCAGTTTTCATGGAAGAAGAAAAGTATTAGAAGGGTAAAAAATTTGAAACGGTGGCTGGTCCGAGGGATAATGCCCATTCATATATAGGATGATATAATCAGAATATTGATCTTGTGAAAGAAAGTGTGCAAGAGCGTGTTTCAGAAAGATGCAGGAGCATAAAGAAAATACTTGGGTTGTCGTAAAAAATTATGCAATCAAGTAGCATACAAAAAACAACAAAATAGAGCAGACATGCATACCTTCACGAAAGGTATCCTTCCCCTCTGATATTTCAGCAACAACCCAATTATTCCAAACAATTGGATTTGAAACGAAGAATTATGTAAAGAGTATGATTCTTCTCTATAGGCTCGAATGACTTGGTCTGCTTTTATAAGTAATAGGGTTCCATTTCAATTTCTGTCAAGTTGTTAATTTTGATAAATAAAGACAATTAATAGATTTCAGTTTTTATAATTTTCGTCGCATAACATCTCAGTTTCATACTCGATTAAACCAACCAAGAAACAACATACTCGAGATATATATTGCGACTCTAACAAACCTTTTCTCTGTTGGGTCTCTCATTAACCTGTACCGCTCCTACTTGTTTAGAGTGCTCCCGAGCTTTAACATCACTTCTACTACTAAGAAACAACAACCCACATCACTTCTGCATATTAAGAAACAACAACCTGCAGTAAAACTCAACGAACCAAATCAAGTACTTCATACTATAGTATCAAGCAATTGCTTGCAAGGAAATCTCTCTACCTATCACTGTGAAATACCTCATAAGCAATAATTGGATACAAATTTCTAACTTTAAATCTAAACACACCTGGTCGATGCAAGACACCCCAGTTCTGCCCCTACTCTAATCCTTTGATTAAAGAAAGTGGTCTCCCTGATCAATGATTCAAAATAAAGAACATGGATTAATCAAAAACCCTAAAATCCTAACCAAACAAAGAAGAAAAGAACAGAAAAATAATTACCTGGATTGGAGTTGAGATTAGATTCATTATTATTGCTGGCAATCAAAAACAACAACAGAAATCAGTAGATAGAAAACCTAACTATTAATCAAGCAGCGACAAAAAAATATAAAAAAAAAATTGCATACAAAAATCTTACATTCTCTATGAAGGCAAATGATAATTCATCATCAAATTAACATCTAACTCTCTCATCATCTTCAGCAAAATCATCAAAATTATCAATGATAAAAGCATTAAGATTGTTCAATTCTATAAAATAGTAAAAACAACAGTACCTCGTAAAATTGATTTGATGCACAAAAATTGTTTAGAACCAACATTAATCTCTGTAACAAACATAAACATAAAGTATTCTTTGTTAGTTACATGATCGATCAGGTAATGAAAAAAAGATGATAAACATAAAGTAGTCTTTGTTAATTACATGATCGATCAGGTAATGAAAAAAAGATGATTAGGATTTCAGAAGAGAAAGGAGAGGATAAGAAGAGGAAAAAGGCGCGGGTGCAAGAAAGGATTTGTCTTTTCCTGAAATGTTCTATAACCCTTAAATTCCATGAAAGGAAAAAAATTGTCTTCTTGGAAATAATATCGATCCATGTCTCTATAAATTTATAATCTTTGGCATAGGGATGGTAAGTATCTATGTTCATTCAGTAGTCGTAGATTTGATTCCAAAATTAGTTCTTACTTATTTTGGTATGCGCCGTATATAGGGGCACTTACCATTAATACCGGTAGATTTCCACGTAAAAAATAATAATCTTAAGAGAGCTTTCAATTAATACGCTCTCTATAAATTTATAATTTTTTGCGTGGGATGGTAAATATCTACGTTAATTTAGTAGTCCTAGATTTGATTCTAAAATTGGTTCTTACGTATTTTAGGTACATGCCGTATATAGGAGCACTTACCATTAATACTGGTAGATTTTCACGTTATTGTTTAACGTGGATCATTAGATCGTATCAACACTTCACTGAGATGTCATATTTATAGAGAAATCTGTTTGTGGCTCCACACATGAAATGGCTGCATTTTAGTGTAATGGATGAACTCGGGCAACAGAAGCATTTTAGGTTGAAATTTAAGAAGACTTTTATCAATATACTGCGAAAGAAAAATATATAAAAAGCAAAATTGAATCACGCAAAAATGTAGATATATGATGTTTTCCACTTGACCAACCAACTCGCGACCTACCAAATGGCCAAATGACTCGAGTGTCTCACTCATGTTAAAAGTTCCATTCGTGCCAGAAAACGAACAGAGACCATTTAACTAATCTTATTTCCATGTATTTTGAATAAAAACACCATATACTTATCATACCCACTACTCCCTGGCTATGATCAAGCATGATCTCGTAATATTTTATCGAGAATCCCTGAATATGAAATTGTACATGAGCTTGGACCTGGCGTGTGTGGCCCAGGTCATTGACACAATACTTCTCGCAAGTATAGCTGCAACTCTTATTCGTGTGCATGTATAATGTACATAATAAATAACACCACTATTCTCAAGAACAACACACCACATTTTACAAACGAACCACATTTTAGATAAACAAAGCACGTGATTTGTACCTGGAGCACCAAGAAGACACCCAATTGGCATAACACCTCATTGACATTCATATTTGCTGGATCAAGCACCAGTTTTTTACGGTACGACAACGAAACTTGAGATCCAATAGCCTGTGGAAGGGTGCACATAATTACCTCGATTAGGATCAGTAGCATTATAAATAACTTTGCATATAAGGCTTTGGATACGGAATACTTATGAAAGAAATGAACACTCTTGCCGTTGAAAAATCAAGCTCCTAATAGATTTTCTCATCAGTAATGATATTAAGTATTTTGTAATCGAGGTAATTGTGATTTTACCTCGATTAGGACCAATAGCATTATAAACAACTTTTGAAGCAACTTGCTGTCTGATTAGACCACGAATTACAAATGAAACCATAGTGATCCATTCCCAGCTAGCTCACTCTAACAAAAGACAAATTAAAAAATTGCTTGGCCACCATGGATGAAAAACGACATCGAAACTATGTTAACCGATGTCCACCATGACACAAAAACTCAAACAAATCATGCTCATCATACTACCATAAAGAACCACAATGATCTATACTTGGCTTATAAAAGACGGAAGACGAAGAAGAAGTCTCTCCAAGTTGCATCTGTAAATGCTACGTTACCTGAATTTAACCATAGCAAGAAAACTCACCTTATTACGCTCAGCTCATCAATAAATACTTCAACCCACAGTGTAGGCTAAATGTATTTTAAGACTAAAGAGAAGTATGAGAAAATCGTCACTTTGTATGTGCTCTAAAATGCAAAATTAACAGAATCAAGCGATTATGTAACTAAAAATGGAAGCAAATGCTCCAGGAAGGAACAAACCATCGCAGAGTCATGCGATTATGTAACCATCGACAAAGTAAGTGAAAATTCAACAATGCAAGCAAATGCTCTAGGCAGGAACAAACCATCGCAGGTGTAGAGGAACAAACCATCAAAGGTGTAGAGGAAATTACGAACAGAAGAACTCAATGCTTCCAAATACAAAAATCAACCAATTATCGGAAGGAAAATAAGTGAGCATCAAGACTTGAATTTTTGTTGACGAAATTGACATTCTTAGTATGCACTCATTCTTCTTACATCCCATGCTTTCAGCTATAATAGCTTTAAAAGGAACAAAAAATGTAAAACCTATATAAAACCTGAAAATGAAAATTTTACATGGTAATAAAAAAAAAAGTTCAGGTCCCGTCTGCATAACGACCAAGCCTATGGAAATTATCTCCAGACTTTGAAAACAAAAGCACGACCATTACCCGGGCTAACTAAAATCAGATATGGATATATAAAGATTTAAAAGAGATAAAGAGGTTTACCAAACTCATGCTCCCAGATTTCTTTCCTTGCGGAAACCTATTCGGAATATGATAGAAAACGTTTGAGCATACCAGCTAAACAACCAACAAAAACAAATCAGTCAGCAAAAACTCAAACAATGAGAGGGAAAGAAAAAAAAACCTAGACCTAGAACAAAGAAACAACGGGCAAACAATGTTTATATACACCTCCATAGCTTTGTCACCACGAAATTGCTCAAGATTCTTTCTCTAAATTTGGCATAAGTTGCCAATGAATCAACCGCTCTTAGATTTGTTTCTGAAAATATACCCAACTTTATATAGCCCCGTAACTTTGTGACTACGAAATTTCCATGAATGTTTTCTATTGATGGAGAGACAGGTGCTATGGTAAGAAAAACGTTGAGATAGAAATTTACCAAACAATTCTATAACCGTGTGCATCACTTTGGGAAACAAATCTAAGACTCCTAGGATAACGTAGATGCTTACCATTTCTATTGAACACGGTCCCTATATATATATGTACCAAGATCAAATAAGATCTTATTATGCCGAATTTACATGTTTGGAATTATAACCAAGGATTCTATGTATGGAATTAGCGTTTATTAATAAAATAAAAAATAAACTATAATTAAGGAAAAAAAATCCAATATTTCCTTAATCCGAAAAAAAATATTCTATTATATGGGAATCTTCAGATTTAAAAAAAAAAACAAAAAAAAAAACGTTTTTTTTTCTAAAAGATTTTCGTAGATTTTTTAGCATCCGCCGTATATAACATTTTATTTGTAGCTAATCCGAAGGCCTAGATTTTATTAAAATAATGTAAACATGGTGTAAGAAAATCCCAACCCTACCGACAAATATGGAGCATTAGATCGAAACAATCCCATTAAAAATTAACGGCCACGAAATATAAGGGGGCTAACTTTGATTTCGGCCAATCAGGAGCGAGGGTTCCGTTGACCGGCCAATAAGAGGGGAGGTTAGCGCAACTCTCGACGTGGTGTGAGAGATGTGATTGAGTGTTTAGGTTGTTGATAACTCCTTAAGGAGTTAATTAAGGATGCAGCCATCGTTCCCAAAAAAAAAAAAAAAACACTGAAGGAGCGGTCTGCCGTGTGATTTGTCTTAGAAGTATATAATCCTCCGTAAGTGCCATACATACCCTCTTCTACTTTTCAAACGACAGAAAACCTATTACATAAACTCCTAATTCACTTGTTCCCGTAGTGGAATGATCCCTCTATCAGCTCCACTCGCTTTTATTTTGAAATGATACTGTTAAAACATCTTTTAGGGGAGAAGAGGAAGCAAAAGAATGTACTATATAACACAATATTTCAAAAACGTACGCCTTCGTGTCAACAAGACAAGCATTTGATAATTGATCGGGCACTGAGTCAAACATTTCCTTGCTTGATGAATGCATTTGCATCCGGGAAAATGGCAAGTTATAGATGTTTCAACAAGTATATCTCGTAAACAAAAAGAATATCTCGTAAACAAAAAGAATTCTACCAGAAAACATCAAGGGAGAAGTTTGAACGGAGTTTACCCCGGTCATCTAACAAGACCCGAAATTCTAAGTATTATCAGGTTTCTGACTGTTCGATCCAACTTCAGCTTTGGTCGGCAATGGAAAATCTACCGTGATAATATTGTAGAGAGGTTTTATGATCCTCAAAGCTGGAAACGTACTTATAGACGGTAAGGAATTACAGCTTAAGTCGGGTTAGGCAGAACGTTATTGGATTAGTAAGTCAACAACCCACATTTTTATCAAAGGAAAAAATGCAACAGAGGAAATTTATCTACCAAAGGAAAATGCAACGGACGAAGAAATTAAGCAATCAAATACTGCAGCTTTCGTTGAGAAGCTGCTAATGGTAACCCTTAAATTCTTTCCATGCAAAGAAATTAAAACTTGCATCAGCTCATTCCTAAGAATTTGTTTTACGACTACCAGTCTAAGAAACGGGCAAACTCGGCTGTCCTTCCATATGGGTTTTTACAAGAGCTGGTCGAATCGGTTGGCTGACCAATCTCTATGTATTTCTACGAGTTTTTCCCTGAATAAAACTAAAACAACCAAGTGTAAATGCCAGATTGCCGCACTAATTGGGGGCCGTCCACTGGCTGATGTTCACCTGGTTCCAACCGGTATACAAAGACACCTAATAGCGAGTCAGCCGACTCTTGTTTTTGTCCCTATCAGAGTGCAATCTGTGACCTTACAGCGATGTGCCCACCATGATTTTAGTGGTTCGGGGAATTGATGAGTCCCACCTAGCTCAGCAACTAACTAGTCATGAACAACTCCACTTTAAATTTAAAGCCTTTAATCAATATCATATACACATTTCATATCTGTTTAATTTGTTTTTAGTAAAGACTAACAAAAGATCAATACACCATGAAATAAATTCAAAATCTGTCAACAAAATATCATTGAAAAGAAAACTAGAAAAGGAAAATAGAAAAAGAAAAACTCATCGGTAACTCACCACCAGCAAAATACTGCTATGTCCAGTAAATTAAATGAGCAAGTGAATGATAATATCAAAGTACCAACCAACAAGATAAAGGGCAATAATATCATATCACCACCACCACCAACACCCATGAATACCACCACCACCGTGAAAATCAATAACAATATCTCAGTGACCCCATCATACTATAAGGAAATTTATTACTGATGAATTAGCCAGAGCAAGAATGTATGAAATGAGCTTGAATATATATTTAACTCAAATTTTCTGGGTATACTTTATACATTCCCTTCAAAAATTCATATATACATTGACAGATTTTGTGTTTCAGACAAAGAATCATGTCCATACTAATCCCAACAAAACCCTATCATCACCAAGAATCAAAATCTTGATCATAAAGATTACAAAAATGATAGTACTACATATCAAGATCTTTATACTAATCGAATAATTTAAGTATAACTTGGAACAAAAACAAAACTGGAATCTATATATATAGCTCATAATTTCAGTAGTACTTATCTTTTGTTATGTAGTGGATTTGGACCAGTATGGATTCTTCTCTTATCAGAATCAAATAAACTACCACCATTTTCATCAGTAGTATTGTAGTTGGTTCCATTAAAACGAAACTCATTCTTGGATTTATCATCAATTGTATTAAAATGATGTTCTTGATCTTCCTGGCTGCTTCCTGATCTAGAGTTATCATTATTTGTAAATAATAACATTCTACTAGTAGCTTCAACTCTATATGATGAAGCTGAAGTTTCCAAGTACTGTAACCTTATCAGTACAAGAAGAAACAAACTACACACGATAACAATCTTCTTTCTCATACTTGTTCTCAATCTTGATCTCCTACTGATCATGATCCAAACCATAGTTCCCAAAAGCCCCAAAACCAAAAACTGTGCCTATCTCAAAATGAAAAACACACAGAGAGAGAAGTTTATGAATTATTTGTACTATATCTTTTTCCTTAAAAAGAGTAGCTTAAGTAGAAAGGTTCTAGGAGTATAAGGAGAAAGGAAAGTTTGAAATCTCATCCAAGTGAAAAAGTAAGTACATAGAAAAGGAAAGGGATTAAATATTTTGTGTGGATGTGTGTGTTATTTTTGTTTTGTTTTGTTTGTCTTTGGAAGAAGTTTGCATTGGAATCTGATGAGAAGATGAAGAAGAAGGTGATTTG
Source organism: Papaver armeniacum (assembly GCA_023531295.1). Lineage (NCBI taxonomy): Eukaryota > Viridiplantae > Streptophyta > Magnoliopsida > Ranunculales > Papaveraceae > Papaver > Papaver armeniacum. The sequence continues at coordinate 207,861 of JAJJWW010008135.1, read as the reverse complement.
GAGTCAATTGAAAGCGAGAGAGTCAAAATGCATAGGTATTGGTGCTCGTTTAATATGTTTGTGATTAAATTTGGTGCAGAAGCTGTCGTTGGAACCTTCTTTGGATCCTAAATTCAGAGCCCAATATATCTTGACCAATAATCTCCATAACCTTAACCTAAAAAACAAGCATATAGTAACAACTATGGAAAAGAGAGATGCTTTTGGTTTCTTTCTTCTCTGACTGGTTGGGTTATGTGAAGTGAGCCTATTACTAGCACTACTACCAAACCAACTGGAAGTTGTATGATTCTAGTTTTTACGATACGATTAGAATGCAGCAACCTAGCATCATAAGCATAAATCTTTTGACTACGCTCACGATTGCTGCCTTATCATACACGTTAAAAATGATCAAAAATAAAGGCACACTAAAATGTTTGATCATGATAGCATATTAAGCAAAAGTCATTAGTAGAGTGTTAAAAATTGTTGGGGGAGATATTGCAGTAGAAGCACACTCGGTTATAGCTTTCTATGTCGACCATCTATGGTATAGTGTAAAAATGGGATGGACATGGTAATCGGGTAGCCCCCCTATTTTATTTCTTTCTTTCAGTGAATGATGATGTTCTTAACTTCTTATATCACCTTACATTTTTTTTTGTTTACTTTTCTCAAAGAAAGGAGAGACTCTTGAGTGTATTTGGGTGAAAATCATAGCACCTTGTTAAGTTGTTTCTCACGTATATGTTGAAAATCAACATGGAAAACTTTTTTCTATATATATATATCCTTATGCAAATTGCTTTAATCGATAATGGTTCATTAACATCTCCTTTTTGACTACCAACCGTGATATGCATAATTAAAATCTAATCATTCTTGAAGCAAATGATTTTGATGATGACTTATTTTTATGGCACAGTATTGGCACTCTATATGTCTGTTCATGTGGTTTTAATTTTAACGCCATGTATTCAAATACGGGCCACAAATTCAACACTGGTGCATTTTTATAAACTCACTAAACTTCAGAATCTTAGGCTTAGAGTCCTATGTTTGATAGGAACTAATTTCATGGAAATAATCATTTTTCCACGGAAATAGCGCATTTTTTTTTTTCATTTGGTTACAAATTTATCTCCATGGAATTGTAGGTTCATTGAAACAGTGTAGTCTAAAATATGATTTTAACTTAACTCTATGGAATTTCATGAATTTTTTTTCCTTACCTCCCCAAAATACTAATTCCATGGAATAAATTTTCCTTGAATTGTTTTCTTTCTCTAGTATCAACACATCCTTAAATCCAGCTTCCACTCAGGCTTAAGTTAGTTGAGAACATTTTCTCACTGGCTAAATTCATAGATCATTTGAATGTGTGGCATTCAACCGTCAATAATTACATGTGGCTTTTGTGTTAGACTTATCATTTTTAAAAGGGTTCACAAGTTGTATATCTAGGATTGTGCATATCTAATAAATACACTTGGTCTAAAAATGGTCTACATTTTCTTTTTGATCATCAAACCATAAGTATTTCATTCCACAAGAAACGTTTACATGATGGTTTTAAAGTGAAGCAAGTACATCATAACATGAAACAAATACAAAGAAAGATACAAAACGTAAACAAATCGCGAAGAGAAAGAGCGATCTACCACGATAGTACCCAAATCTTGTACTTTGAGATTGGAGAAGAAACGGTACTCGAAATCATAATTCGACTAGTTTGATAAATTTTCTTCTTGGAAAAGAGATGCTCCTATGACAGACGAGTGATTTGCCCAAAAGTTCTTCATGTGCAACGACTAACCCGGAAACCTAGATCGATTTTTCCGATGAAGATGAATTTGATCTTCCCCCGTACTGAATCGCCGATGTACTTTTATCAAGAAAATCAAACACGAACAAATCGTTAGAAAGAAACAATATAAAAGTGTAGATAAAATCGCCCAAATAGCGAAGATAAAAATCGCTCTAATAGCGAAAAAATTATTGAAAACAACAAAAATAACTCCTAAATCGAAATCAACGATATCTAATATTACTTAAAACAAAAAATCTAGATCTGAGCAAAGGAAGAAGTAGAAGTTAATGTGTTCTTTTTTCCTAGTTTTTGAGAGAAGAGAGAGAAAAAAACAGAGAATAATATAATTATAATCTAATTAGTTAAAAATGGTCTACATCTAATCGTTATTGTTTTAAATTAGGGTTATTGGCGTTGGTTTTTGTTAATAAGAGTATTTTTTCTTTCTTTTATACCCAGAGATAATTTAAATTGCAGAAGCGAAATAATGCATCATACTAGCACTTGGAAAAAGAAATTATAATCTTTATTTGATATAGCATGTATACTTAATTGCACACTTTTTCTTTTCATGGTGGAAATGAGATATGTAATGCTAATATTCATTTATATAATATGTACATTGTACTTGCTTTTCATGGTGATGAATTGAGAGAAAGAACTGATAATTTTCGTTTATTCAGTTGTTTGAGGGTGAAAACGGTTTCTGCTGATTTCAGAAATTCCGCGTGAGTGGGTGAGAAACTGAGTCAAAACCCTAAACAATGTACTGCAAGGGAGTACTTTAGATTCGAGAGATCAATTTGTACAAATACGGCCTAAACCAAGAAATGGCCGTTCCAGACTTGCTTCGGTCACAAAGTAAAGGAGAAGGGTTGGTTTTAGGGAGGGAAGCGAAGAAAGTGTTGAGACCAGAATAGTTGATTCTGGAAGAGTAGTTGTTTGACTTGTATCAGAAAGTGAAAGCTAACAGATGGGAAAGCTAGCAAGTGGTTTCTGAGTGTTATATGCTCCTAACCAAAACTTGTTGTTTGGTGGAAATAGGTAAGACCTATTTATACAAGTCGTAACATAACGTACTCTGGTCTCGTAGAAAATGGAAACGGCCGAGTAAAGTGGAAGGAGGTGATAAATGGGTAACGCCTGGAATTGATGTTCCATAATGAAAGGAGTGTTTCACCATTATTCCTTGTATTTACTAACCGACTCATTCTTATGACACTTTCATGTAACGGGCATAGTGTACGTTGTAAACCGCCAAACCAATGCCCTTTATGAGCATCCCCCAGTTTGTGACATGTGTTAGATGTCTCGAGTGTTTTCATGGGAAAACGTGTAGCAAGGTGTTATGTGTGGCATGGTGGCATTCCAGTGACCATGGTAGAGTCGACATGGCTTTGCCAAAGAATAGGCGCGGCCAAATTTGGGGTTTAGATGCAAACCGTGATGTTTTGGCTTTGGGCCGTAAGTTAGGTGGCGAACTTGAACGGTCGAGATCCGCATCTCAGAGGGAAGGATAGCCGTTGATTATTGCAACCCTCCGTTTTAACAGCCAACGCTGAGCATGGCTTTGCCATAGAGTGGGCGCGACCAAATTAGGGTTTAGGTGCAAACCGTGTATTTTGGCTTTGGGCCGCAAGTTGCCATGCGTCAAGTGGCGAACTTGTGTGGTCGAGATTTTCATCTCAAAGAGAAGGGTAGCCGTTGATTATTGCAACCCTTCGTTTTTAGCAGCCATCGTTGAGCATGGCTTTGCCAAAGAGTAGGCGCGACCAAATTAGGGTTTAGGTGCAAACCGTGTGTTTTGGATTTTGGCCGCAAGTTGCCATGAGTCAGGTGGCGAACTTGTGTGGTCGAGATATGCATCTCAAAGAGAAGGGTAGCCGTTGATTATTGCAACCCTTCGTTTGTAGCAGCCAGCGTGGAGCATGGCTTTGCCATAGAGTAGGCGCGACCAAATTAGGGTTTAGGTGCAAACCGTGTGTTTTGGCTTTGGGCTGCAAGTTGCCATGTGTCAGCTGGCGAACTTGTGTGGTTGAGATCTGCATCTTAAAAAGAAGGGTAGTTGTTGATTATTGCAACCCTTCGTTTGTAGCAGCCAGCGTTGAGCATGGCTTTGCCATAGAGTAGGCGCGGCCAAATTAGGGTTTAGGTGCAAACCGTGTGTTTTGGCTTTAGGCCGAAAGTTGCCATGCGTCAAGTGGAGAACTTGTGTGGTCGAGATCTGCATCTCAAAGAGAAGGGTAGTCGTTGATTATTGCAACCCTTCGTTTGTAGCAGCCAACGTTGAGCATGGCTTTGCCATAGAGTAGGCGCGGCCAAATTAGGGTTTAGGTGCAAACCGTGTGTTTTGGCTTTGGGCCGCAAGTTGCCATGAGTCAGGTGGCGAACTTGTGTGGTTGAGATATGCATCTCAAAGAGAAGGGTAGCCGTTGATTATTGCAACCCTTCGTTTGTAGCAGCCAGCGTTGAGTCATGGCCTTGTCAAAGACTAGGCGCGACCAAATTAGGGTTTAGGTGCAAACCGTGTGTTTTGGCTTTGGGCCGCAAGTTGCCATGCGTCAGCTGGTGACTTTGGAAGGCTAAGATCTGCATCTTAGATGGAAGGGTGGCCGTTGATCGTTGCAGCCCTTCGTTTTGGCAGCCAATGATGTGAAGGAGAGGCTGGCATGGTATAGGCGCGGCCAAAACTAGGGTTTGGTGCAAACCGTGGTGTTTGGCCTTAGGCCGCAAGTTGCCGTGCGTTAGGTGGCGAACTTGGATGGTTGAGATCTGTATCTCGAAGAGAAGGGTAGCCGTTGATTATTGCAACCCTTCGTTTTGGCGTGGAGAAGTGGCTGGCATGGTTTGCCATCGGCACGGTGGATCGGCGGGTATGGTTGGCATGCCTTGGCGCAGAGACGTGGCTGGCATGGTTATCCATTGGCACGGTGGTACGACTGGCATGGTTGGCATGCCTTGGTGCAGAGACGTGGCTGGCATGGTTTTCCATTGGCACGGTGGTGCGGCTGGCATGGTTGGCATGCCTTGGCGCAAAGACGTGGCTGGCATGGTTTGCCATCGGCACGGTGGTGCGGCTGGCATGGTTGGCATGCCTTGGCGCAGACGTGGTCGGCATGGTTTGCCATCGGCACGGTGGTGCATGGCATGGTTGGCATGCCTTGGCGCGAGACGTGGCTGGCATGGTTTGCCATCGGCACGATGGTGCGGTGGGAATGGTTGGCATGCCTTGGCGCAGAGATGTGGCTGGCATGGTTTGCCATCGGCACGGTGGTGCGGCTGGCATGGTTGGCAAGCCTTGGCGCAGAGACGTGGTTGGAATGGTTTGCCATCAGCACGGGGGGTGCGGCTTGCATGGTTGGCATACCTTGGCGCAGACGTGGCTGGCATGGTTTGCCATCGGCACGGTGGTGCGGCGGCATGGTTGGCATGCCTTGGCGCAGATACGTGGCTGGCATGGTTTGCCATCGGCACGGTGGTGCGGCTGGCATGGTTGGCATGCCTTGGCGCAGAGACTTGGCTGGCATGGTTTGCCATCAACACGGTGGTGCGGCTGGCATGGTTGGCATCCCTTGGCGCAGAGACGTGGCTGGCATGGTTTGCCATCGGCACGGTGGTGCGGCTGGCATGGTTGGCATGCCTTGGCGCAGAGACGTGGCTGGCATGGTTTGCCATCGGCACGTTGGTGCGGCTGGCATGGTTGGCATGCCTTGGCGCAGAGACGTGGCTGGCATGGTTTTCCATTGGCACGGTGAGAGAATTAGGGTTAGGTGTATACAGAGGTAATGTCAGTTAATACTAAGGGTTCTATCGTGGAACATGACACGTGTATAAAAAAAAGGTACCCTGGTAATTCTTACGTAAATACGCTGATTGATTCAATAAATGCGCTATTGGTCATAGTGACGTCATGTTAGATGTAGTTTTACGATTTTATCCCTAAGCTAAAAACCATCATCAACATTAAGTCCCCTGCTTAGCTCGGAACAGGAGCGTTGTTGCGAGGTAAGCATAAGATGGTGACAGACGAGGACAAAATCGAAACAGCGGGCATGAAAGATGACTAGGAAGATTCGTCTAACCTTTTTCGAGAGTGTTCTAAATTTCGTGATCCTTGTGTTGGCGACCTTGCATGAATTCTTCTCGCGTCGTTACTGGCTAGTGATGAGTGCCAAATAGTGCATATTTATACACCTTTTTATTGGCATTTTACTCATCTTTTGCGCTTAGAAATCAGATATTATCCCATATTCTGTGTTTTCCTTGTTTTCAAGAATAAATATTTGTATTAATTAATTTTGTGTTTTTAGGTAATAAATAAAGCTCGAAGAAACTAAGGAGCAAAAGAGCGAAGAATTGGAGTCAAGCATCTATGGAGCGGATAGCCAAAGCTCGCGCGCGCGAATCGGTTGCAACCCAACACGGAAGACATGGGCTAAAGCTACCCACGACCGGATCCGAGCCCGTCTCTTCCGAGACGTTGAGATTTCTTTCTCCCTCATCCAACGGTCGTTGCCTCCACGTGCATCGAAGATCGCTGCTCCCGTGCAACACTAGATCACACCAAAACCGTCTACATCCCCGAGCCGTTCGGATCTCCATCGCTCCATCCTACGCTCGCTAGGCCCTTCTCTTCGATCCTTGCTGCACTGCTTTACACCGAATCAACCATACCCTATACCCCCCATCGACAAACCCTATTCTCTACATCTCCTTCTCTCACCTTCTTCTCTCCCGTCTCCATCGGAGCGAGCTCGCTCTCTTCCACGCACACCACCTCCACCTTCCCCGCCACAGCCCACCTCTTCCATCACCACCTCACCAACAACCCTCCCGACACGGCGCCAACAACCACCCTCTCTAGCTTCACTTATCTCTCGCCTAGCCTCTCTCGAAACCCTAGAGGCTATGTAAGAGATAATTGAAACTAGGGTTTCGATCAATCAACCCCAAACATGGAGTTACGAGACGATTAGACAAGAAGGAAGCTCGAGTAGAGGCTATAAGAGTATGGGTACTTTATTTTGCATTTAATTTCTGTTTTAAAAAAGTAATTTAGGGTTTGGTTTGTTGAAGGTATTGCATGTATAAATAGCAGTGAGGGGTTTGTGTAGAAAGCACGCCTGGATTAGCCAGAGCAGTCACTCTAGTTTAATTTAGCTTTATTTTGCTTTAATTGATGTTCTAATTAATTTGTTAGGGTTTCAATGAAACCCTAACTCCCAATTATGAATTCGCTTTTGTTGAATTATCCTTGCATGCTTAAATCATATAGATAATTTCAATCCTAGCATCTAACTCTCTTCTCTCACAATGCATGCCAATGCCATGGATGCATTGTAGTTAGGTTATACTTGGGTTAGGTATGTCTGCAGACTCAAGCTTTAGAATTATAGGCTAATTCCTTTGATTAGTTATACTTGATTAGATAACTAATGCTCGGGTTAGTACCCTAGTTGAACATTGAAGTATCACAAGGTGAAACTTCTTAGTTAAGTGGTGGAATTGACACCCTATCCTTAACTGCCATAGAAACAAGGAGCTCAACTTGGTTGAACACATACTAGGAATTAGAGGTGAATTTGATAACCCTAGCAATCCTTTACTCTTGCTGTTTTCCTTAGCTTAGGTTCATTTCATCCCAGCCGTATCGGCAAAACCCCCCCTGTTGTTACCTTGTCACTACACATTTTCACTTGAAACTCAGTTGAGAAAGCCATTAGATCACCTTAGAGCACCACAAGTCTCTGTGGTTCGACCCGTACTTGCCGCGTCTCCGATAGACGCCGTGCACTTGCGGTTATCACCGTAGGCCATAAATTCATACACATTCGAGGCCTACCAAGTTTTTTTGGCGCCGTTGCCGGGGACTTGGCGTGTGCCCTGTGATTTTCGGCTAAGCTTTACTGATTCTCAACCCTGTATATATCCCTGCATCATTAGCCCTGTGTTAGTGTAGTATCCCTGCATAATTTAGTGTAGTATAGCTGTTAAGTTTTCTATGTTTGCTGCATTTACTTTTCTTTTGTTTTTTTTTTAGTTTTTGCAACTTGTATTGCATTCTATCCTGCATCACTACCCTGTTTGAGCACCCTTGCTTTTGAAACTTGCTCATAACTTTACCTCATTCAGTGCTCAGTGCTCATTGCATTTTATTCATTCAGTGTGTCACACTGAATTTTGTTCGAAGCATTTGGTTCATTTAGCCGATAACTGGCAGCTTGTGTACACCGCAATACAACAACTCACCGCATCACTCTCTCGTGATAGCCGAACTTGCAAATGGTACTGTGTTCTATGCAAGCCAACCCAAGAAAGACAAGAGCAAGGCGCATAACTTGAGCAGCCCCTGCAACTTATCGAATTCAGGTGAGTGGCCCCCTTTATAGCTGAATGCTTTTGTGCCTCATAACTGTATGATAAACTAGTTGCCGACTCTTTGCTAAAGTCTGTGCCGTAACCCTGAGCTCTGAGTTTGAGCACAATCCAATCTGCCCTGAAATACCTGTGCTGTGCACAAGCTAAGTTTTTAATCTGTTACTCTGGGTTGTGAATTGTGCTGGCATTGCTTAATCTGTTGCTTTCAAGCTGCCAATCTGGGCTGTGCTAGTTTTACGTGAGTTTGCTTTGTGAACCTAGGTCGTGTCTTTGTGTACAAGCCTTGCTTGAGTTGCCAATCCTAGGATCGTCTGACCCTGTGCATGATAATCCAGCTCCCTTGCTAGCCACCTGAAGCTGCAAGCTTGAGCTCCCTGGCTAGCCCTTGGTCTACCACCTTGCATACCCTGGCATAACCCTGAGCATATCCTTGAAACCCCTTTGAGCCATTGTCTGCCCTGTGCTTTGAGATAACCCTGAGCTTTACCTGTGAAGCATTGACCTCAAGCCCCCGTAGCTTTGAGGTTGAACCCGGGCGTGTGTGGCCCGAGCATACCTCGAGGCGTGCTCAAATGCACTGACCCCGTTGCACCTCCCCAACCAGCCCCGTGCATAAGCAATATGTACAAAGTTGTGCACAAAGAAGATCGTAAGTTAAGCACAGCTCTAAGCACAGGCTTTCTTGTGCTGTCCTTGCTCTGGGCAACTCACGATCAAAACAACTGGGCTCTGTACCCAAACCAGCCCACATAACTTGGCCTTCAAACTGGGCTCTGTGAGTAAACCAGCCCACTGAAACCCAACCATTGGGCTCCACATAGCTGAACCCAACTGGGCTGTGCAATAAACTAGAACCCACACTGTTGGGCCGAACATCACCGGGCTAATCGAACCCGACCTGGGTCGAAACAAACCAAACCGAGCCCATAGTCTCGGGCTAGAACCCGCCACTGAGTCACACCATCTGGGCTGCTTAGGCTAAACCTATTAGCTGAACTGTGCAGCAAATTGAGCCCACACAACCTAGGCTTTGCACACAATTGTTGGGCTTCCCTCAAAAACCAAACAACTAGCCCACAACAAACCAAAACCCAACAAACCAAATGAAACCCAATAAACCAAACCAAATTTTGAGTTCAATTTGAGTACTAAATCATGTCAGGATTTTGGTCTGCATCTGGGGATTCAAACAAATCCCTTAGAGAGCTTGCTTACGGGCACCTTTCACAGGATGAACACCCCACATACCATAGTGACTTTAGGGAATTTTATGGCCCTTCTCAGGGCCCTGACCTCACATACCCTAATCATTATGATCACATACATCATCTACCACAGGTTGAAAATGAACAATTTTCTCATACCCAGTCATCACTTTTAGATCAATTAGAAGCTCGACTATCTGCTTTAGATAGACTATCTGCTTTAGAAAGGCAATCTGTCGAATCTAGTTTTTCTAGGCAATATGAAATGCATGCATGTACCTTATGTGGTGGCTTAGACCACCTGCTGAATACTTTGTTATATCTTGCATGATTTTAGACAGTCTAGGGAAAACCATGATAATCCAATGTACGAAGTGTCTAGAAGTGACTATTGGGACCATAATCAACCCGCACACATGCATCATTCACCACAATTGGGGAGATGAACAATTTTATACTCCCCCAACTCCTAGTTTGCAATCAACAATGGAAACACTCATGGAGCAAAATGCTAGGCTTGAAATGAATGCAATGCATGACCATCCATATAGCAACATGTCTGAAATTCCCTTCTCTAGTGAACCTCATGCACAACCATACAATGAATATCCATATGAGGACTGCATACCCACTAGTGAAGACTCTCCTTCAATAGAAAAACTCAAAATGATTCTTCACCTGATTGAATTACAAAATGATAGGATTGAAAATAGTGTTTCTAGTCTTACTCATGCAACTAACATTGAATATGAACCTAATCTAGAGGTAGATAAGTACACTAAAAATACTACCATTTTGAATGGAGAGATGAATTCTTGCTATGATGATGACGATGATGATGAATATGAAGAGCATGTGTATTTTGAAAATGTAGTAGAATCTTTAGGTTCGAGAGACATTAAGTGTCTCTTCCAGTGAACCCTATGAATGATGCTCCTTCTAATATTCATATATGTGATGATGATGTGGAACCCGTGCAATTGTCCTGTGAAAATGAACATGATTTACCCTCTTTTGACTTTAGGAAAGTGTGTGATGGTACAAATGATTTTAAAAATGAAAACAACCTAGATGTACCTAACCTCTCTCCTGAGTCACAAATTGAAACTCCTCCACCAAACCTAGGTGTAGTTTGTAACAAAATTGCAAAACCAACTTTTCTAAAAATGCCTAACTTAGGCTTAGAGCTTTGTGCTTCCCAAGTCCTCTTGGACTATTTTGCATCAAAGTATGACACCTTTAGGGAACCACAGTTGGAATGTGTATGTATGCCTGTAATTAGCAAAACTCATTTTGAGTTAGACCTTTTGCATGATGTACCTTTAAAATTGCAAGATTTTGTTCTCACAAACACACTTGTTCACAAGTTTAGGTTTGGGGGAAACTCCTTCACATCTGCAGTCTTAATTGCACTCTCATTTTATATCTGTGTAAGGCTGTTGATGTTTGTACATATTTTCTATTGGGTTGATCCTCAACTCTTTAGATTGTTGGTTTATGGAAAATTTTCATTGTATATAATCCAGTAGGACTTGTTAAATTTTTCTTTTCTTGATTCGGTTGAGTCTTCTTGTACATATATTGTGCTAATCCGATATGATCTCCGTTGAGAATGTTGGATTCTAGCCTTGACTAAAGAAGCTCAACCTTGCTCCCGCCGACATACCGGTAATCTCTTCCCTTTTCTCTTATCAGCATAGTTCTCATGGTATGTGACTTGTTTAATTTTTTCTATATGTAGACACATTGAGGACAATGTTTGATTTAGGTTTGGGGGTGCATTTGCATTTAGAGTTTTTAGTCTTTTATTTTCAAAAAAAAAAAAAATAAAAAAAAAAAAATAAATTCAAAAACTCTTTTTGTAAAAACCTCCAACTTTTAGAGATTTTAGAGTCACTAGCATGCTTTTAGCTATGTTTACATAGAGATTCTGACCGAAATAACAGAACTTGGAAGTACCGGAGAACACAATCGGATTCCTTAGTTGATTAGAGCGTTAAAATTGGATTTAACCATACCGGAGGGCGAATTAGGTGTTGTTTAGATATTCGGTAGTAGAATTGTGATCACCCATAGTGGAGACTACCCATTTTACATCAAGTGAGGCACCAACCTTCAATTTTTGCAACTTTCTAGAAAAGTCAGAGTGTGTGTCACCGTACGTAAATTCCGGGTAGGAATGGTGAGCTACCCAACTTCGCACCAATTTCAAAGACTACTTTTGATCTCTTGAGTGCTAGTTTTTGTCAATCATGAGGGTGACGTCTAAAGATGAAAACTCCTTCTAAATACCGATTTGCCGTTAGCATCACTCTCTCTCTCAATCAACAAGACCCATAGAAACACATCATCGTCAGCAAGCGGAGCATCATCAGAATATTGAAAGAAAAATTGATATAGTCCAAGGTTTATGTGCAACAAAGAAAAGAAAATAGGATGAGAATTAATAAAATTTATAAAATCAAGACAATACAAGTTGTGGAAAAATTGAGTGATAAAGTCCTTTGTCCATGGAGTTAGTTGTTTCATTATTTGTATTTTTATTTTCACTTATTGTAAAAAAAAAAAAAAAAAAAAAAAAAAAAAAAAAAAAAAAAAAAATTAAAAAATATTGTAGTTTATTTTTGCTACCACCATGGTAAAGAGAGTTCAAGAAGAAAAATCCAAACAACAAGGAATTTGAGTAGAAAAGTTAAAAATTGTCAAGTTTTGTGAAGTTTAGAAGTTCGTCATCAACAAGTGAAGACCGAAGACCGAAGATTGAAGACGTTTCTATGGTTCTTATGAGAGAGTGATATTAATTGCCGATCGGGTGAGAAGTGAGTGAGTACTCCCACCCCTTGCTAATGGTTGATTTCCTTTCTTAGAGATCATCGAGAAAAGATTCTTTTTGTCCACACTTCGTGTGGAGTCTCCGGATTTTATTTCGGAAGGTTATCCTTCTTACCTACAACGTGTGCGGGATTTCTCTCTTTATTCCTGCCTGCACGCATGAGAGACTAAAAAGCGATCTTTTTGAGTGCAATTATCATAAAACCCTAATGGTGAGGCGGAAGTTGAGACTTATGATCACAATCGAATCCGAATTCTTTCATATGGTATGGTTACTTCTCGCTCAAAGACTTAAGGATGAGAATGCGTTCTTCGATAGTTCTAACTTCATGTTACTAGCACGCAGAAACTCTATGTCCTCATAGCTTCTTGGATGCTTGAGACTCTTTTACACTCACGAAGTTGGAGAAGGTTTTGTGGGTACACCTCTGGTAAACCCTCACGAGACTACAACTCGTCCACTAGGGACACCTAGGGGTTTAAAGGCTTAGTGCATACGCTAAATGCATTCGAGAGACTGCGACAGGGTATAGTTAGGATTTCTTAATTTCTCGTTTCACTTGAGGACAAGTAAAATTCGAGGTTTGGGGGTATTTGATGAGTGCCAAATAGTGCATATTTATACACCTTTTTATTGGCATTTTACTCATCTTTTGCGCTTAGAAATCGGATATTATCTCATATTCTCGTGTTTTCCTTGTTTTCAAGAATAAATATTTGTATTAATTAATTTTGTGTTTTTAGGTAATAAATAAAGCTCGAAGAAACTAAGGAGCAAAAGAGCGAAGAATTGGAGTCAAGCATCTATGGAGCAGAGATAGCCAAAGCTCGCGCGCGCGAATCGGTTTGCAACCCAACACGGAAGACATGGGCTAAAGCTACCCACGACCCGGATCCGAGCCCGTCTCTTCTGAGACGTTGAGATTTCTTTCTCCCTCATCCAACGGTCGCTGCCCCCACGTGCATCGAAGATCGCTGCTCCCGTGCAACACTAGATCACACCAAAACCGTCTACATCCCTGAGCCGTTCAGATCTCCATCAGCTCCATCCTACGCTCGCTAGGCCCTTCTCTTCAGTCCTTTGCTGCACCTGCTTTACACCGAATCAACCATACCCTATACCCCCCATCGACAAACCCTATTCTCTTCATCTCCTTCTCTCACCTTCTTCTCTCCCGTCTCCATCAGAGCAGAGCTCTGCTCTTCCACAGACACCACCTCCACCTTCCCTGCCACAGCCACCTCTTCCATCACCACCTCACCAACAACCCTCCTGACACAGCGCCAACAACCACCCTCTCTAGCTTCACTTATCTCTCGCCTAGCCTCTCTCGAAACCCTAGAGGCTATGTAAGAGATAATTGAAACTAGGGTTTCGATCAATCAACCCCAAAGATGGAGTTCTCGAGACGATTAGACAAGAAGGAAGCTCGAGTCGAGGCTATAAGAGTATGGGTACTTTATTTTGCATTTAATTTCTGTTTTAAAAAAGTAATTTAGGGTTTGGTTTGTTGAAGGTATTGCATGTATAAATAGCGATGAGGGGTTTGTGTAAAGCACGCTGGATTAGCCGGAGCTTGATCACTCTAGTTTAATTTAGCTTTATTTTGCTTTAATTGATGTTCTAATTAATTTGTTAGGGTTTCATTGAAACCCTAATTCCCAATTATGAATTCGGTTTGTTGAATTATCCTTGCATGCTTAAATCATATAGATAATTTCAATCCTAGCATCTAACTCTCTTCTCTCACAATGCATGCCAATGCCATGGATGCATTGTAGTTAGGTTATACTTGGGTTAGGTATGTCAGCAGACTCAAGCTTTAGAATTATAGGCTAATTCCTTTGATTAGTTATACTTGATTAGATAACTAATGCTGCGGGTTAGTACCCTAGTTTGAACATTGAAGTATCACAAGGTGAAACTTCTTAGTTAAGTGGTGAATTGACACCCTATCCTTAACTGCCATAGAAACAAGGAGCTCAACTTGGTTGAACACATACTAGGAATTAGAGGTGAATTTGATAACCCTAGCAATCCTTTACTCTTGCTGTTTTCCTTAGCTTAGGTTCATTTCATCCCAGCCGTATCGGCAAAACCCCCCTGTTGTTACCTTGTCACTACACATTTTCACTTGAAACTCAGTTGAGAAAGCCATTAGATCACCTTAGAGCACCACAAGTCTCTGTGGTTCGACCCGTACTTGCCGCGTCTCCGATAGTCGTCGTGCACTTGCGGTTATCACCGTAGGCCATAAATTCATACACATTCGAGGCCTACCAGCTAGACCGTGAAATAGTAGATGCGATTGCTGCAGGATGTTGGCTTGGTTTGGCCACTCGTCATCTTGGATGGGTTAAGGAATGTGGAGGCGTTGGCTTATCGAGTTGGTCCGTTTGGGATGGGAGCCGCAAGTATTTGCACGGCTTGGAATGGATTCGCGGGCGTCGCGCGGCTTGGCTGGGGCGCGACTTGGTTAGGCGTGACGCGACTTGGCTTGACCCGGCGTGACTCGGCTCGGCTTGGCTCGGTGAGGCTCGGGCGCGACTTGGACGCTGGCGTGGTGCGGCGTGGACTGCTGGGTTATCATGAGATGAGGCATGGCGCGGATTATTGATACCGTGAGGCTTGTTACTGCGGGCCCGGCTGCCTTCTTTCATGCGTATCTCGAATATGAAATCCTTTCCATATCTAAATCCTAAAAGTGTTACGTTGCCGATTCTGCTTTCAACCTTGTTGCTGGCGTCAGAGAGGTAACAACGCGGGCAAGTATGTCTCAAACACGTTCCTCCACGCTTTCTCACCAAACCCTAATTATTTCGCACGGCCAGGCATGAGACTTTTCCTTATTTTTGCTGGTAGAATATGTTCTAATTAAAACCTGATATCACGCCTTAATTCGCGGCTAATAGGGAGCTTTCCTTTTCGGGACTTCGTCGCTCTGCTAGATATAAGAGATGATCCTGAACCCTTCATTCGCACAGATTGCTTTGAAATTGTGCCCGTCCCATTTACAGGTATCATCTTCGTGTTTTATTTTTTGGTTTTCCATTTTGTCTTCTTTCTGATGTAGGTTGTTGGAGTAGACAAGGTGAAAACTTACCCCCCCTTATCTGGTTTTGTAGCACATAATGGGATCTTCCAGTGACAGCCGCACCTCTAACTCTTCGGATAAGAACTTTGGAATCGGCGAAGACCAGTTTTCTTCTCATGAGGAGGCATTAGATAGAGTTGAATCTCTGTTCCGTGAAGCTGGTGGAATTATTCGGGACATACCTCCTACCTATCTAAGCAAAGTGAGGGTACGTGTTCAGACCTTCTTAGCTTCGGTGAACATGGAGGAGAAATGGGAAGGTGACGAAGCATCCCAGTGCGTTGAAAGGCTTCAGTGCAACAACACTTCTTCACAGCCCAGTGCTAGGGCGGAACGGTCTGCTTCTCGGTTGAAACGACGGAAGACTGAGTTTGTGAAATTTTTAGGGGAAAACCCACGTAACTTATCGGTTCAAGAATGCGTCATAATCCTTGATTCTGATGTGGATGAATCAGGAAATCCTCCTCGAAAGGTTGTTGAGGAAGGCGACGCTGCATTCGATGAAACCGAAACAGCTTTCAGAGTAGACGCCGAAACTGTTATTGGTGACATCGGGGGAGTCATAGTGGCGTATGTTGGGCCAATTGTTGAAGCGGACGTCGGGAAGGAGACGGATGCTGTTGCTGCTGATACGGCTTCCAGGTGGGACGTTGAGGATTCCAGGCGGGACGTTGAGGCTGCTACTGCTGATGCGGCCTTCAGATGGAACCTTTGCTGCCCGAAAGATTGCTGTGGAAAGTGCTTGAAAGGGGATCTGACCGAGGAGTTGGGAACTCGTGTATCTGCTTTTGATGACTAGTTTCCGTTGTTATTGTTTTTACTTGTTGCGTAGTTGACGCTTCGCAGACTCATTTTCACCTTCTTCATATTTGTGGCGAAGCTAGGGTTTCGCCAATTATTATCCTGTTTGTGGTTTCACATCCTTTAATAAAGCTTCTTTTTCGAAAGACCCAAATCTTCCATTAGAATAGGTTGCTCGACTTTCCATATTCGTATATTATTCCCGTCAGAGCTTCGAATGATTGAATAAGGTACTTCTACTACGTTTTTTTTTCGAGATTCGGAAGACTCATTTGGAAGAAAAGGTATGCTTTAAATAAAAACGAAAACCTAATGGAGAATGCAAGCGGTGCATTCATCTCGGGGAATACAAGTATCAAGTGGAAAGGGAAATGGCTGAGGAAATACTAAAAGAAAGGTGTTGGAAGAGAAAGTAGTACAGCGCCTTAGGTATTAAAAGGCTTGAGCCATCGCGAGTGAACTATCACGCCCTCCAGCCTATCATTGTTGATGATCTTGCAATATCCACCCAGAAGGACGTCTGCCACCAGATACGGCTCGTCTTCTTTGCCTTTGGGTAGATCAGTCCGGGAAACTATCTTCACTGTTACCTTTCCGACTTGGAACGAAGTCGCTTTGAATACCATATCTCCAATCTGAAATGACTTCGGGTGTTGTGCAACCGCTTGAATCTTGGTCTCGTCAGTTTCGACTGCAGTTTCCATATCCTTGGCAAAGCGCTTGAATGGCCCGGCGCCCCATTCACATCTTTTGACAGCGCCCATGCCGCCAATAGTACTGAGTCCCCATGACGGGCTAAGAGAAGGAATGACTGGTGATGGAGAAGATCGTTCGACCAGACTTACTTGTGTTTGGAGCCTATGAGTCAGTACCAACGGGTTTTCCACGAGTGATAGAATTCCGTCGATAAGTTGTTGACGCGGTTGTGGGTTGGATGGCTTGTTGGAGATTCTGTTGGGTGTCGACATCGGCAGAGGAGACGTTCCCAGTTTTGCTTTGTTGTCGGATACCCACGAGCGCCCCAAGATTATGTCGTAGCCAAGTTCTTTGACAATGTGAAACTTGCTATGCGTCATGGTGCCTCCTATCTTGATCTCGAGGTTAACGTAGCCGTGCGCGTTCAAGGCTTCCCCCTCCGTGTTCTTGATCATGGACGGGAGATGGGTAGCTTCTTTCTTCAAAACTCCCGCAACTTTCAGAGTCTTGAAAGTAACGATGTTGAAGTCAGAGGCCGCGTCGATTAGTGCGTTGCTGAATTCAATGCCTCTTAAGTAGGCCGTGGTCAGCAGTCCCCAGTTGTGCTTTTCAGTATAGTTTCCTGATAGCGCTTGGGTTTTTTGCGCGGTTTCCGTGGTAGGGAAAAGTCGTCTGCCTGACACGATACGATTGAGAGCCATGAAAATATCTTGGCGTTGCGCCTTGGAAAAGTAGAGAATTCCGCATACATGCTGCATCATGGATTGTACAGTCTCGCGTACGGAGTCCCCGGAGACCCCACAATTCCTCACCGGAAGTGGATCTCTATGTACTCCCTCGTTCCCCAGCTGAAGTTCTCTTGCCTCTACTTTTTCCTTAAAGATAAGTTTTAGTTTATTGCAATCACTGGTTGGGTGATGAAAAAATCTGTGGTAGTGGCAATATTTGGGATTTGCCATCTCGGCTTCGGTTGGTGGGCGCCTGGGAGATGGTAGTCTGATAACATCATCTTAAACCCACGCCTCTAGGAGTTCGATTACCTCCTCAATGGGAAATGGAAAATCCAAGACACTTCCTTCAGCTTCGTGACGACGCATGGAAGCTTTAGCGGCGGCTGGCACCTCGCGTTAAGGCTGCTGGTCCGTAATGGGGGCCTTCCTTTTTCCTCCCTCGTCTACCACACTCATAGAGGAGGGGCCGGCATTGTACTGCTTGTTGATGAGACGTCTACTTTCGCGAGTTTCGCGCATGTCTTCGGTTCTGGTTGGTCTGGCCCTTTCTAATAATGCTGGTGTTGTCGTAGCTGATCGCTTGGCAGCTTCTTGGAGTTCAGAGAATGTCCGGAAACGTAGGTTTTCTAGCAAGGCGCGGTAAATGGGAGCCATACCGTTGATGCAGGAATTCACCAATTGTTGCTCGGCCACGTTTGGGTCATGACAGTCTAGTGCTTGAACCATGAATCTCTTGACGAACTCA
This sequence comes from Papaver armeniacum, assembly GCA_023531295.1. NCBI lineage: Eukaryota > Viridiplantae > Streptophyta > Magnoliopsida > Ranunculales > Papaveraceae > Papaver > Papaver armeniacum. The sequence goes on along the minus strand of JAJJWW010008135.1, from coordinate 189,586 downwards.
TTCGGATGTTCGTTGTCTCGTTGGTACATCCTGCCTAGGTCCGAGAAGGTAACTTGTTCGGACACGAAGAAGAATTTCTTGTAAAACGCGGTAACCATGTCACCCCAGTTGGGGATGATGTTTGGCGCGGTGTTGTTATACCACGTGTATGCTCTTCCAGTAAGCGATTTCGAAAACTCCCTCAGACGGAGAACGTGATTGTATTCGTGTTCGCCCAGGGACTCCAGGAATCGGGAGATATGCTCTCATGCATTTCCAGTATCGTCGTACAGAGTGAATTAAGGAGAAGAGTACCCTCTTGGAAGAGGAATTCTTTGTACCTCAGGTGGATAAGGAGGTTGATGCTGATGTATGTCTATTTCATCGCTTTTGAATCGATTCCGAAGAAGTTGTTCCAAATCCTCTCGTGTGACAAAATTAGACGGCAGGCTTCTCTCCGGCGGGGTTCCGGCATGGATCCCCTCGTCTACGTCAATGCGTTCTGTCGAGGTGCCGACGCCAGGAGTGTTGGAGGTGTTTCCCATCGGCCCTAGAGGGCGTGACTCCTATGGTAACCGTTCTGTCAGAGCCTTGAGAAAGATGAGTACTTCTTTTTGAGTTGATACCATGTCCGTTTGGGCTCGAGCAAGGATCTCCTGTTGTTCCATCAAATCGGCGATGGTGGTATAGGGTCGGCTCCCTCTAGCTCCTCCGGTTTCTCGTCCGGTTGGCAGGATAACTGAAGTCCTGGTGGCGGTCGGAGGTTCCATGCTTGACGAGGCATTAGGGGCGGTAGCGGCAGCTCTGGCCCTGGTGATCGGTGGTGTAACACCTGGAGGAGGGTTTTCGGTGTTTCCAGGATTGGCAGGTTGCATAGAAGCATTAGAGGCGGCAGCGGCTCTGGCCCTGGTGACCGGTGGTGTAACACCTGAAGGAATGCTTTCAGTGATGTTGGGCTTATTAGGTGGCATAGTGATGCTGGTGGAAGGAGCGTTAACACCAGGGACAGATTCCGTGTTAGTGTTCTCGTGGCTCACAGCTGATCCGGACCTGAGTTCCACCATGTTGAAGTTGGGATTGAAAGATAGAAATTGTATTGTAACCGAAAGATCAATCATCCCGCTGTGGTCGCCAATTGTTTGAGGGTGAAAATGGTTTCTGCTGATTTCGATAATTTCGCGTGAGTGGGTGAGAAACTGAGTCTAAACCCTAAACAATATACTGCAATGGAGTACTTTAGATTCAAGAGATCAATTTGTACAAATCCGGCCTAAACCAAGAAATGGCCGTTCCATACTTGCTTCGGTCACAAAGTGAAGGAGAAGGGTTGGTTTTAGGGAGGGAAGCGAAGAAAGTGTTGAGACCAGAATAGTTGATTCTGGAAGAGTAGTTGTTTGACTTGTATCAGAAAGTGAAAGCTAACAGATGGGAAAGCTAGCAAGTGGTTTCTCAGTGTTGTATGCTCCTGACCAAAACTTGTTGTTTGGTGGAAATAGGTAAGACCTATTTATACAAGTCGTAACATAAAGTACTCTGGTCTCGTAGAAAATGGAAACGGCCGAGTAAAGTGGAAGGAGGTGATAAATGGGTAACGCCTAGAATTGATGTTCCATAATGAAAGGAGCGTTTCACCATTATTCCTTGTATTTACTAACCGACTCATTCTTATGAAACTTTCATGTAACGGGCGTAGTGTACGTCGCACGCTGTAAACCGCCAAACCAATACCCTTTATGAGCATCCCCCAGTTTATGACATGTGTTAGATGTCTCGAGTGTTTTCATGGGAAAACGTGTAGCAAGGTGTTACGTGTGGCATGGTGGCATGCCAGTGGCCATGGTAGAGTCGACATGGCTTTGCCAAAGAATAGGCGCGGCCAAATTTGGGGTTTAGATGCAAACCGTGATGTTTTGGCTTTGGGCCGTAAGTTAGGTGGAGAACTTGAACGGTCAAGATCCGCATCTCAGAGGGAAGGATAGCCGTTGATTATTGCAACCTTCCGTTTTAGCAGCCAACGTTGAGCATGGCTTTTCCATAGAGTGGGCGCGACCAAATTAGGGTTTAGGTGCAAACCGTGTGTTTTGGCTTTGGGCCGCAAGTTGCCATGCATCGGGTGGCGAACTTGTGTGGTCGAGATATGCATCTCAAAGAGAAGGGTAGCATTTGATTATTGCAACCCTTCGTTTGTAGCAGCCAGCGTTGAGCATGGCTTTGCCATAGAGTAGGCGCGGCCAAATTAGGGTTTAGGTGCAAACCGTGTGTTTTGGCTTTGTGCCACAAGTTGCCATGCGTCAGGTGGCGAACTTGTGTGGTCGAGATCTGCATCTCAAAGAGAAGGGTATCCATTGATTATTGCAACCCTTCGTTTGTAGCAGCCAGCGTTGAGCATGGCTTTTCCATAGAGTAGGCGCGACCAAATTAGGGTTTAGGTGCAAACCGTGTGTTTTGGCTTTGGGACGCAAGTTGCCATGCGTCAGGTGGCGAACTTGTGTGGTTGAGATCTGCATCTCAAAGATAAGGTTAGTCGTTGATTATTGCAACCCTTCATTTGTAGCAGCCAGCGTTGAGCATGGCTTTGCCATGGAGTAGGCGCGTCCAAATTAGGGTTTAGGTGCAAACCATGTGTTTTGGCTTTGGGCCACAAGTTGCCATGCGTTAGGTGGTGAACTTGTGTGGTCGAGATCTGCATCTCAAATAGAAGGGTAGTTGTTGATTATTGCAACCCTTCGTTTGTAGCAACCAGCGTTGAGCATGGCTTTGCCATAGAGTAGGCGCGGCCAAATTAGGGTTTAGGTGCAAACCGTGTGTTTTGGCTTTGGGACGCAAGTTTCCATGCGTCAGGTGACGAACTTGTGTGGTCGAGATCTGCATCTCAATGAGAAGGGTAGTTGTTGATTATTGCAACCCTTCGTTTGTAGCAGCCAGCGTTGAGCATGGCTTTTCCATAGAGTAGGCGCGGCCAAATTAGGGTTTAGGTGCAAACCGTGTGTTTTGGCTTTGGGACGCAAGTTGCCATGCGTCAGGTGGCGAACTTGTGTGGTTGAGATCTGCATCTCAAAGATAAGGTTAGTCGTTGATTATTGCAACCCTTCATTTGTAGCAGCCAGCGTTGAGCATGGCTTTGCCATGGAGTAGGCGCGGCCAAATTAGGGTTTAGGTGCAAACCATGTGTTTTGGCTTTGGGCCACAAGTTGCCATGCGTCAGGTGGTGAACTTGTGTGGTCGAGATCTGCATCTCAAATAGAAGGGTAGCCGTTGATTATTGCAACCCTTCGTTTGTAGCAACCAGCGTTGAGCATGGCTTTGCCATAGAGTAAGCGCGGCCAAATTAGGGTTTAGGTGCAAACCGTGTGTTTTGGCTTTGGGACGCAAGTTGCCATGCGTCAGGTGACGAACTTGTGTGGTCGAGATCTGCATCTCAATGAGAAGGGTAGTTGTTGATTATTGCAACCCTTCGTTTGTAGCAGCCAGCGTTGAGTCATGGCCTTGTCAAAGACTAGGCGCGGCCAAATTAGGGTTTAGGTGCAAACCGTGTGTTTTGGATTTGGCCGCAAGTTTCCATGCGTCAGCTGGTGACTTTGGACGGCTAAGATCTGCATCTTAGATGGAAGGGTGGTCGTTGATCATTGCAACCCTTCGTTTTGGCAGCCAATGATGTGAAGGAGATGCTGGCATGGTATAGGCGCGGCCAAAACTAGGGTTTGGTGCAAACCGTAGTGTTTGGCCTTGGGCCGCAAGTTGTCGTGCGTTAGGTGGTGAACTTGGATGGTCGAGATATGTATCTAGAAGAGAAGGGTAGCCATTGATTATTGCAACCCTTGGTTTTGGCGTGGAGAAGTGGCTGGCATGGTTTGCCATCGGCACGGTGGAGCGGCGAGAATGGTTGGCATGCCTTGGCGCAGAGACGTGGCTGTCATGGTTTGCCATTGGCACGGTGGTGCGACTGGCATGGTTGACATGCCTTGGCGCAGAGACGTGGCTGGCATGGTTTGCCATTGGCACGGTGGTGCGGCTGGCATGGTTGGCATGCCTTGGCGCAGAGACGTGGCTGGCATGGTTGGCATGCCTTGGCGCAGAGACGTGGCTGGCATGGTTTGTCATTGGCACGGTGGGAGAATTAGGGTGTTAGGTGGATACAGAGGTAATGCCAGTTAATACTAAGGGTTCTGTCGTGGAACATGACACATGTATAAAAAAAAGGTACCCTGGTAATTCTTACGTAAATACGCTGATTGATTCAATAAATGCGCTATTGGTCATAGTGACATCATGTCAGATGTACGGTTTTACGATTTTATCCCTAAGCTAAAAACTACCATCAACATCGTATGTGCAATTTATTGTATATATTGTATTCTTGTTTTCTTTATCTTATTTTTTTCTTGTCCTTCTGTATATAAGTCTTTGTAATGTGGAATTTTTCCCATGAAAAGTAGGGGTATTTGTGGGTATGAGTGGTCAGTGGCAGAGGTAGGAAATACAATTAAGAGGCTAATCTAAACGTGTGGACTTTTTTTTTTGGGTTAGAACTAAATTCAAAATACTTTGTGGACTAAATCCGACGGAAAGTAATAAATCCAAAAACATAATCAAACTTTATATAACATAAACTGGTTTTTTAGATGTTGTTTTGTATTTTATTTTTTTGGGTTAGTAAATCCCACAATACCTTAATATTTTCGGTTTTTTTAGATGTTGTTTTGTAGTAATAAAAACTCAATACCACAAAATTGTCAACAAGGATTAATAAACCCTGAGTTCACTAATCACCCATTTGGCTCAATTCCACCCATGTGAATGGTTGAATTGTTCCCCATTTCCAATAGAGATTTTAGTAACCATGAGGTGTGCACATAATTGGTGCCTTGGTTCGACAAGTGTATTTTCCATGAATACCCATTTGCTCTCGGGAGGTTGGTGCATATATAATGGTTCCTGTACCTATGTATTTTTTCCATGAAAAATAAATCGCAAGTTTGTTTGCTAGATATGAATGGTTGGTTCTTTCCTTTTCTTACCAAACAATTCATGGTAAATTCATAGAAATGTCAAATTGACTGCACACTGATACATATTTTATTAAGATGTACTAGTGAATATTTCCCATAAAATACTCTCAAATTTTAACTAGGTAGGTTATTTTGTGGTATGAATAAACAAAATGGAAAACAAAGTAACAAAGAAACACAAAGAGAAAAGGGTTGATATTTTCAAAATGTTTAAGAGTGTACATATTGGTGCAAGTTTGGTATAGTGTATTTCCCTTAAAAGAAATTTCGTCCCGAAATTAAGAACATGCTTATATCTAACACAAAATAACATGACAATTCAATTCAATTCAATTCAGCACATAACTAGCTATCATGCGATTTCCGACAAATAAAAAAAAATCCATATGCAAAACATTAAGCAACATCACCATCAATCATAACAAACAATCATGCACATCAGTTCATACATATTTTTTTTTTTTTTTTTTTTTTTTTTTTTTTTTACGTCCCATGTAAGATCTAAAGCCTAGAGCTCTGATACCAACTTGTAACACCCCGAGTTCCGGACCAGGGTCAAACCCCATATGGAGATCCGAACTCGGCACGGCCTGAAGAGACTTATGCATACATATTTTTGCTAATTTTCTTTTGCACAAAACATAGTTGAAACTTTATATAACATAAACTGAAGCATATAAATCCGCTTATTATCTTAATAACGATTTCAACCAAACATATTATGTCAAATTACATTTCCAGCAATACAATAAAACAATTCGATCACTAAGCTAGTCATTCATAACTTTCGTTGCGCCACTCTGATAAATCTGCAAGGATGTCAATTGGGGTGAGATGACAGCTCAATAGAATGTATTCCCAATTCTCCAATGATGCGCAAACATAATCATTTTATCAAGCAAAAACATATAACAAGAACGCATTACAACTTCAACGAATCAATAAATATATTCAAGAATCACAATACCTTAATATTTTCGATAACTTATCCAATCTAAAATTCAGTCTATGGGTTCACAACATTAATGTTATTATCAATAAATCATCCATTTAGGATCAACTCAACAATTCACTGTGCCATTCATCAATGATTCAACACATATATTCATGCATAAATATAGTTGAGTTCACTAATCACCCATTTGGGATTTAACACATCAATTCACAATTCATCCATATAAGTTCACACTTGAGTTCAACAATTTATTGAATTATATTTCGCACGTGAGTTCATAACACCAATTATGTTTTCCAACAAATACTTCAATTCGTATTTCAATACTTGAGTTCATAAACCCAATAAGGTTTCCAATAGAGATTTCAACACACGATTCTGCATCACAACAAGTAACCATGAGGTCATGTTAATATCAACAATACTTTCGACAAATCTACCAATTTAGGTTTTAACAATTGAGTTCACTAGTTTAATGTCCTTGGTTCAGACACCACCTATCGTTTATCTAACTTTACATCCTCCATCGATGGTCGAACAAAGTTCCTATGGGGATCATACCCATTTGCTCTGGGGATCATTACCCGGTTTAATAATGCGTATGAAAACCTTGGTTCATACACCACCTATCGCCACCGCACGGACAGCCGCCATCGATGATCGGAAACACAAGTTCCCATGGGGATCATTACCCATTTAATTCTCGGGGATCATTACCCGTCGTTAGCATGAAATCATATTTCATCTAACGTAAAAATATGAACTCATTTCATTTTATAAATCGTTTTTGCATGCAACACAAGCAACCATGGCATAAGAACATAATTATCTTTCAAGCATTTCTACAAACATGCTAACTGCATCCAGTTTGCATCATACATATTTGGGTTATTTATTCATCTGATCTTCCTGAAACTTTTACAGAACATACATTGCTCCATAAGCAACAACATATCTAAATTTCACACCAAACCAACGGTTCAAACAAAGGTTATTGAATTTACAAGGATATCCTAAAAACTGGGCAGATTACATGTCATTACCAAACAATTCATGGTAAATTCATAGAAATGTCAAATTGACTCAATCCAAAGCACACTGGATAGATAAATCACAAATCTACAACTTTTATTAAGGACTCAAATCGTTTTAGCATCATTAAGACTTCCTAAGAATATCAAAAACACATCATAGCAGAACTGTCCAGAATTTCAGAAACTATCAACCAAATTCAAACACATATTCAACGGTGAATTTGTGGTGGAATACTCTCAAATTTTAACTAGAGATACCCAATCATGTTATGTACCAATAATAGAAGTCTGATCATCAATAATATGCATCAAATTAAATAGACAAATTTCAGAACCCTAATGATATAAGAATAAACAAAATGGAAAACAAAGTATAACAAAGAAACACAAAGAGAAAAGGGATTAAACATTCTACCTCAATTCCATTGATTCTCCACTGATTTTTCCTAGCTCCAAATCATCTTCTTCATCTCCATATCTTTCTCCTCTAAAAATCTCTAGCCTTTTGGTTTTCTAATCTCTAAATTCTCTCTCCAAAAATCTAATATAAACTTATACTATGCTCATAATAATTCTAATAATAAATAATTAACATTTTATTATTTTCTTTATCTTTTCATTTTTCCTTAATTTTATTTATTATTAATTAATCTATTTACACCCTAACTTGTAGCTTTTCTATTTCAATGCACCCACCTAAGCTAAGGAAAAGAAACAATATTCTATACCACATGGTTAGCTAAGTTTGGTATAACCCGACCCGAAACCGTAAGTTAAATTACAGGGTATTACATTCTACCACCCTTAAAAGAAATTTCGTCCCGAAATTAAGAACATGCTTATATCTAACACAAAATAACATGACAATTCAATTCAATTCAATTCAAAGACATAACTAGCTATCATCATGATTTCACAAATAAAAAAATCCATATGCAAAACATTACAACATCACCATAAATCATAACAAACAATCATGCACATCAATTCATATGATTTTTTTTTTTTTTTTTTTTTTTTTTACGTCCCATGTAAGATCTAAAGCCTAGAGCTCTGATACCAACTTGTAACACCCCGAGTTCCGACTGTGGTCAAACCCTTATGGAGATCCGAACTCGGCACAAGGACTTTTGTGAACTAAATTCAAAATACTTTGTGGACTAAATACGAAGTAATAAATCCAAGGGTTTTTTAGATGTTGTTTTGTATTTTATTTTTTTTGGGTTAGTAAATCCAGGGTTAGTAATCCAAGGTTTTTTTTAGATGTTGTTTTGTAGTAATAAATCCAAAATCTAATATAAACTTATACTATGCTCATAATAATTCTAATAATAAATAATTAACATTTTATTATTTTCTTTATCTTTTCATTTTTCCTTAATTAATAAACCCTTGGCTCCACCCATGTGAATGGTTGAATTGTTCCATGTTTAGTAGGTGTGCACATAATTGGTGCACAAGTGTATTTTCCATGAATAGGTTGGTGCATATATAATGGTGTACCTATGTATTTTCCATGAAAAAGCAAGTTTGTTTGTAGATATGAATGGTTGGTTCTTTCCTTTTCTTGCAGGTGCGTACATATTGATGTACTAGTGTATTTCCCATAAAAAGGTAGGTTATTTTGTGGTATGAATATAACGTATGGTTGATATTTTCAATGTTTAAGAGTGTACATATTGGTGCACTAGTGTATTTCCCATAAAAAATTAGGTATGTTTGTAGGTTTGAATGGTCGATTCATGTTTTATGTTTTGTAGATGTGCACATTTTGGTGCGCCAATGTACTTTTCATGAAAATTAGGTTAGTCAGTGGGCATGAATGATCGATTTCAGGCATATTTTGTAGGTGTGTACAAAATTCATTCCATATATCTGACCTTGTTGTACGTAATTTCTTCTTTACTTCAACTACAACTGGATCTTCCTCTTCTTCTCTGGGACGGATCACAAATGTTGAGTTAATTTCAGAACCTTGAACACTTGCTTCTTGTTCTTTTAACTATGAGGCCACTGAAATTGATGGATGGTTTGAGTCCGAGGTAACAACATGATTGGATGCTCTTTAACTCTGTTACATTATTGGTCTAATTTGGACGATTCAGAAACCCTAAATTGAACAATTGAAATACTGATTTTAACAATTGAACAAAAATCCCGATTTGAACAATTGAACAAATACCTTGATTTGAAGAATTGAACACAAACCCTAAATTGAACAGAAACCCTAATTTTCTAATACCCGAATCATTGATTCACTACTGCTAGAGAAGAAGAAAGATAAGGAGATGACGATTATAAGTTTTAATGGGAAGAATAAGATGATTCAGAAGAAGAAGAAGATTCAGAAGAAGCATTGGAGAGTAGAGGGGTTTTTATTGATGGGTTACTCGATTTAGAAGAAGAAATGAATGGGGCTAAATATGATGACGGTTTGATAGCCATATATACTATCGGTATCGGTGGTTAACCAAACAGAATGTGCCTCATCCGATACCATCTCGTTAAAACAATAATTACCGATAAAATTCCGTTACCGACTTCCGATAACCGTTATATCAAAAAATACCTATAGGAACTCGAATTATCGGTAACGACTATCAGAATTCGGTATCCCATTGACAGCCCTAGTCCCGACTTAACAAGCTTTGCAAAAAAATTTATTGCCATCAAAAATATCATTGATCAACATAATGCCATCACGATCCTGTTTATCGACAGAGAATTTTTAAAATCAGTAGAGGGAATGCGAGTCTCGTACATGATTCTCATAACATTGTTAGTCCTTATGAGTCTTCTGACTATAATATCTGAAATATGAACGAAGAATATAATTCTAATATTTATAATAGCAATGAAGTAGATAACAATGATAATAAAGACGATTATGATAATGACATTGGAAGCGATTATGATGTTGATATTAATGCTAATGAAGACAACCAGTAGCAACACGACGATGACTACGGTAATAAGGAAAGAAATCCCCGACAAAATAAAATTTCATAAATTGGTTGAAAAAAAGGTACTAGTTAGTTAGTTCGTGTAACTTTCTAAATGGTGAACATTAGTTTAATAATATATGTTTTTAAAATTTGAAGTCTTTAATTATGTAGGTATTGTATATTATTTATAAAAATTCGAGTTTTAAGTTTTAAGCTTTCATTTTTGAGAAAAAAATCCCTCAAAAAGTATTTATATATATATAAATATTGTAAGAAAGTTGTTAGAGCACTGCTCGGTCGAACTCGCAAGCGTTGTTATCTCAAGCTTGTTTGTCAAGTTTAGTTGTCAAAACTATAAGTTTTGATTTCTAGTCTACTTATAGTTATGTCTCGGATTAGGATAGAATGTTTAGTTGAGTTTTAGACTTCACGGCGTTCATCGATTGAATACGGAGAACTACTAAGGGGAGCTTGTGGAATTTCATCAACAAAAGGTATGTGGAGACTTAAACTCATCTATCACTCAGAAGTCTATTCTATTCTATCTCCTATTGAGACAAAGTCTTATAGCTATATAGTTAATGGCAATGATCCTCCGGTTGTTACAGAAGGCGATGTAACTGTTCCAAAGGATATTGGTGCATATGATCTTGACGAGATTCTCGCTGCAAAGCAAAATTCTGATGAATTAAATGCTATCATCCATGCCATTACCCGGATCTTCAGTACCATGTGACTACGTGCACTAAGTCTAAAGATGCTTGGGATATCTTAGAAACTGTATTCGATGGAAGCTAGGATTCAAAACCTAAATTATGATTGGGAAAACCTTCGTATGGCTGATAAAGATTCATTTGATGAGTTTAATCACAAAGTGTCTGAAATTATTAATGCATTTTTTGCATTGGGTAAGATTATTCCTGAAAAGGACATTGTGATGAAAATTCTCAGATCGTTCCCAGCCAAATAAGATTCTAAGAAACATGCCATCGTTGAAGGAAATAACCTTGATACACTTTCCAGATTCACTCTTGTTGGGAAGTTAAAGATCTTTGATCATGATCATACATCTAAATCTGGAAAGGATGTTGCTTTCAAAGCACAAAAGAACACTAAATTACTTGACAAAACTAAAAGTGTTGGCACCTCTGTTGTTGATCCTTTTGAGACTGATTCATCAGATGAAGATCTTGACAACTCAGTCTCACTGATCACAAGACAGTTTAAAGATCTTCTTTTAAAGAGAAGTAAATGGTTCATCAGAGATAAACCCAGAGTTTTCTGTCAAACCTCATGATCGTGCTCCTCCTAAAAATAGGGACACCGTCGATACTGACGATGAGGATATGCCACAGTGCTTTAAGTGTAAAGGTTTTGGTCATTTTGCTAATGAGTGTCCAAATCGTAGAAAATACACTGGGAACAAATGTCTTGCTGCAACTCTTGATGAGATGTCTGATCACTATGATTCAGATGAAGATGAAAAGTCAAGTGTTGCGCTCCTTGGTGAAAATATTGATTTTGATAATTGTAGCAATACGTACATCAATCTTGATATTCTTCCAGGATAAACTTCTTCAACCACTTTGGAGGATAAATGGATTTTTCCTTTTCTAATGAAAATTCTATCTCACATATTTCAGGTGCCTCAATTTGTTTAGTAGCATGCTCGACGATGGTGTATGAACCATCCTCCACATTGACATGTTCTTATTGTACTATAAAGGGTCATGAAATCTCAAAGTGTTTCAAGTACAAACATAAAATAAGATATGTCAACAAACTTCAACGGAGAGCAAATCGATTAGCAAACAAGCTCAAACTTGTTCAGAAGTCGAATTTTTCTGAGGTATGCAAACTCGACTCATCTCCGAAAAAGTTAATTTCTAAAGAAAAAGTTAGACCTCTACAGAAAAGAACAAGGTCTAAACAATATGTGAAAAAGGGTATTAAGAATTTCGTACAAGAAGTGTATGGTGGATAGATTATTGTTCACCCCAACACAACTTAAGTGTGTTGAAGGTGCGTCTCATCTCATGTGCCTGACGTCAAAGAGACAAGAGTTTGCACAATTCAGGCTTTAGGAAAAGATTTTTTTTTTGGTTGTTGTTATTGGTTTTCTGGAATTCTGTTGATATTTTCATATCATAAATTGGTATTGAAAAGGATTTCCTTTTACTTATTAAAAAAAGGGTTAAAATATACAATTATACATTATTTAGGGTTATGAATTGGTCGTACGTGAATCCTACTCTGTATATAGGTTCTGTAACCCTACATTCTTTTTTTTTCCTTCCCTGAAAACTCTTTTTATCACAAGACTGCTTGTAGAGCTTGATTTGTGTATTCTTTCACAATCCCATACTTGTATGGAGACTCCAAGTATCATATCTTCCGATTGAAAAGATGTTAATATGATTGTTAAGCCATCAATCATGAAGGAAAAAGATAAGTCTCCTTCCTCTACAACTTTGAATAGAAAAAGGAAAAATATGAAAAACCAAGGGCTATCCCCTCTAATCTTCATAAGTTTTTTGGTGTTCTTGAAGAGTTAAAGGAAACAAGGAAGGAGATTCAAAAAATAAAGGCTATTGTTTTAAGAACTCTTGAAATTCAGAAGGCCCTGGTTCGACATCAATCAAGATTGTTTGTTGGAATTGACTCCTTTCTTCATGAACCTTATGTTCCAATGGCTGTTGACGATAAGGAGTTCGGAGACGATAAAGATTTTTTCATAGGTCTTAATGTCTAGGAAACTTCTTATGAGAATTTATTCTTGTGTTTAAGAAGGATAATTAGGGTTTGGAATAGCAAATATTGTGATTACACATAGATATTGCCAACGATTTTCATCTTGCAATGTTTTAGATTTATTTATTTAAATTCTAAGTTATTTGGAAGATGATTTTTGCGGTATTAATCTTTATTGGTTTCATATATTGCAAATATTGTTATGGGATATGTGTGTTTATGTCTGTGAACTATGATTGTCCCATATATGTCAAAAGTTAAGTCTATTATGTCATTATGCAAATATTGATAAAAGATAGAATGAACTTTTGAATATTCCACAATATTGATCTTTCCCTGATCCACTTCTACGTGAAAGTACTGTATGGCTCCGTAAGTTTTCTTATGACGAGCATTTTCGATTAAATTAATCATTGAGTTTTCTTTGTGGTTAATTAATTTGAGTTTTCTGGATACAAATTCATGTTACATGTGATTTGTTAATGTCCAAAGAAATCCTTCTTTTCTTGTAAAAGTAAGGTCGCTCTTGTTGTTCTTTCGGGAATGCCATTTTATGGGGAGAGTTCTTAATTGAACTTGTGCTTAATTGCCAAATCTTTTTGGGGAGTGCGGTTGTGGAATATTGTAGGAGTTTTCTTGTATCTTTATAAACTCTTTGATGAATACACTAAGTTTCGACTATGTAAATCATCGAAACGAAGTTGATATGTTCTCTTTTAGTCATGAAGTATCTCTTTGAGAATTTCATTATGATCCCGCTAGTTTTCGTACCTTTGCCAATTTATATTGACAAAAAGGGGGAGAATTATTTTGTAGTTCACACTACATATACATATGGTTTACAGATCATTATGTAAGGGGGAGTGGTTTTCATTTTGAGATGAAGTATTGACTAAGGGGGAGTGATACACATCACCGTAGTATTATTGTCAAAGTTGTGATACAATTGAACTTTGATGTTGTGTAATAATATTATGACACTGTATAACAATACAAAAATATCTTGTTTTTATATATTGTTATGGCTATGGATCTTCAACAACTATGATGCTGAGTTGAACACGTTGAGAATCACTGGAGTACTTGGAGTGACGAAGAATTCAAGGAATGTTGAAGAACCAAGGAAATCAAGCATTTGGATGAGAAGCTACAAAGTTTATTTATTTTGTAATCCATATGTATTGATAGTTTTGTCACTAAAATTGACAAAGGGGGAGATTGTTAGAGCACTGATCGGTCGAACTCGCAAGCGTTGCTATCTCAAGCTTGTTTGTCAAGTTTAGTTGTCAAAACTATAAGTCTTTATTTCTAGTCTACTTATAGCTATGTCTCCGATTAGGATAGAATGTGTAGTTTAGCTTTAGACTTCAAGGCGTTCATCGGTTGAAGACGGAGAACTTCTAAAGGGAGCTTGTGGAACTTCATCAATAAAAGGTATGTGGAGACTTAAACTCATATATCAATCAGAAGTCTATTTTCTTATATCTCATATTGAGACAAAGTCTTATAGCTATATAGACTTTGTTATTATACGCATTTGATATTACGAGTTGAGTTTAACTCGCTTATATCTTTCTCAAAGTATGTGTTGGAAAGCTTTTTTGCTTTAACCACATTCATCATTATTCTTGACGAAGTTCAAAAGATGATCATGTGAAAATCACATGGTAACATCTTACATGATTTGTGTGAGACAGTCATTTGATGTAGACTCGGAAAGTTTCGTATAGATCATTCGATCACTTGAAAATTGCTTATAAGCTAATAGTTTGTGTGAGATAGCTATTGTCGTCTTCTAAGAATGTTTCAATGATTGAAATGGGAGTTAAGAGCTAAAACCCATGTCTGGATACATTACGGTTTGTGTACTTAGTATACGAACTGTTTTGACAGAATTCAGGACCAGAAGTTTGCATACCCATTCGCAAACTTATTCAACTGTGAAGTCGAGGTACTTAAGTTTGCATACCCGTTTGCAAACTGATTTAACTGTTGAAGTCCGGGAACCAAGTTTGCGTACCCGTTCGCAAACGGTTTCAACTGAGTTCGGTCCGGAGCTAAAGTTTGCGTACCTGTTTGCAAACTGTCGGCTTGTGACCAATATCCGGAACTTAAGTTTGCGTACCCATTTGCAAACTTAAGTGGTTCAAGTTCTAAAATTGGCTATGTATGGTTTCATACTCATGAAAAAATACATTTATAAATTATGGAATGCAATCTTTGCAAACCGTGGCTAGAATGTTCATGAACTGATTCTTTTGAATCAATCCGATTTTGCTTCAGTTGTGTCTTGTATACTTCTATGAGAATATAAACAATTGAACAACTCTATGAGTAACACAAATGGATTCATTTGATTATCATTGATTTTCCCTATATCCTATCCCCATTTTCCCTATTTCCAATCCCCTTTACAATTTCTACAATCAATTTATTTTTCAGTTTCGGTTTTTCCTAAGTACCACCCATAAAAATTAAATTGACTCTAACTATCAATGTTACTATTTTTATTAATCTTCTTCGTTAATCCCTCATTTTCATGAAACAAAACCCTAAGTTGGATTTGAATCAATAATTATAGTACATCTTAATCGGCTATTAATCGGGATACTATTATTATGGAACCCCATTGGTAGCAAATGCTCCACCTAGTTCCTCAGAATAGGATTTCAATATTTAGGAAACCGTCCCCTTCTAATCTCGAGCCATTACTACCATGATAGCTGATGACAAACATGGGAGATACTAAATCCATATTCCCTGATTTATTCTCTAAGGAAGTAAAAGTAAGAAAATAATGAATCATACGGGAAGAGGATCGGATATTAATGGGATTTTGAGTGCTTTATATTTTGAAGTTAGGAGCGGAACATGGCTGATCGATGCATAGGTTTTTCTTAATTTTCATATGAAACATCCAGTGTAAACTCTTGCGTAACGATCTTTCAGTATGGTGATGATTTTTAATTTTCTTCATTTGTTGACGCATCTTTTCACTCATAGCAAGTCCGTGCAATTCAGTTGTCAAATTAATGCATGATCCACAGAGGATAAGGCTTGATTATTCAAACCTCCTTTGTCAACAACATGTAGGAATGCCGGTGTTTTCAAATCTAGGAAAGCTCCAGATGATAAGACATGTTTAATGGCTATGATATTCCAGATCAGTAATGTCAAAGTCTAAATGACAAGGAAGCTTTAGTTGATAATCGTGTTAATCAGTAACGCAATGTATGCTCCAACTAGTTTTTAAGCATTTTAAATCTTATTTCAAAAAAAAAAAAAAAAACTAGTTTTTAAGCATAAGCAATATATGGTTTAGTTGTTAACTGTGATGAATTACGAAGATGGAGTAAAGAGGTAGCAGTCGACAGTGAAAATGGAGATCGAAAGTGTTTTGTTGTAGGGTGGTTTTATGGTTAGGTGTAAATAAAAAGTCAAGAGATGGTATTTAGGATATATACATTTTTATGTGGGTGATACTTAGGATAATTGGGATTGGAATTATGGAGGATGGGAAATAGGAAAAATGGGGATGTGAAATAGGAAAAACCTTATCATTATTGTTTGACTGATCATTATATGTGATCTAGAAGTGTTAGATGAATAAGGTTATTACAAAAGTGTTCATATGGCTAACTTCAGTTAACTGTTGTTGAGCCAACTCAATATACACGTTTAGGTACGGTTACCCATATCTAAATGAAGGTATATTTCATTTGTGTGTAACAAGCCAAGACCATCTAACGATTAAAAGATATTGGCTTGAATCTAATCAGGTTTTCATCTAACGGTGAATATTGATTGCTTTGTTCCAAAGTTATCACACCCTGATTTGAAGACTATATAAGGGAGAACTCTAGCAACTGTGTGATATTAGTTGTGACTAGAGTCGATTCTCCATTAACCTAGGTTTTTCCTAAAACCATTATAGGTTAACGACTTAAAGACTTCCCTGGGATTATGAAGCTAGACCCAACTATTTTTTCTATAGTTGCGTGTTTTGATCTTACTTTGTTCTATCGTATTGAGTACTATCTTCTCTAAGATTTGCTCGAGATTTATCTCCGATAGGTAAGATATAAAAAGTAATCACAAAGCTCTTCGTCTCATTCTTTGTGATTCCACAATAACTTGTTCTACTACCATATAGTTAAGTTATTGTGAGGTGATTGATATTACTAGGCTGTTCTTCGGGTATATAAGACCGGTGTATCAATTGGTTATTGTTCACCTTGATTTATCAAAAGACGGAACAAAAAATCATAGGTATTTTTGTGGGAGACAGATTTATCTATTCAATATACTTTTTTGTGTGAGACAGATTTGTTTATCAAGTCTTCGACTTTGGGTCGTAGAAAATCTTAGTTGTGGGTGATATCACCTAAGGGAATCAAGTGCGTAGAGTCCTGATGGGATTCAGAGGCGTAAGGAACGCGACTGTACCTTAATCAGTGTGAGATTGGTTAGGCTCAACTACATTCCAGTCCGAAGTTAACTTGTAGTAAGCTAGAGTCTGTAGCGGCTTAATAC
This sequence comes from Papaver armeniacum, assembly GCA_023531295.1. Classification (NCBI taxonomy): domain Eukaryota; kingdom Viridiplantae; phylum Streptophyta; class Magnoliopsida; order Ranunculales; family Papaveraceae; genus Papaver; species Papaver armeniacum. Next base: position 172,380 of record JAJJWW010008135.1, on the reverse strand, counting down.
AGTGTGGTGTTCAAATCTGGAATAGGTCCCGTGGTTTTTCTGCATTTGCGGTTTCCTCGTTAACAAAACTTCTGGTGTCTGTGTTATTTATTTTCCGCATTATATTTTATATATAACTAGGTATCACGCCGGCCTGCGGCCGGCGCTCAACCTCTCGTTGATTTTAGAAAAATTGTTCCGAACTTATATAGCTTAAAGTATAATATAGCTAAACAATATTTAAAGTTTATATTAAGTAAAGATTTAATACCTAAACAATAATGGAATTGAACATTAACTGAAAATAGTCGGGAGCAAAACCTTTTTAGACTATTGTTTATTGTTTGGTCGATCGATTAGTATCACAGTAGCGTATTTAATTAGTTGGACCACAGTAGCCAGATAAGGGGGCCCCGGCGGTGTAGAAAATTTAAAGGCAGGTGTAGTGCCCCAATATTTAGTTGGTCGTATCATATTATAGTGTGTTAGTTAGTCGGGTCACAGTAGCGTTTTTAATTAGTTATACCGTAGTAGCCGGATAGAGGGCCGGGGCCGTAGGCCCCGGCGGTGGAGAAAATTTAAAGGTAGGTGTAGCGCCCCAATATTTAGTTAGTCATATCATATTATAGTATGTTAGTTAGTCGGGTCATAGTAGCGTTTTTCATTAGTTGGACCGTAGTAGCCGGATAGGGGGCCGGGAGGTGGAGAAAATTTAAAGGCAGGTTTAGTGCCCCAATATTTAGTTGGTCGTATCATATTATAGTGTGTTAGTTAGTCGGGTCACAGTAGCATTTTTAATTAGTTGGACCGTAGTAGCCGGAGGCCCCGGCGGTGGAGAAAATTTAAAGGCAGGTGTAGTGCCCCAATTTTAATTGGTCGTATCTTATTATAGTGTGTTAGTTAGTCGGGTCACAGTAGCGTTTTTAATTAGTTGGACCGTAGCGGTGGAGAAAATTCAAAGGCAGGTGTAGTGCCCCAATATATAGTTGGTCGTATCATATTATAGTGTGTTAGTTAGTCGGGTCACGGTGGCGTTTTTAATTAGTTGGCCCGTAGTAGCCGGATAGGGGGTCGGGTCCTACGGCCCGGCGGTGGAGAAGGCAGGTGTGTTAGTTAGCCCTATCTATAATAGTTGGGAGCTTTAGTTGGTCGGGTCATAGCATAACGGTCCCACTATTTAGTTGGTCGTGTCGTATTATAGTGTGTCCGTTAGTCGGATCACAGTAGCGTGTTTAATTAGTTGGATCAAATTAGCCGGACAGGCCGGGGTGGTGGAGAAAATTTAAAGGCAGATGTAGTGCCCACATTAAAATTAGTTGGTCGTATCATATTATAGTGTGTTAGTTAGTCAGGTCACTGTAGCGTGTTTAATTAGTTGGATCATAGTAGCCAGATAGGCCGGGGCCTACGGCCCCGATGGTGGTGAAAATTTAAAGGCAGATGTAGTGCTCACATTAAAATTATTGTGTTAGTTGGTCCTGTCTATATTAGTTGGGAGCATATTTAGTTAGTCGGGTCATAGCAGAACAATCCAAGTATTTAGGTGGTCGTGTTATATTATAGTGTGTTAGTCATGTCACAGTAACGTATTTAATTAGTTCAATCATAATAGCCGGATAAGGCCGGGGCAAGATGAGAATTACAGATTCTCCATTTGCTTATTTTTTAATGTAGTTCCCTCGATAAGGTCGGAACCTTTGAGACCCATGATTTTATTGGTCCGCTCAAATTAGTGCGAACCTATAACCACCCTTTAGATTCTCTTAAAGTTAATATTTCGCATTAAGGGTTGAGGATTCCCACATGCTAAAGCCCATTGTTTTGAAATAATGATGGTCAGGCTCTCCGGTCTCTTCGGATTTCCCCACATGATAATGCCCATTGTTCAAAAAAACCATTCAGCAGTACTAAAAGAAAAAGGACTATTATATTTAGCAGTTAGCCCCCTTACATTGGTCTATCCTACATGTTGTATTTGTTTAATCGTTAGAAGCAAAATTAGTACTTGTAACAATGCTGATGTTATCGCCTGCTCCTACTCAAAATCAGAGTCATGTGGTCCCAACTCCCACATTAGTGTCTTCCACCACCAATCCAAAACCCGACTGTCTTATTCAACTACACCACTTCTAGTGAAGTCCTTACAGGAGGCAATATGCGCTGTTAAGAAAGTTATAGTTACAGAGGTTTTGAGTACTACAAAAGTTTATTAATTTATAGAAGCTTATTTGATTGATCAAAATAACTATTCTACCCCCCAGTTCACTGCACTTCAAAGAATGACAAATGTAGTCAAACATCACTAAGAAACAACAGTTCTAAAAATTGTAACTAAAAAGATGACATGTCAATTTTAAGTTGACCTTGTCTTGACATGGTATGTCAATTTGAAACTTTATATGTTCCTGACATGCGTGTCGAATAGCATATCTTACTGTAAAATGGTATGCCAATATAAAAAGAGGATATTTAAGTTGTCCAGCTTACTGATAAGCTGAAAGATCTCTTACCATTTTGTAAGAATTCGATGTAGTTGCAGCTCCTTGATATTCGACTGTAAGAGAGCCACGGTTGCTCTTCTAACTGCCTCATAAGGCTAAGGAGAGTTGCACACCTACCTGTATACATCGAATCTTTAATTAGCTATTGATGTCGTTCCATAAATGCTTCATTAATCAGTCGTACAATGTTCGAGAATCTTATTCCAAATTTGTACATTCAGTTGTTCGTCGACAATAATTTGACAGTGCCAGCATCCATCCTTGTATCTTTGCAGCCAATTTCTCATATTTTGTGCTCCTTCATGAAATACACTCACACACAATGCAATGGTAAGAATAACTATCGAACATGATATGTTTTTCACATGGAAGCTCTAGTACCTCTGTTGAGTATAGCTGGTCAGCTACGGGGAAACTTTCAACTGAAAAATCCAAATAAACTTAGGACCAATACCACCAACCTTCTTCTTTTCCAGGCTCATCTGAAACTGTAATTACGGCGAGTCTGTAATTTGATTTTGAAGAACACAAAGTACCAACCAACAAAAAACAGCTAACTTCTTCTAATTTGAAGAATCTATTATCTTCCCATTAAAGAACTTATGAAACGAAAAACAAAAAAAGTGAAGATGATAAAGGTACCCAGAGTGATGGAACAAATTATTTATATATCTTTAATGACTAAGCAAAACCCTTCTGCATGCATCTCTGCGTAATCTGGTCCATGATGCGTCTGTCGTGGATTTCTCAGTTGCTCGTAGATAATTTTTCATCTCCTCATCGACACTATTCCCATTCTTCCATGGGTTAGCAGCAGAAAGTTCATTTGTTAAAGTAATCATTCTGCAAAAAAAGGGAAGATCTTTAAATGTATATATATCAAGTCATAATTAAGAATCCGCAAATCATAAGTTCTGAAATCTTAAGTAGTAATAGTGTGGTAAACCAATTATACAAAGCAACAATCCTTTTATAAACGTTTACTTTTACTTTTAAGCAGCAATTACAGTAATGAAAGTTGGCTTACTCATTCATCAAAAATGAAAAAACTTCATTAGGCAACGAAATTTATTGAACACAAACAAAAGCTTCATTTGGCGAGACCTTGAATGCTCGTAAGCAAATTTGAGTATTACTGCTCCCTTATGACAGCCATCCCAAATTACTTTGTCCTCAGCATGAGTCACAATTGGAACCTCTTTAAGCAACGTAAAAGTAATCAGATGTGGATCAAGTCCAGAGTTATCAAACTGCCATTTTCCATCGAAGATAAATTCACAGACCTTGTTTTGGGCTACGCTAAGCAGTGATGATTGTATATTCATTCTGCCATTTTCCAGAAGGAAACTAATTTCCCAAAGAACATACCGTGGTACTGGTTCCCCGACTATGCTTTTGCATTTAGTGTATCCATGCGATAGTAGTCATCCCAAATACCACACCAATTTTCCAAATTTAATTTTACCTTATCACCTTTGCCAATAATTCTGAGAAGCATTATGAAACACCAAATTAAAGTGGCATGCCTGATATTTCCAATCCTTATATACAACACCACAGCTTCTTGGTAATTGTCCGATTACGGATCTATTGAATCTGCATCAAATTCATGAAGAGTTATATCTTATTGCACTGTTTTGATGGCAGGTTCGAGTAAACATAATAAAGATTAAAATTTACACAATTAAAGAATCAATTGTTTCTCACTTCCTTCCTGGGCATCAATCAATCAAAAACGTTAATCCAACTAAGAAAAAATTATACAAAAACTGAGACTAACGTAAGCTGGAACAGGTTAATGATTGACGTAGTTTTTTGTTTATGTTATTCTTTTTTTAGCTGATATTTTAAGCATCCATCTCCATCTCAAATTCAGGGGCATCAATCAACGTAAAGAATGGGCAATATAACAAATTGACAGGACGTCAAGGTACAGGCTACACAAAGAAAATAACAGAATAAATAAATATAAGTAGATTTCCACTATCATGCCTACATCACGATTAGGAGGAAGCTTGTTTGGTGCAATAGAACATATGAGATTTTGGTCATTAATCAATGAGCAGTGCAAACAATAGGTAAAAAAGAAAAACATTCAAAGAGCAACTATCTGACTGACAATATATTAAACCATACCTGCAAAACTCGTTCAGTGTGACTCAGTTCAAGATCTTATTTTTGTGCACGGAGTGAAGTATATGCTTCAACATCGATCCCGTTCATCACTCAGCAAAACAAACCAATTCTTCTCAATGGAAACAACATCACACATTCTTGTTCATCACCAATACCTTCAATTCCTCCATTCAACACCATTCCATCCATCCCTGCAGTTGCGCAAACTCTACACAGCAATTCCAATTTCACTTCCCAGTTCATTGCTGTAGCATAACATCACCAATATCACTGCACCACTTTCTTGCTGCAACTTCTGAGCATCAAAACTCTCTTAACTCTGCTCAAGCCATTATCTCCATCTCCCAAAAATCACCACCTGCAATTCCAACATCAGAACCAAGCTACTTCCATACAACCAATCCCTGCTACCGTAAAACATCACCTCATGCAACAACATACTCTCTACAGTTCTTATATCCAATGGCACCTGCAGTTCTGAGCATACATCTAAATAATTACAGCATTCATTCATTCAGTTCAATCAGCTTCTTCTCTTCTCTGCCAGGCCAAGTACCAGCTAACAACTGGTCCTCCCATTACTCACAACCACCAACAACCACTTGAACTGCAGTTTCATCATCATTCCACAAACACCATTTCCCTGTTTAATTCGTGCTACTGCAAACCTGCTTCAGGTCATTATAGTCCTCCAACTGATGGCAACAGTTCCAATACCATTGCAATCTCAGTACTACCCTCAGTTCCATGGCAACCTGCACCAAAATCATCTTCTATTCATCGCCATACTCCCTGTACATAAATCCTAGCATATATCTATATATTCAAGCATCATTCCATTATTCCTTATCACAAAAACAACACCACCACTCATCTGAGATCAACTTCAACAATCTCTGCAGAAAAAAATAGACACTTCGTTTAATACAATACCCATCTTGTAGCTGAATAATAATAATGAACAGATTGGGTTGTACACTAAAATTTTAGTTAGTTGCTAACAGTCAAAATAAAAGTAATAAGATGTAAGTAGCGCATTCAAAGAGTACTTTCAGCTTTGAAATTCAACAAAGAAACCCGTAATCAAATCAACCACAGTGTTGATGAAAAATCAGCTTTTGAGATAACTAATTTAGCTAAATACCATTGAAATCTGAAGATAAAAGAGAAGAAAATACCTGGCTGGACAAATTTAGCTTCCAGAATTAGATTGAAATTCTCCAATCTCAAGCATGATCTTCTCCTCGAATTTGAAGTGCAAGTTCTACAATCCTTGAGAATTTTCACCATTGAGTGAGCTGAACAAAAACCCGGATTAATTTTCCTGAAAAAAAAAAATCAAATTGGTTAGGTTTGTATGAGCATCGTAAACAACGAATCTTCGAAGAAGATATATACAATTACCTGAGTCCATTATTAATCTTCAAAGAATTAAACCCAGAATTAGGGTTCGGAAAGGAAATCTGCGTCACTTATTCTTCTTTGTGAATTTTTAATTAATCTGGAAAGAATGAAACCCAAAATTTGATTGCGATAATCGATTGTTGTTGATGGTGGCGATGGATTGTTCCTCTCAAGCATGATCTTCTCCTCGAATTTGAAGTGCAAGTTCTACAATATTAAGAAGCATACATCAAACTATGAATAGGAAAAAAACCCATAGAAATTGGCTATATACCCTCCAATCCGGCCCAAAATTCGGTATATAATTCCTCTTAGTCTTTCGTAGTATTAAGTCCATGTAAAAACCCAATCCGAAGAGCTTCCCGACCTTCGGATCAGGGTCCCCATTAAATGATGTCCGTCTGATAGCCCTGGCTATCATGGACACAAACCTCATTGTCTTTCGTAGCCGTCCATGTAAAAACCCAATCCGGAGCTTCCCAACCTTCGGATCAGGGTCCCCATTAAATGACGTCCGTCTGATAGCCCTGGCTATCATGGACACAAACCTCATACCTTTTTATAACTATGATTGAAATATCACAGGTTGTGCGTAGTTCAATCAATTGGTAAATCCAACCTTTGGTTGTTGATTGAAATTGATTAACACTTGAACATTGGTCTTTGGCACCGCTCAAGTTGTTTCTCATAATAATCAGGCTCGCCGATTTCTATCTATTTGATTTGCTGATTACATTGAGAAAAAGAGATATAACTCTTGGATATATTTTCCTTGATTGAGTTTGACTGTCTAGTTGATTCTCTTGGATTTATATTGGAGTTAGTCCATACAGATTGCCTAAACGAAATATTGGGTGTGGTTGTTGTACCCCCACTTTTTCAAAAGTGACTTACACGATTATAACGTGCGTGAAAACGAAAAGACGGTTCTGAAAAATACAAGTTAAAATGTTATTTAGAATAAAAAACATGCAAATAAAATTTAGAAAAAAGGGTATAATGGGCGTGAAAACGGAAAAACAGTCCTAAAAAACTTCCGTTATTTCCAACTTCACGGCGTTAAATAGAGATGGGTGTCGGGGACCTTCAGGGGAACGATATTTGAGTGTGACCGTTTTAACTAGACGTTTTTCCAAGAAAAAAAAGGGTGATTGTCAAACCTTGCATGAGAATAACTACAAGAAAAAGGTATATTTATACCTCCAAGTAGGATGACCTTGACCCTTAACATTGGAGATGCTCTTGTACCCTGAAACTGATGTGTACTATTTGAATAGATTAACATTTGACCACATCCCCATCCTCATAGACAGTATTCCTTTAGGTTAATGAAATAACGAGGGTACCAAGTACACCATAATCTTTTCGATATCCACTTATTATATACACACATTGCATAATTTTACAAAAACAATGACTGCCAAAAGATTATATCAACAAGGTGTAACTTGGTATATAGTTTAAGTTTATAATTGTATTAACTACGACATTGTACTAAGTGGATTAGCGTACAAGAGTTCCGTAAAGTAATGGCATCACACACAAAATTTTGTTGACGAGGAAATCTGCCTGGCAGAAAAACCTTGGGACCTTGTCCAGTTTTGAACACTCTCATAATTAAGCCGCTATACAAATTGACTACCGTAACTTCGTATAGTTAAGACCAAGTAAACTACCCATACTTACTCAGTTCCTTCAGTATCATGCGCATACAACCAATCTGCTACACACTTGGATCAACAAAAGACTAAATTTGTTTCAGTAACCGACTCACTTATTAATTTTCCAAATCCGGCAATGATCAGAGATAATGTAAAGTATAAAGAATCTTCCATTTATATATATAAACTCCTTTGACAAAGATCAAACAAAGACATAGATTATAAACTTAATCTATCTCAGTGAACAAGCTCTATCCAAGCAACTCCACAAGGAGAAGCAACTAGACAATTTGTTCGATCTTTATAATAAGTCTTAAAGTTTTTAATGGTGAATTTTTGACGAAGGCTAAATTGGTAAAGTCACATAGAAAAAATATGCATCTCTAACAACATCAAAAACATAAAAGTGCAAGTTTCACATTCCACAATATAGATGACTTGCAGTCCGGTAACCTCATCAAAGCAATAATATTTGACAGGAATATTAGAGTCTCGGAGGAAGGACTTTCAATATTTCATATATTTTATCCTTTATATATAATGATCGTCTCAGCATATCTTTCTGTATTCGAAATTCATTCAAAATACATTCATGGTGTTGCAACTCTTCTCAGATGTTCATAATAATACGTAATAATATTCAGAACGAATATGGTGTTGACACCTCATATCTCGATTCTCGAATCAATTAAATGCTCCTAGAAGAATTGCTTCCTTGTATAGAGCGACTAATTAATTAATTAATTCTAGTGATGTGTTCATCGGATGAATTCCTAGAACATATTCCATTTTTATCCTAAATATTTTATTACTTCAATTCATGGATTTTCTCGGTTAAATTCAAGGATTAGTAATGAATATTCACCTTTTGGGCATAAGGACCACCACCGAGTAAGCCCCGAGAGAAAAAGACACGTGTACTTAGTAATAATGCTCCAAAGAGCACCCAAAGACATCGATGAAATATGATATGGAATACTCATCAAAAGAGGAAAGGGAGGAGAGAGAAAATAATAATAATAATAATAATAAATAATAATAATAAAAAAAACGTGGGACCGACGCCTACCAGCCGGCCATGCCGCCTGCACCATGGCCGGTCCCACCTTTTTTTTTTTAATGTTATTGTTATTTGTTATTTCCTTTTGTAAGGACTTCCTCTTTCAATCAAGCTCTTTGATATTTCCATACCTCCATAGCTTATCAAATATTGTTCCATCGGTCATCTATATTATAGGGAACAATTGTGTTTTTCTCTTTGGACATCTACAATCAAATACATAAAGGACGACCCAGATTAATCCTAATTCATGAGCGTTGAGATTTATAATTTGGGTATATAAAGGACAGTCTCGATTAATCCTCCAGATAATACCCTCTTAGAATTTCGCTCGAACCATTCGAATAAAAAATGTAATGCATGTATGAAACCATTCCACCCCTTTTCTCTTGCCATTACTAGGGATGACAATGGGGCGGTTATGGAGCGAGGACCTTGAATCTAATCCCTTCCCTATTCAGAAAAAAAAAAACATCCCTTACCCGTTACCCAAAAAGAACTGGGGCGGGGTGGGTATGGGAAATACTCATAGGGGATGGGTTTCCCATGGGTTACCCATAACATTAAAATATATATTTAGCACTCTATCGTCGTCTCACATTGAAGTCAAAAGTGCAAAAAGGTTGTTACCGACGATGAATCTATCAAGTACAAAGTTTTTTTTTCCCAAATGTTTATTGTTTTTGGTTACAAGTCAATAAGCTTGATTATAAATGTAGACTAAAAGAAAATATAATGAACATTGTAAAATCGATCGATCACCAATAATATAACCGTGAAGTATAAAAATACCTTATGTGCACTGTATCCAAAATAGATCCCTATGAACATTAACCTAAATAATATAAATAAAACCTATAATAATTATACATAAAGTTTAAATTCTATATATGCAAGGTACGGGGCGGATATAGGGCGGGAACCTTAAAACCCATCCCTTCATTACTAATTTTGGGGATTATCCATACCCGACCCCATTCCCCATTTGTTCGGGCAAAACCCTACCCAATAGGGGCGTGTCCCTACGGGGATGGGTTTGGGCGGGGCAAATTGTCATCCCTGCCATTAACCCAATGCAATTAATGTTTAGATAACTGAAATAGATGATATCTTCATTCTAGTTTTTCGGTTTGATTCACTTCTGCAATCCAATCCACCCAGCTTTTAGATTTGATTCACTTCTCTTTCAAAGGCGCTTTTTCTTAGTTTATGTGACTTAAGATTCCAAAGGTATGATTAATTTTTCTTTTTATCAGTTTATAGACATGGTTAGGGTTTTCACAGTGGATTCTTTTTTGTTTTTATTAAGATTGTGTTTGATTGAACTATTGAATGTGAAGTTAGACTAGATTTTCTATAAAGATTGGTATTTTTGGAGTTTTATGAAACTCCTTGATATTCCTTTGCACACTTTTCTCCATTTCCCCTCATTGAAGGTATAATTTGTACATTTAGAAAGGTTACAGAAAATTACAATTAAAGATCTTTGGGGTTCTGCCAGTAAATCCTTTGTTTTGTTGATGGCAAAGTCCAGGGTGGTGTTGTTTGGTGCTAATGACATCTACGGTGTATGATAGTTGGTACAGTTCGTAAGTGGTGTTAGTAAGACAGTTTTGTTCGATGGTGGTGAAGGTAAAATGTAGTGGTGGTGTTTCTACTTAGAGGTATACATATGTAAGTAGAACATGTAAGTTGTATGATTTTTTTTTTTAATAATGTTGTTGGTGATGCGGTGTACAAAATAAGGGTTTAATTAGTTTATTTATATCTTTCATAAGATATAATTACATATAGTTAAATGGTTTATATTAAGTCTTAACCCTTGGTTGAAAATTGTATCGTATTTTGTTGGTTGTGCTAGAGATATATTGCAATTAAACTGCATAGGCTTTAGTTTTTATTTGGTTTTATGGTGTGGTTTAGTATGCTTCCTTTTATCTTCGGTTTTATATGCTTTGCTAATAACATGACTACTTTCATCTTTGGTTTTATTATACTGCATTCTCTTTTGTTCAATATCTTTTTATTTGTTAAGATTTTGTCCAGTATAATAGATAACACCTTGGGTCAATATTTAATGTGGAATTTAACAGAATGTCAAGACACCAACGGTTAGTATCACGAGCTTTGTCACCATAGGAATCTAGAAGAATTTACAAGATTAGATTTAGACAAAATTGTATATATTCTTATTTAGAGTGATATACTAGATGTACAAACAAAGATTGTGTCGTGTTATTATCAGTTGTACTAGATATGTTGCACTTTAACTGTTATAAGAATCAAGTTGTAGTGATTTGATTTTGTTATGATGTTGGACTAAACTTAAAAGGAATGTGTGAACTTAAGTTTTATAAATTTTGTTGTCCGTTGGAAGCACATCTAATTGAGATTTTTTTCCCTTAAGGTTTGCTGGAGTTCTCTGACTGAATGAGAAACTTTGTGGCGTATAATGCTTAAAATTGAACCGAGAAAATAGGTTTTACAAGGTTAGGGTTGAGGTTACTAGATAGTCATCATAATGTTGGCTTCATAATTCTTTGTATATATTCTTATTTAGAGTGATATACAGATAAAGATTGTGTCGTGTTTTAACGATTGTACTAGATATGTTGCACTTCAACTGCTATAAGAATCAAGTTGTATGTAGTGATTTGATTTTGTTATGTGGTTGGACTGAACTCAAAAAGAATGTCTGAACTTAAGTTTTATAAATTTTGTTGTATGTTGGAATCACATGTAATTGAGATTTTTTCTGGGTTATTTGGTTTTTGGTACTCAAGTTTTGACCAAAAACTGGCTTTGATCTAACATTTGTCCAGCTTTGAGTTTGGTACTTGGAATTGACGTGCACTAGTGTTGACTTCGTTAGGTGTAACTTCCTATATATTTAATTATTTTTTAAATGAATACTAATTACTTAACCCCGTTAAGATCGCGTTATCACATGAATTTTTTAGATTTAATCCTAAGGCTTTCCTTGGCTTTCTGCCCGCCTCTATGTGCCATTTCGTTCTTGAAAAAGCGGGGGTACAACAACCACACCCAATATTTTGATTAGCAATCTATATGGACTAACTCTAATATACTTTCAAGAGAATCAACTAGACTCAATATTAATAAAGTATATCAAGGAGTTATATTTCTCTTTCTCGATTCAATTCTTACTCAAGCAAATAGAAATCTGCGAGTCTAATTGAATACAAGAGAAATCACTTGAACGGTACCAAAAACCAATGTTCAAGGATCAATCAATTTCAATCAACAACAAAGGTCGGATTTCCCAATTGATTGATTCAAACGCACAACCTGTGATATTTCAATTATATAACAAAATATAATGCGGAATAAAAATAACACAGACACCAGAATTTTGTTAACGAGGAAACCGTAAATGCAGAAAAACCTCGGGACCTAGTCCAGATTGAACACACACTGTATAAGCCGCTACAGACACTAGCCTACTACAAACTAACTTTGGTCTGGACTGTAGTTGAACCCCAATCAATCTCACACTGATCCAAGGTAGAGTTGCGCTCCTTACGTCTCTGATTCCAACAGGATACTACGCACTTGATTTCCTTAGCTGATCTCACCCACAACTAAGAGTTGCTACGACCCAAAGTCGAAGACTTTAATTAACAAATCTGTATCACACAGAAAAGTCTACGGTAATAGATAAATTTGTCTCCCACAGAAATACCTACGAGTTTTGTTCCGTCTTTTGATAAATCAAGGTGAACAGGAACCAATTGATAACCCGGACTTATATTCCCGAAGAACAACCTAGTATTATCAAGCACCTCACAATAATCTTAATCGACGCGGCGAAAGAAGATATTGTGGAATAAAAAACGATGAGACGAAGGTGTTTGTGATTATTTTTATATCTTGCCTATCGGAGATATCAATATCAAGCTAATCGTTACGATTGTACTCAATACGATAGAAACAGCAAGATCAGATCACACAACTACAAGAGAGTAGTATCGGTCTGGCTTCACAATCCCAATGAAGTCTTCAAGTCGTTAACCTACAAGGTCTCGGTAGAAACCTAAGGTTAAAGGAGAATCGACTCTAGCTTATACAACTAGTATCACACAGGAGGTATGGGGATTAGGTTTCCTAGTTGCTAGAGTTCTCCTTTATATAGTCTTTCAAATCAGGGTTTGCAATCAATGTTAGCTTAGTAACAAAGCATTCAATATTCACCGTTAGATGAAAACCTGATTAGATTCAAGATAATATCTTTCAACCGTTAGATCGAAAACTTAGCTTGTTACACACAAATGAAATGCACGTTTTTAGGTTTGTGTAACCGTACCCAAACACGTACATTTGTTGGTTCAACAGTAGCTAACCAAATGGTTAGCCATATGAGCACTTTCATATTAACCATATTCTTCTTCACCATAACTAGTTCGAATGACTCAAATGAACTAGTTAGAAAGTTGTTCAATTGATTAGATCTTATAGAAGTATACAAGACACAATCGAAGCAAAAACGATTTGATTCACTCGAATCGATTCATGAACTTTATAGCCACGGTTTTCAAACTTGCATTTCTTAGTTAATATAAGTATAAGTTCACGAATAATCGTTTTTAGATAATAACCAACCTAAGTACGCGGACTTAAGTACCCGGAATAAGTTTGTAACAAGTTTACAAACTCCAGCATATTTTCTCGGGAAGATAACCTCCGATAGTACGCGGACTGGGTTCGCGGACTCTTGTTCCGGTTTCCTGAGCAGCAAAGTACACAGACTTCGGTTCAAGGAATAAGGACTTATACATGTATGCGTTTCCACACAATGCTTATATCCAACAATGGTTATATAATCTAAACTCTCATTTCAATCATTGAAACATTCTTAGAGGACGTTGTATAGTTGTTATTCACAAACTATTTTTCGTCAAAGCCATTTTCAAGTAATTGAAACATAACATGACTTTCGTCACCAGGTAAAGATGAACTTGGTCAAAGCGAAAGCTTTCCAACACATATTTCGAGAAATAGATAAGCGAGATAAACTCGGCTCGAAATAGCAAATGTGTATAATCAAAGTCTACATAGCAAAACGACTTTTGTCTCAAGATAGGAGATAGAATAGATAGACTTTTGAGTAATAGATAAGTTCAAGTCTCCACATACCTTTTAGTCGATGAAGTTCCACCATTTCCTTGAGTAGTTCTTCATCTTGTTCTTGAGCTCAACTACACTTTCTATCCTAGTCCGAGACTTAGCTATAGTAGACTAGAAATCAAGACTTATAGTTTTGATCACTTACATTGAAAAACATGCTTGAGATAGCAACGCATGCGAGTTCGACCGAGCATTGCTCTAACAATCTCCCCCTTTGTCAATTTTAGTGACAAAACTATCAATACATATGGAATACAAAAATAGATAAATAAACTTTTGTAGCTCTTCTTCCACCTGCCTAATCTTCAACATTACTCGAAATCTCCGTCACTTCCAAGTACTCCAATGATCCCAAAGGTTGTAAGTTTAGCATCATCGTTGTTGAAAATCCATAGCTATAACAATGAGAAAACAAGAATTCTCAATTATTGTTATACAGTGTCATAGTATTATTACACATCATCAAAGTTCAATTGTATCACAACTTCGACAACAATACTATGGTGATGTATCACTCCCCCTTAGTCAATACTCCATCTCACATGGAAACCACTCCCCCTTACATAATGATCCAAAAACCATATGTATTTGTAGTGTGAACTACACATTAATTCTCCCCCTTTTTGTCAAAGGTACGAAAACGGGATCCTAATGAAATTTCCAAAGAGACATTTCATGACCAAAGGTAAGCACATATCAACTTATTTAGATGCAATCATATAGACGAAGCTAAATGCTTTCATCAAGGAGTTTATAAAGATACAAGATAACCCCTATAATATTCCACAGCTGCACTCCCCACAAAGATTTGGCAATTAAGCACAAGTTCAATTAAGAACTCTCCCCCATAATATGTCATTCCAGAAAGAACAACAAGAGCGACCTTAATTTCATAAGAAAAGAAGGATTTCTTTGGACATAACAAATCATATACGAATATGAATTTGAATCCAAAAATACTCAATTAAATTAACCACAAGAAAACCCATGATTAATCCAATTGGAAATGCTCAACATAAGAGAACTTACGGAGCCTCACAATATATACATAAATTATGGATCAGGGAAGATCAATACTGCGGAATAAACGAGGATTCATTCTATTTTCCATCACTATTTGCACAATGACATACAATAGACATAATCCTCGTAAACAAAAGTTCACCCTATCTTCCATCAATATTTGCATAATGACATAATAGGTTTCAAACTTTTGTGATGTCAAAAGTTCATTCATTCTTTTATCAATACATGCATATCGACATACGAAAGACTTAACTTTTAACAAGATATGGGACAATCATAGTTCACGGACGTAAACACACATACCCCATAACAAATTGGAATATATAAAACCATAAGGATTAATACTGCAAAAATCATATTCCAAACAAATTTTTAGAATTTAAACAAATAAACCTAAAAACATGAAGATGAAAACATTGGACATAGCTATGCGTAATCACAATAATGGCTATTCCAAACTCTAGTTATTCTTCCAAACAAAACTAGAAAAGAAGATTCACTAGACAAATAAAACAACAAGCTAAAAAACAAAACAGACTCCTATGCCAAAGCCGAACACGAACTGAAGTCAATTAGACGGTTCACTATCCTCATGAGTCTTGAGGTCTTTGAGCTTGTGATCGACAGCATCCTCTGCAACTCCAGAGTGGATATTCTCATTCAGAAGTTCTTTAAAACGTGTTTCATAAGAACAAGGTCAGAATTAACCTTTTTCAACTCAGTTCTTACCACATCAAGACACTTCATTGTATCAACAAGTTGCTGTTTTGCATCCTCAAAGTTTTTGAGGAAGTCAAGAACCACTTCAGCCGAAATCTCTTCAACCTCCTCAATATCCGAGTAGGAATCAGGAGATTGAGGAAAAGTTCGTTCAACTTCAACAAAGGTTTCCTTCATTTCATCGAATTCGAAATATACCGCATTATCAACGAAGTCTTCAGGTAAATCCCAAGAGCAAGAAGAAGGAGCCATTGATAATAGGAATCCTAGAGTGAGATAATTCAACTCAATAGGAAGGGTATATAAATAAGTTCGGAAATACTTAGGGTTTACACGATAGGTTTGTGAGATAGTCCCGAAACCGCACGTATACCCGTAAGAAGAGGGTCCTTAAAAACCCAAAAAGGCTATCTGAAAAAGGTTTACATAGCACCTTATTGCTTGAAAAGGTCCACGCATCTTAGCTCTGGATTGAAGGCATAAGGCAAAAAGTAAAACCACTAAATAAAGAAAAAACAACCAGAAAATACTCATGTAAAAGTGTTAATTGACAATCCATCTTAGAACGATAAGAAATTAGCTATATAATCAGAGACACTTTTCCAATAAGTATACCTCACCAATTCTCACTCAATCAGGATGTTTGTGAGTTAGATTTCAACCTTGTGATTAATTAACATAAGTATGAGCCTTTAGCTCATTAAATGAAGATTGTTTTCGATTATCATTCTTCCTCCGAGACTTTGGAGAAAAACCATCATGATGTGAAAAGTTGTCATAAAATTTATTGTTATCAAAATATGACTCATAGTATCGATTCTTACCTGAAGAATTTTGGCTAGATAAAGTTGACAGCCTATTGACAGTTTCTTTACAGCCTTCAAATAACTTTTCTAGGTTATTTCTTACATCATCATCTTTGCCCTTTTCTTCTGATGCCTTGTTCACATCAACAGAATCATTATCTCCATTTTTGAAGACGAGAAATTTCTGATCTTTTCTTAGACGGTTTTTGTTAAGATGTCTGTTATGCTTCTGAGCATTCGAGGAACTCATTGAACTGACCTTCCTGGTAGCATATGCATGGTAAGTACGAAAACCAATTAGTTTAAACATACGAACGTCAGTTACACATTTGAGAATTAAGTCTAAGGTGTGATGAAGTTGAACAAAGGAATTTTTATTCAACCAAGAGTTTCCCTTTTGTTTAACAGAACCTTTTGCCTCACAAAAGAGACATACTTTCTGATCACAAGGGTGATTAGATAGTACAGTCTTAACAATCTCGTTAGGAGTTTTCTTCCTTCCATGTGATGTGGAACTTCCTTGATTAGAGGAGATGACTAACATATCTTTTCTGATTGGAAGGGATTACGATTTTACTTCTGGAGCTGGAACTTCTTCAGTTGTAGCCGAAGTACTTGGTATATTAGACTGCTTAGAGCATCCTTGAATAGAGAGTTTACTCAAGCGATGTTCTATTTCCAAAGCATCCTTTTTGAGGCTTGCCTCGAGAACCATACGTGAAGAATGATCTTCAGTATTTTCTTTAAAATTATAGTCTCTTACAACACCAAGGAGAACATAGACATGATGTTTCAACCGATTAAATCTATCACCTTGGATTCTAACAAGATTTAGAATCAATTCACTCTCTTCAGCTGTTTACCGTTCATTAATAGAGAGAGACTCTTTTGAAGGGTAATCGGAATAACACATGTCGGAGTCTGTCTGTCTTGTTTGAACACAAGGTTCGTCTATATTTGAGATTGAGGAATCTTTCTCTTTAATAAAAATAGACGAGACAGAGCTTTTTTTTCTGGTGACGTGTTTATCAAAGATAGTACTCTTGTCCATAGAGTCAGATCGCTACAAACACAGACTTATAAGGTCTTTAAACGTGTTTGCCTGCTCTGATACCAATTGAAAAAGCGGGGTACAACAACCACACCCAATATTTTGATTATCAATCTGTATGGACTAACTCTAATATACTTTCAAGAGAATCAACTAGACTCAATCTTAATAAAGTGTATCAAGGAGTTATATCTCTCTTTCTCGATTCAATTCTTACACAAGCAAATAGAAATCTGCGAGTCTAATTGAATACAAGAGAAATCACTTGAACGGTACCAAAGACCAATGTTCAAGGATCAATCAATTTCAATCAACAACCAAAGGTAGGATTTCCCAATTGATTGATTCAAACGCACAACCTGTGATATTTCAATTATATAACAAAATATAATGCGGAATAGAAATAACACAGATACCAGAATTTTGTTAACGAGGAAACCACAAATGCAGAAAACCCCCGGGACCTAGTCCAGATTGAACACACACACTGTATTAAGCCGCTACAGACACTAGCCTACTACAAACTAACTTCGGCTTGGACTGTAGTTGAACCCAAATCAATCTCACACTGATCCAAGGTACAGTTGCGCTCCTTACGTCTCTGATCCCAGTAGGATACTACGCACTTGATTCCCTTAGCTGATCTCACCCACAACTAAGAGTTGCTACGACCCAAAGTCGATGACTTTAATAAACAAATCTGTATTACACAGAAAAGTCTACGGTAATAGATAAATCTGTCTCCCACAGAAATACCTACGATTTTTGTTCCGTCTTTTGATAAATCAAGGTGAACAGGAACCAATTGATAACCCAGACTTATATTCCCGAAGAACAACCTAGTATTATCAAGCACTTCACAATAATCTTAATCGACGCGGCGAAAGAAGATATTGTGGAATCACAAACGATGAGACGAAGGTGTTTGTGATTACTTTTATATCTTGCCTATCGGAGATATCAATCTCAAGCCAGTCGTTATGATTGTACTCAATATGATAGAAACAACAAGATCAGATCACACAACTACAAGAAAGTAGTATCGGTATGGCTTCACAATCCCAATGAAGTCTTCAAGTCATTAACCTACAGGGTCTCGGTAGAAACCTAAGGTTAAAGGAGAATTAACTCTAGCTTATACAACTAGTATCACACAGGAGGTGTGGGGATTAGGTTTCCTAGTTGCTAGAGTCTCCTTTATATAGTCTTTCAAATAAGGGTTTGCAATCAATGTTAGCTTAGTAACAAAGAATTCAATATTCACCGTTAGATGAAAACCTGATTAGATTCAAGCTAATATCTTTCAACCGTTAGATCGAAAACTTAGCTTGTTACACACAAATGAAATGCACGTTTTTAGGTTTGTGTAACCGTACCCAAACATGTACATTTGTTGGTTCAACAGTAGTTAACCAAATGGTTAGCCATATGAGCACTTTCATATTAACCATATTCTTATTCACCATAACTAGTTCAAATGACTCAAATGAACTAGTTACAGAGTTGTTCAATTGCTTAGATCTTATAAAAGTATACAAGACACAATCGAAGCAAAAACGATTTGATTCACTCGAATCGATTCATGAACTTTATAGCCACGGTTTGCAAACTTGCATTCCTTAGTTAATATATGTATAAGTTCACGAATAATAGTTTTTAGATAATAACCAACCCAAGTACGCGGACTAGGTACGCGGACTTAAGTACCCGTAATAAGTTTGTAACAAGTTTACAAACTCCAACAGATTTTCTCGGGAAAAGAACGTCCGACAGTACGCGGACTCTTGTTCCGGTTTCCTGAGCAGCAAAGTACACAGACTTCGGTTCAAGGAATAAGGACTTATACATGTATGCGTTTCCACACAATGCTTATATCCAACAATGGTTATATAATCTAAACTCTCATTTCAATCATTGAAACATTCTAAAAGGACGTTATATAGTTGTTATTCACAAAATATTTTTCGTCAAAGCCATTTTCAAGTAATTGAAACATATCATGACTTTCGTCACTAGGTAAAGATGAACTTGGTCAAAGCGAAAGCTTACCAACACATATTTCGAGAAATAGATAAGCGAGATAAACTCGGCTCGAAATAGCAAATGTGTATAATCAAAGTCTATATAGCAAAACGAATTTTTTCTCAAGATAGGAGATAGAGTAGATAGACTTTTGAGTGATAGATAAGTTCAAGTCTCCACATACCTTTTAGTCGATGAAGTTCCACCAGTTCCTTGAGTAGTTCTTTGTCTTGTATGATGATCGCCATGGAGTTCTTGAGCTCAACTACACTTTCTATCCTAGTCCGAGACTTAGCTATAGTAGACTAGAAATCAAGACTTATAGTTTTGATCACTAAAATTGACAAACATGCTTGAGATAGCAACGCATGCGAGTTCGACCGAGCAGTGCTCTAACAGTTCTTTCTTCTTCCGCCAATAATGGCTACCAAATACTGGAAGAAAAAACCAGTCACCATCAAAACTTATTACCGTCTTACTGATAGCTTATATGCAAGAAAAGTTTTGTTGCTATGACCGTTACCATTGTCTCCTCCTCCATAATAATAAAAATTCTTCATTCGACGGTTGATCGATAAAGGTGAAAATTAGAAGAAGTTACAACTATGGTTGTATCTAGGGTTAGGTGTTAGTTCAATAAGCAAAGAGAATAGGTTTTGCCCAAAATTAGAATTTTGATTATGAAATTTTGAGGAAATGAGAAGTGGGTTTGAAAATACTCAGTTGTCAGTGAAGGTCAGAGACGGTAGTGGGGGGTGGCTTAGAGGTGCTCCAGCCACCAACAAATCTCAAAAACTCACCCAAAAACCAATTTTTCATGTGTCTTTCTTGGGAAAAAAATAAATAGCCCCATAGGAATTTAGTGTTTAGCCCATAGAGTTATTTTATCCCACCTGAATTTTTAATCCTGCTTCCGTCGTTGGTGAAGGTGGTAGATGAGAATCGGCGATTCATATGATGATTTACTAAGGTATTAGAAATATTTGTTAAAATGTCAGATTGAGAAAAAAAAAACCTCAAAAGCAAAATTTTTTTCCCCAACAATATGAGATTAATTGATTGATAATTCTAGTTTTCACCAAGTGGTTGTGCTTTTCACTTATGGTGGGTTTGTTTGCAGAAATCACCGTTTCCAGGAATTTATAATCCCATGGGATTACAAATTCTGGGAATCATGTAAATTCCTTGTGTGTTTGGTAACTAAATATAAATTCCTAGGATTTATAGAGTTTTCTTGTATTAAAGTCTTTTTACCGTTTGGCATTACACTCAAATCATAAAATTGCATATATATGGGATTTAGAGTTAAAAAAAAAGTGGGTCCATAAATCCCTTGATAAGTTCCCAGCAAATCTTAGGGGGGGAGGGGTCGGACTCCATATGGGGGATTTGCTGGAAAACTGAATCCCGTAGGAAACGTGATTCCAAGGATTCGGGAAACCAAACATATAGAGGGAAACGTAATTCTACCAAATCCCCTGGACCCATGAATTCCACCTTTAAAATTCTACATCCAAACCCACCATTAAGGAATTGGGTTAGGTATCCAGATGAGATTATGTCCAAATGACGATGAACATATGTGAAATTAGTCTCTAATTCCAGTAGTACATCTATGTGTTTAAAGAGTCGCGAGAAAATACCATTACGCGGTGTAAAACAAATGATCATGGTGGCTTTCGTTTTTGGTCATTAGGACTTAGTAGGTCATTGTTACTAAAGTTTAATTACTTTTGGTATTTTCCAATTTATTTTTATAAATTTAATTAAAATCATGTCGATAACGGTCAACGAAGGTCGACGTCATTTCCAAGTACCAAACGCAAAGTCGGACAAATGTTAAACCAAAGCCATTTTTTGGTCAAAACGTGAGTACCAAAAACCAAATAACCTTTTTTTTTTCCCTTAAGGTTTGTTAGAGTTCTCTATTTGATCGATAAACTTTCTGGCGTATAATGCTTAAAATTGAACCGAGCAAATGGGTTTATTAAGGTTGGGGTTGAAGATACTAGATAATCATCAGAATTTTGGGTACATAATTCTTTCCTTAGGTGGGTTGAGAGAAAAAAACATCCAACTGTAAACCTCCCCAACGACCGCAGAGCCTGCAACGGTATTGCCTAACGAAGACGAAGATGATCTGTGAATGCTGCTCGAAGACAAGACTTATCAATGCACAACAGGGAACAACATGTGCGTGTTATTACTTCACAGATAAATAATGAGAGGAAAACAACATGCAGGAGGTTGCCGCTTCCAAGTAGGTCATTGAGGACTCGGCATTTTAGTAAGTCATTTTGAGAATCTTGAGGTGTTTGCATAAATAACTGAATTTATAACATCAGCTTCATATTAATGCACACGACATAACCTAATCTCTTACACAGTTGTTACCCTTATGGTCAATAAAATTTCCCTCGAACCTCTCCGGTTAATAACCGTCGGCGTTACTCTAATGAGCTCGATATCTTACGGTCGCCCATACGATGTCATTTTTAAATATCCGACCTTTTGTTATTCCATTTGATTTAATGGTGATTGTGTTACATTCTGAGTGAACACAGATATGATATGTTGTTGTTGGAGTAAATCATGTTGATACGTACATTACTTCGATTTATATTTCTCCTCGGTCAGCGACTTAGATATATATTTAAACTGCCTCTGAGCATGTAATAATTTTGTGCTAATTAATTTAGTCTTGCTATCGCAGAACTCGCGACTCCTTCTCAAACTCTTCGCACTTGATCAAGATGCATTTGTTTTTTATTATAAAAAATCTTAGTGTTTTTTGCGTTTTCCTAAGAGGTATTTGTTTTTTATTGTGCTACATTCTGAGTGAAGAAAAAGGTTATGATATGCTGTTTTTGGAGTAAATCATGTTGATACGTACATTACTTCGATTTCTATTTCTCTACGGTCATCGACTTAGCTATATATTTAAACCGCCTTTGAGCATGTAATAAGTGTGTGCTAATTAATTTGGTCTTGCTATCGCAGAACTCGGGACTCCTTCTCAAACTCTTCGCACCTGATCAAGAGGTTTTTTTTTTTTATTTTGATAAATCTTAGTGTTTTTTGCGTTTTCCTAAGTAGCAAACAATTAGACCTCCCATCGAAGTCACTCTTTTTTGCGGTCTAATTTTTTTATTGAAGGTTGGTTTTATCTAAATATTCTTTACTCTACTTTTAGATTTATCTCTTTCATGTTTTTCAATATATAAAATAATTGCGGGTGGATTTCGAATTGTTGATTATTGACATTAGGATATTGTAATCTTATAATAAAATCTTCATAAGTTATCGATAAAAGATTTGCTGATCACTACTGTTAGGATGAAAAGTTATGTTACGAACGACTAATTGATGATGTAGTGCATCAAGAATGGGTTAGGTACTTCACTTGAGTTTTAAATCTTCTTAATAAGTTATAAAACACGTAAAATTCATCAAACCCTACTGATAAATTCTACTTTGAGTTATGCAAAACACAAGCGCAGAAAACTAGATTTTCTGATTGTTTAAGGGCAAACTATAAGATATTTGATTTGGTAAGGATGTACCGACAAAACCAAGTTACATGAAGATAATCGTTTTGGTGACGCTTCCGGACTAATTACCTTAATTCTACTAGGAGTTATTTACACAATAATTGTGCCGGTCAGCAAGGGTTGCTCTTATCTTGGATAAGTTGTATCCATGTTTTGGAACTATATATCTTTCTAGTAGGTTATATTTATATTGAAAATTATCGCTTACTAATGACCGGTTTTAAAAATTCACACGTGTCCGATCCGGCGAGAAACGGATTGGGTGTCCAACCAGCCAAAATGCGGATTTGGTTTGGATAAAATCCGCGGGTGTTTTTTGCTCACCCATAAGATTCAATTGAATCCACATCCTTGAGACCATGGGCCAGCGATTAACTTTCCAAACACATTGGAATCTTTACAGGCTTACAGCTCAGTTTCTAAGCCCATCTGGTACTAGACTAGGGCCAAAGAAAGCTTGAAAAGAACGTCAGTACCCAAGGGTAAGGATGTAATTACGATTTCTTTTAAACCCTACCCAACCATCCATCGAGAAGGTTCTGATCGTCCTCCATAAACCCTCTTCACCTACTTACTGTCCAGAAGGAAACCATCGTTTTTAGTTACTTCTCTCGATCTCTTTTAACTTTCTCTCCGAAGCACCCTCTGTTGCAATGGCAAAGCGTTTGATTCCTTGTCTTAACCGTATTTTGGTTGAGAAAATTGTTCCTCCGTCAAAAACCACTGCTGGAATCTTACTTCCAGAGAAAACTAGCAAAGTATGTATTTCATCTTTCTTGTATATCCTATTTGATCTAGTGATAATCTTCCTTATTCAATCAATGTTCCGCATCCTTGGATTTATTTCATTTTTTGTTTGATTCTTTTTTTATCCCAATTTTGTTTTTGAAATTATTTAGTTGTGCTAGTATTAAATCTAATTACTGGTAAATCTTAAACCTTTTCCTTTAATTCATAAACCCAAAAACTATTCATTTATGAGTTATGGTTGTTATACTGTTTCATTTCAGTTTTCTTGATTTTCCCCTTTGGATGATGAAATTACATTGACTTGGTTAAAAAAAAATTGTCTATCCGAAAGTTCTCCATGTTCTCTGCAGTTTGGTAAATTTTGTTGATTACATTTTTTTTTCCTTTTGAAATTGGGATTGTTTCAATTTCTTATTTTGATATGTGATCAAATCCAAGTCTTTTATTTGAATGATTAAAGAATTAATGGTTTAGGACGCTGAAATTTTGTTTAATGGATTGTTGCAGTGAAACCTAGTAGAGATTGTTCTCCTTCTTCTTGTTGAATATTAATATATTGCTTTTGCATTGCTTTCTATAGCTGAACTCAGGAAAAATTGTTGCTGTTGGTCCTGGAGCTCGTGATAGGGATGGTAAACTCATCCCAGTCAGCTTGAAGGAAGGAGACACTGTTCTCTTACCAGAATATGGAGGAACTGAAGTGAAGCTCAATGAGAAAGAGTGAGTTTATCTTTCTCTTTTAATCTGTTTTTATTTCGGACTTTGACTTGAGTTTCTTGTTTGGTTTTAATTTGTTAGCTTAGAAGTTTACTTTGTTATTAATTCAACATATCTATAAGTTCTTCCAAATTATGTCGCTTGGTGCATTTGTGATATCATTGGAATGTTTGATAACATATTTCCTCTATCTTCTGTTGGATGTACAAAATGTTCCATCTCCTGAAATCGATATCATTAAATTTAGCACAATATTGTTCTTGTACATCATGACATAAGTTTTAGTTTTTTAGTTTTTGAAGGTACCAGTATCATGTACTAACTTTGGTAGGTAATAGGTAAAGTAGTTTTAGAGCAAGCACTATTGCTAATATAAAGTTCGTACCCATGGAATATCCCAAAGAGAGGCAAATAGTATGGGTGGAAAAAACAAGGAAAACGAAGTAGAGAGGTTTACCCTTATGTACAATCACTATCTGTTCTTGGATGGATTGGATGACCAACATGCAGTTTTTCTACAGCAGCTCTTTCATTAATATTAGTTTCACTAAGAAAACAAAGCACAAACCCGCCTTAGGTATAGGCTATAGCCTTCCCTCAATGAGCAAGTTTTCTTAGGCTTGTGATGAATGTTTAGAAGCTCGACATATGTCTAAGATGCATGCTCTACAGTTGGACTACTCTTTGAATTTGCTTAAGTCACCTGCTAACTTTTTCCCTTTTTCCCTTTTTTTTTTTTTTTTTTTTTTTTTTCCCACACTGTGATCACAAGTGCAAGATCTCGTACGTGGGATACAATGTTAGGCTAATTGCATGTGTGTTGCAATGTATCTGCTGGTTGTTCAATACTTAGTAGCTTGAGTTTACTTAGTTTAGGTATTTAATGAAACATGCAAGGCACTTAAAAAATTTAAACCCATCTTGGAAACGGGGTACAACTGCTCTGGCCTAAAAGATAATGCCAATGAAAACTCTATATTGATGTTATCTAAATGGGAAAGATGTAAACAGGTTTTTTTTTGTTCTTCTAATACCCTACACAACAGCCTGAAATGTTCTATTATGGAAGCTCTTGTAATCGGCTGTGACATCTCTGTATATAACTTTCCGTAGTTCTCAATAAAACTTCAGCTTATTAAAAAAAAAAAAAAACCAATTGTCTGATATATGTTTTCTTTTGTTGTTTAATAATGTTTCAGGTATCATTTATACAGAGATGAGGACATATTGGGAACACTGCATGAGTGATATAGTTGTGTTTTTAAGATGTGTCAAAACATTTTACCACTAGGGTAAGAAAAGTTGGAGAATGTTTTTCTTCCGTGATGAGAGTCTGAGGGGTTCAGAAAAGACAAGTCTCTTTTCGGTTGCATCTGGAATTATTGTTGGCATTAAGTTATTGCTCCATCATTGATCCAATTTAACTCTGATTGTTGGTCAATTGTTTTCTACCATTTTAAAAGCTTTAAAAAGGTTTTGGCCAGGTTCTACTATTGTTTTGGCCTTGGCTTAGGTTTGGGTTTCAGAAGAAGTCATCCTAATGGTATACAAAACGAAAAGAAAGCTTAATACCCAATAAAAAAAATGGGAGGCTTAACTCTAAATCCGAGTAAACTATTGCTTGGTTTCTCTTTATTTGCCAACCAGTGGTCTTGGATTGTCTGGCAGCGACCACTGTTTGTCCTAGAAATTATGCTTTTGAATCGCATCCTGAACAAATGATTTTGGCTTCCTATAAATTGATCTACACTTTCTTGCTCTTCATATCAATCAATTGAAACATTTGTTCATATTAGCACCCGACCCGACCTTTGTTCGAAGAAAATGGCAGGAGACCGCAGTGGAAAGCAAATTATTGCAATTGTGATGTTGCTGGCTGTGGTGACGACTTCTTTCTCTATCATGACTACTGTTGTCGAGGCGTCCCAAGGTTATGATGACTGTTACAACAATTGCTTGCCCCAATGCAGGAGCCAGTGGAGTAAGAAAGTCGGAGATGAGAGTTGTCCAGGTGCTTGCGCGGATATGTGCTAGGATGAGGGATACTGAGTCCAAAAAGAAACCATAATCAGTGATAGCCATTTGCGTAGGGATGAGTTCTATTTTATTTTATTCCCGTAGGGATGAGTCTAATAAGGCAGTTCAAGTTGAATTTCATTAGGGTATACTAAATGCGTATTAATTTGTTTGTTAAACGAATGCAATCAGTCAACCCATACACAACTCATTTTGTGTGTGATGTGTTGCCTGTTGAGGGACTGAATGCCATGCCATGGCGAAGACAAAAACCTCCAGAAGCAAAAGAAAAATAACATAGTCACGGCAATATGCCTAGGTAAATCACCGACAAAAAAGGAAAAACTTTTTACATACCCAACAATTTTCTTCTTGACCTAAGATCTACAACTTTTTCCTTGGTTTTTCTTGTCATCTTTGGAGATTCTAACATTTCCATCGCATAATTTATGAAGTTTCCTCTCCTTCCTTTTAGGACAAACAAATGCTAACAGATCCTAACCGTCGGATTGTTTAAATAGTATCACCCCGAATATGGTATCCCTTTATAAATCATGCTTTTTAGAGTCTCTCTACTTTTCTCATGATCTTGTCTTCCTGTGATAAAAGCTCCATGCTTTTCTCAAAATCCCTTTCTTCTTGATCATAACTGTTTTTGAACTCTTCTGGTTGCAATCTATTTTTTGAAATACAAATATGTCCACGCAAATCCTTCCTTCCGTCTATCGGGAATATACTTTTTGATTGATATGGAAAATCACTGATCATCAAGAATTAACTCTTTTTGGGAGATGGGGACTTCTTGGAAACAAATTCTTACCTTTAGCTTCTATCCACTCTCCCATAACACCTTTCTCTAATCTTTGCACCTTTAATGTCAGTTCATCTGAGCCACATCTATTAGCTTTCAGCGTTGGTTTCGCCGCACCATCGGTTTTCTAATGTGCACCACTTGCATTGTTGTCTCGGCTCTTGTCCACGTTTTTGAAGCTAAGTTTTCATCTCTCATTTACTGCCCTGAAGAAATCTTAGGCATCTGAGCTTCAGAATCAAAAGTAGTCCTTCTAGCAGACTTAATTGGACTCTTTGTAGCTGAATTTGAATTCTCCAAAGCACCCATGTCACTGTTGATGACATTATTATCTCCATTTGTGTTACTTACTATGACATGGCTGCAAGTGACGCACAATGATTACGCGTTACAGTGTTGCAGGCCAAGTCAGTGACCCGCCGTAATGGCGCAATGCAAAGCCATAATAGTGGTATATTGTATAGACCGTCAAGCACTAAGATAGTGGCACCCTGCAGGGCCAGTGAAGCGCAAAGGCTGCGCTACACTGTAAAGACATTTGGCTAAGTAATGAAGCTTATTGGCCGACACAATGAGGCTTCATTGAGGGACTGGCAAGACGAGGCCAAAGTGAAAGATGCAACATGTGATGTTGGCATTGAGGCATATCCAGGGAATTGAGTTGGCCCAAACTCAAGGATGATGCAAGAAGGTAAAATAGACCAAGAGTTGGTCTATGGCATTAGTTCAAGGCTGGCCAAAGCTTGAACATTGCAAACAAGTTAGTAATGCAAGAGTGGCATTGCTATTGTCAAGCTAATTGGCGAAGTGAAACATAGATGACGCATGAGTAACTAGAGTGAACTTAAGGAGTCGTCCTTGATGATTGAAGCATAAGGATTATCCGTGCATTAGCTTAGAGTGATAAGCATGTAGGGCCAAGTCAGCTGAGCATTGGAGCGAGGCAGAATTCAGTAAAGCACAACAGTGGTGCAATACGGCTCAAGTGACGGTTACGAGCTTCACAAGCATGCCAATGACGCGAGACGAAGTGGAATGGTTATAAAGGAGTTTATAAGCGTGGGAGAAGGTTCTTAACTGCTAGAGAACATGTGTTGGATGATTGGTGCGAGTTGGAAGAGAACTGGTCAGTTAGCACAGTTATTGGCGGTTACAGTTTTGCTCCATGAGACAGATGGATGTCCCTTGCGTGTGCAACGGTTATGCACGGTTTTGGCTAGTTAATCTACTGTATAAATAGTCCTAAAGAGTAGGAAAATAAGTAGGCTTACATAGGGGAGAGTTCTTATGTTTTTGAGAGAGTTAGGCATTCACCAAGAGGGTGAATGGCCTGTTTTTGGTCCATGTGATGGAAGAGTTTTGTAATCTTCCTTTAGTGCAATAAAATGGGTTTGTTGCAGTATATCTTTGTGTTCATTATGTTGCTGATTTGTGTGAGAATTGTTCAAGTGCATGGCAGAACCTCTTATGCTTATGGGGGCATGAAGAGTTAGAGAGAAAGAAGAAAAAACTTCCGTTGGGCAATGCCTTATGAGTGAAGGCAGATGCGTACTTTGATGCAAGTATGCAAGGCTGAATGATTTTGGGTGAAGTTGATTCACTGAACCACAATCATTGTCGGTCATGTCCCATGAAAATTTTAGGCGATTAAATGGGCATGTGACAACATATATCAGAGCTGTGTTAGGGGACACAGTTGCTGATTTTTCTCTCTTTTACTCAAGTTGGTGTCATTTGTTTGTCAAATTCAGTGGTGAATTGTTTGGGTTTCGCTAGTTTGGAGACTAGAAGAAGTTGGTCTTGTGTGGAAAGATCAATTAGAATGAACTTTGAAGCTTGAAGTAGCAACAGGCTAGTAAAGTTCATGGCAAAGGTGCCCGAATTCCTGCCCAAGTGTTAGACGAACGTGCAAGAGTCATTGAAAACCGGGTTTTCAAGTGATGGCATGACAAAACTAAGGAGTATGCTGACTGCTATGGTGCAAGTCAGGTGTTGAAGTCTATGTTTCTCACAAGTATGCAAAGATTACGCACTTGGAATGCATATATTTGTGGTGTTATCAGTAGCGAGTACATTACGAGTTGTAATGGGAATTTTGCGGAAATTACTGAACTCAAAGATGGTGTTGGCCTTTGCAGTGGAAAAGAAGATGAAGAACATGTCTATGCGATATATTGAAGGTGTTTTCATCATAGCCAGTTGGTGGAAGATTACAGTTATCTCTCTCGAATGCATGTACCTTGGTGGTAATGCTCCCTTGGCCAGGCAATGTGGTGCCATAAAAGAAGAATTGGATGGCCAATTCTTATCTAGCTCGAATGCATGTACTTCTAAGTACCAATTTTTTTATGTTAAGTATCAAATTCGATAAGTACCTAAGGGGATGGAAAGTATATACCAACAGAATTATACATAAAATTCAAGTGCTCACTTTAAGTTTATCTTCTCCAAAACTCCCCAAACTTAGATGCATCCCGCTTCAAATTCCATTCATCCTCGTAGTAATAAAAACTTTTCATCAGCCTTAATTCGTTGATTAGACTTGATGTTTTAACAAAGATCATGAAAAATATCTAGAACAATGTAAAACACCTACTCTGATAAGTTGGTGGTAATGCAAAAAAGTCCACCCAAACTACTCAGTATGCGCCGACACCCTATCTTAGTTATACCGTTGCGAACCAAAGTCATTGAGTGTGTAATTGTAACTAGTGATATAGGTAGCTATAAATGCAATGTTTGTGGCAATGTGGTGCCATAAAAGAAGAATTGGATGGCCAATTCTTATCTAGCATAAAGCTTATTGAAAGGCTGAAGAAATAAGCGCAAGTTAGGGGAAAACCGATACACCACGGTCTTGCGTTTGCAAAGAGTTCTTCGTTGATGTTAGATGAGAACAAGGAGTGTGCCTGCACTTGGTTTTTGAGTGGGATCAATATGCTTGGACAAGGGTGTCCAAAGACCTGCATTTGATCATAACCACAAGCGGATGTTCTTGTCGAAAAGACTATGACGAAATCAACAATTGAAGATTGTTGCTACCGGAGTTAATTTTGGAGAAGGGGAAAGACAAGAGTAACCAGATGTGTATGGGCAGTAAAAATGAGTTCCAAGTTTGAAGAAGAATGCGGCATTCTTGCTTCATGGAACGTAGGTAGTGGCGCCTCATTTTCAAGGATTATGGCCTTGTTAAGATTGTCCAAGAGATTTATCCGCGGAAGTCATTGAGTGATATGACTTTGCTGAGATCTATGGTGATGCTCAGAATCACCAAGTTAAGTTCGTTCCAGTTGTGCAAAGGTGCACAAGTTTGTGTCAAGATTTGGGTGCTAATTGGCATAACATATATTCAACAGTAGCATGCGCCAAATCGGATTTGGGCATGTCCAGAATGCATGATGCGGCTAGAGATGCAAGTTAGGCCAAATTGTGGATGCGGGAAAGATAAAGACAAAGTAGTGGTGATGCATAAAGATGGCATGTGGCCATTATTGAAGAAATCTTCATGAAAGCTAAATCAACATGATGGCATTAGTTTGAAGGAGTATTCAACTAAGTGTCAATTATATTGTGCTTCGTTATGGGAGTGGCATAAGAACGTTGATAGTTGGAAGAGTGCATGTGGCAAAGTGAATTGCTACATTGAGGACAGTAGGTGTTGTCTCGCTTACTTTGTTGCTTAGAAGCGAAAATGAAGTCATTATTGCAAGGCTTGTTAGGTCTTACGAGTTGCAATCAGTTGGCGCGAGTATTTGCTCAAATTTGAGTATACTTTCAGTTTGGGTCGAGTGGACCTTGGTGTTGGAATGAAGTCTCTCTATGTAAGGTAGTAGTGAATGAGGGTATTTGAAGTGAAAGATCTTGCCTCTTTCGTTCAAAGTAAAGCTAGTTCACGTGGAAGATGTTACATATCATATTAAGCCAAAATATGCAATAGAAGACGCTGAAAGTGAAAAGAACCAAATAGAGGAGTTGGTGGCATAGTCGAGTTTGCTGTTGAGAGTTATGTGGAAGTGCGACGGCATATGGCAGCGATAGCATGTAATAACGCAACAAGAATGAAGATGTAAGTCCATCAAGTATATGAGTTAAGAGTAACTCATAGTTAGGGAAAACATGATGTTGTTTTTCCGCCATGTTAAAGCGTAGCAGTTTGAAAGAGCAAGTGATGCCTAAATTGCTGGTTTCAAAGGCGCGTGATGAGGATGTCTTGACAAAAGTAACGGTGGAATACCCCGGGTATCATAAGTCATGACTATACCAAAGTCATGCATTTCAATCAAGGTGTAGCGACAATAAAAGCAAAGAACAACAAGGTGTTGGTTCTTTGGCATACAAATGGTGCAAAGCTAGGAGGCGTAATTTACAATATGATTTGGAGGACAAATCTAGTGTAAATTTGGTTGCGTTGTCAAGACAACAAAGGCTATGGATTGTGACGCATACCAGAGTGGTATGGAATCATAGCATGCATACCTTAAGGCATGGCATGATTTGGTGTAGGCGCGTATGATTGAAGAACACTTAGTCTACATTAAGGCATGTTGAATTGCAAGAGTGCAATGTCAGTCGGAATTGAATGCAGTAAGCTAAGTTATGCATATCAGGGTGATATGTTGGCTGTTTGGCGTGTACACTTAGGCACGGAATAGCTGGGAAAAAGATTTGTGATGCTGATGTAATCGGATGTGGAAAATTAGCTTAGGGTTTAGCTAAAGGAGTACTGCTGGATTTCAGAGAAGCTCTAAAAGTGCATAACAACAGATCACAAGTGCATTTGGGTATTGATATGCGATTGCAGTGGGAGATGAAGCGTAGGCCAACGTGACAACAACAGTGCAAGTCAGTAGGATCAATGACAAGGCAGTAAGCTAAGTAATGGCATATGGTACTAAGCATAAAGTTTTGGCAAAGAAGGTCAAGCAAGTTTGCTGATTTATGAGTTAGGCTCAGAAGCGTACAAGGCCAGAGAACAAGTATAACGAGTATACTTTGTTGCGTTCAACGAGGGCGTTGAACGGATTAGGTGGGGGAGGATTATGACATGGCTGCAAGTGACGCACAATGATTACGCGTTACAGTGTTGTAGGCCAAGTGAGTGACCCGCCGTAATGGCACAATGCAAAGCCATAATAGCGCAATGCAAAGCCATAATAGCGGTATATTGTATAGATCGTCAATCACTAAGATAGTGGCACCCTGCAGGGCCAGTGAAGCGCAATGGCTGCGCTACACTGTAAAGATATTTGGCTAAGTAATGAAGCTTATTGGCTGATACAATGAGGCTTCATTGAGGGATTCGCAAGACGAGGCCAAAGTGACAGATGCAACATGCGATGTTGGCATTGAGGCATATCCAGGGAATTGAGTTGGCCCAAACTCAAGGATGATGCAAGAAGGTAAAATAGACCAAGAGTTGGTATATGGCATTAGTTCAAGGCTGGCCAAATCTTGAACAGTGCAAACAAGTTAGTAATGCAAGAGTGGCATTGCTATTGTCAAGCTAATTGGCGAAGTGAAACATAGATGACGCATGAGTAACTAGAGTGAACTTAATGAGTCATCCTCGATGATTGAAGCATAAGTATTTTCCGTGCATTAGCTTAGAGTAATAAGCATGTAGGGCCAAGTCAGCTGAGCATTGGAGTGAGGCAGAATTCAGTAAAGCACAACAGTGGTGCAATACGGCTCAAGTGACGGTTACGAGCTTCACAAGAATGCCAATGACGCGAGACGAAGTAGAACGGTTATAAAGGAGTTTATAAGCGTGGGAGAAGGTTCTTAACTGCTAGAGAACATGTGTTGGATGATTGGCGCGAGTTGGAAGAGAACTGGCCAGTTGGCACAATTATTGGCGATTACAGAACTGCTCCATGGGACAGATGGCTGTCCCTTGCGTGTGCAACGGTTATGCACGGTTTTGGTTAGTTAATCTACTGTATAGATAGTCCTAAGGAGTGGGAAAATCAGTAGGCTTACATAGGAGAGAGTTCTTATGTTTTTGAGAGAGTTAGGCATTCACCAAGAGGGTGAATGGCCTGTTTTTGGTCCATGTGATGGACGAGTTTTGTAATCTTCCTTTAGTGTAATAAAATGGGTTTGTTGCAGTATATATTTGTGTTCACTGTGTTGCTGATTTGTGTGAGAATTGTTCAAGTGCATGGCAGAACCTCTTATGCTTATGGGGGCATGAAGAGTTAGAGAGAAAGAAGAAAAGACTTCCGTTGTGCAATGCCTTATGAGTGAAGGCAGATGCGTACTTTGATGCAAGTATGCAAGGCTGAATGATTTTGGGTGAAGTTGATTCACTGAACCACAATCATTGCCAGTCATGTTCCATGAAAATTTTAGGCGATTAAATGGGCATGTGACACCTACCATGGTGTTTTTTATTGCACCAATTGTATTGCTATCAGCAATGCCAACACTTTCCGCCACCATGCAATTAGACCCCAGAGTTAGAATTTCTTCTGTCGAACTAGAAGTTTCCATAGTCTCCACCTTGTATTCCATCTGCAATTTCTTCTTGGGAGTCCATCTGGTCTTTGTTTTATTCGAACAAGTTTTTGACGAGTGTCTAAAAACCTTACAAACATCACATTTAGCAGGTTTCCACCGGTACTCCACTGAAAGTTCTGAAGCAATCTTTTCATCGATCAAAACAGAGATGCTAGCAGGGTAGGAGAAGTTTAGATCAATTCCTATTCAGACTCTGGCATAAGGTAATCTGTCTTGGTTTATTGTACAATCATCCGCAAATATTGGTTTCCCTAAAAAGCTTGCAATCAATCCTAGGACATCATTATCCTACATATGTAACGGTACCCCAAGATCATAACCCATATTGAAACTGATTTTATTATCGGAATGAATTTTCTAAAAACTGAGTTCACGGTTTCATTGTAAATAGCTTGCTTGTAATGTAAACACAGCTTAGCAATAATTTTCCATTCTACTCATCCTTGAATTCAAAAATGAAAATAATATGATTAAAAAGCTTAATGGTTACCACTTTCTTAAAGTTCCAAAGCTTGCTCACTGCAAGTTTCATGGCCTCAAAAGAAAGCCGTTTCCACCCGAAAAAACCCACCATATTTCTTTTGCTTCATACCTGCCGTAAGCTTATCTAATTGAGCATCCACTTGAAGTTTCTCGTTTACTTCTATCGGAGGAGTGAACTTCATAGGAATCGAAGAAGCAACTCTAGGTTTTGGAAATAACCCTCTCCATTCTTGATTATTTTTGCTTCCAATAGGTCCCTGTATAGAAAAAATAATGTGTTTCTCATTATCCGTACCATTTCCTTCAGTGCTAGGAGAAAGGATCTCTGTGTTGAGGGTAATTTGGGTTGATTTTCCAGCACCATCCTTATCACTTTCACTTCTAGGGGTTTAAGCTCATAAATCTTCATACTTTAGTACTAAACATCATTTAAAGCAAACTACATGCTGAAATCAGACTTGACCCTAATATAAATATGCTCATGGTAAGATTTTAGAACTTTACCAACGTATGGATACAACACGGTATGCATATCCAGTATGCGAACTGTATTGTGATGATTCAGGTCCGGAACTCTTGTTTGCGTACCTAGTATGCAAATGAATTTCCCCGAGAAGGTACAGATGCCTTGTTTGCGTACCTAGTATGCGAACGGGTTTACCTGAGTTGGGTCCGGAACGGTTGTTCGCGAACCAGGTTTGCAAATAGCTTGACTAGACCAAGGTTTGGAGCTGCTATTCGCGTACCCATTTTGCGAACACAGTGGTTAAGTTCTTAAATTGGTTATGTATGATTCTCATACTCATGAACTAAAACATTTATAATTTAAGGAATGCAAATTAACTTTGCAAACCGTGGCTTAATGTTCATGTATTGATTCTTGTATAAGTACTTTGTACGATTACGAATCATACCGATTTCGTTTCAATTCGTCATGAATATTTCTATGAGATAGAGAAATAAGGATAACCCTAGTAATAGAAACCTGCGCATTCACTGGTACTTATGTATGATCACAAGCCATGGTTGAACAAGATAAGCTTTCAACTTTGTTTTCTCTAAATTAGATGTGGTTTGTTTGGAGATATTAATCCAGTTTATATACTAGTAAAAGTTGTTAGAGCACTGCTCGGTCGAACTCGCAAGCGTTGCTATCTCAAGCTTGTTTGTCAAGTTTAGTTGATCAAAACTATATACTTGATTTCTATTATACTTATAGCTATGTCTCGGATTAGGATAGAATGTGTAGTTGAGCTTTAGACTTCACAACGTTCACCAATTGAAGAAGAAGATCTACTGAGGAGCTTGGAGGAACTTCATCAACAAAAGGTATGTGGAGACTAAAACTTATCTATCGCTCAGAAGTCTATTCTATTCTATCTTCTAAAGAGACTAAGTCATATAGTTATATAGACTTTTATATTATACACATTTGATATTTAGAGCTGAGTTTATCTCGCTTATCTATTTCTTGAAATACATATTGGAAGCTTTTGGCTTTAGCTATGTTCATCGTATTCTTGACGAGTTTAGTTGGAAATAATTTATTTGTTGGAAACTAAATATTAAGTCAAAAGATGATCATGTGAAAATTACCTTGAACATGTTACATGATTTGTTTGAGACAGTCATTTGATGTTAGCTCGGGAAGTTTCGTATTGATCATTCGATCACTTGAAAATTACTTGAAGCTAATGGTATGTGTGAGATTACCATTGTCGTCTTCTAAGGATGTTTCAATGATTGAAATAAGAGTTTAGAACTTTACCCATGTATGGATACAAGTATGCTAACTGTATTGTGATGATTCAGGTCCATAACTCTTGTTTGCGTACCTAGTATGCGAACGGATTTACCTGAGAAGGTCAGGAACTCTTGTTTGCATACCTAGTATGCGAACGGGTTTACTTGAGTTGGGTCCGAAACGGTTGTTTGCGAACCGGGTTTTCGAACGGCTTAACTAGGCCAAGGTCCGGAGTTTCTATTCGCGTACCCATTTTGCGAACACAATGGTGAAGTTCTAAAATTGGTTATGTATGATTCTCATACTCATGAACTAAAACATTTATGATTTAAGGAATGCAAATTAACTTTGCAAACTGTGGATTAATGTTCATGAATTGATTCTTGTATAAGTACTTTGTACGATTATGAATCAAACCAATTTCGTTTCAATTTGTTCATGAATATTTCTATGAGATAACGAATAATTGAACAACTCTATTTGAAACACAATTAGATTCATTTGATTATCTTTCATGATTGATTGATCATCATATTTGATCTAGAAGTGTTAGATGAATATGCTTAAGTCAAAAATGTTCATATGGCTAACTTCGGTTAACTATTATTGAGCCAACCCAATGTACAAGTTTAGGTATGGTTACCCATATCTAAATATAAGTATATTTCATTTGTGTGTAACAAGCTAAGACCATCTAACGGTGGAGATTAATTGCTTAATTTCTAAGCAGACTTAGCTTGAATCTTAAATCAGGAGTTCATCTAACAGTGAATATTAAATGCTTTGTTACTAAGCTATTTTAGCACTGATTGCAAGCAACCCTAATCTAAAAGGATATATAAGGGAGAACTCTAGCAACTGGAAAACCTAATCCCGACACTTCCTTGTGTCCTAGTTGCAAACTAGAGTCGATTATCCTTTAACCTAGGTTTTCCAAAACTATTATTAGGTTAACGACTTGAAGACTTCATTTGGGATTCGTGAAGCCGGATCCAACTATTTTTTCTGTAGTTGCTGATAGGTGTCTAAAACACCTAATTTACTATCTAGTAGTTACGCTTTCTTTGCTATTTTTCTTGTGAATTATGTACTTTACGCGTGTTTTTGAGTTATTAGGTACTGGAGCAAAGACGGAGAAAAAGAAGAAGAAACTACCCAATTTGAGCAAAAAGGGCGTAATTGCCATTTCTCTGGAGAACACTATTTGGAGCCTAGCAAAGGTTAAGGGGCAACTCTGTTTTGGAGAAGTATTAAAGACAGCCAGCGTACGGTTAAGGGATAGCATGTGTTGTGTTTATAAGGAAATGTTAAAAGATCAGGGTAACACCCAGATCCAGCCCATAGTAATACCCAGATCCGGACCCAACTCTTTTATCCTAACCCCTCGAGAGTTTCTCATTTCTCTCAACTATTATTCACCTGAATGAGAGGAAGAAAGAAAAGATGCACAAGCAGCTGTTGATGTTGTTGTTGAAATCGAGAGCCAGAGAAGGAGTTGTATATGGTAGAGAAATTGAAGAAGTCGGGTTCTGTTGAAATGGGGTTTGCTGTTGGGGGTTTCACAGAAATTAGGGTTCGATGGATTTGAGCGTAATGGTGCAAATTGAGAGAGGATTCGGTTCTGTTGGTGTTTAATAACCCAGAGATGGAAATAAGGGTTTGATAGAAAGATGAAGATCGATGGGGGTTCGCTTTTGATGCAGTCAAGGGCACGAAATGAAGAAACAACTACTATTGTTGCTATTGGTTAATGGAGTTAGGGTTTCTAAAATGATGGCAGAGATGGGGTTTTGATGAATTTACTTCCAGAAGCAGGGAATTAAGAAATTGAGGTGAATTTGTTGGTTAGGGTTTGAATATGAGTTATGAGAAGATTGGGTGTGATGTGAATTTGGTTGAATGGAATTGCAACATTTTGAGCTACAATGTGTAAGAAGTGCAGATGTGATTGTGGCCTTTGTATGGATTGAAGCAGGAGGTGATGGTGCTTGTGGATGGGGTTTGAGCTGGTATTGCAGGTGGTGGTTAATTGAGTTGAACTGGCTCATTTAGGTCTTGGTGGTTTGGCTGTGGCATTATGCAGTGGGGGAGCTGTTACTAAAGATGGTGTTAACTGATGTTGGCAGTGATTGCAGGTGTGAGTCGATGGCCTGTGTTGTGTATGGAGTTGTTGCTCCATGAAGTGGAAGCAATGAGTTGGTGGTACTGGAAGTGCAGCTGAACTGAGTGTGCTCGCTGGTACTGGAGCAATGAATGGAGGAAGCACAGGAGGGGTTGAACTGAATATAGATGTATGGTTAGGAAATGGTTGCAGAAATGAAGTGAATTGTTTCCAGGATGTAGCAGGTACAACTGAGGTGAAGAGATGCTGGTTTCTGAGAAGTCAGTTGATAGGTGTAGAAAACACCTAATTTACTATCTAGTAGTTACGCTTTCTTTGCTATTTTTCTTGTGAATTATGTATTTTACGCATGTTTTTGAGTTATTAGGTACTCTGGAGTCGCACGGACGAAAAGATGGAGAAATCACCTAATTTGAGCAAAAGGGGTAAAAATTGTCATTTGAAGCAAGTAATATGTGGAGTCGACCCAAGGTTAAGGGGTGGTCATCTGGTTAACCCTTAGCAGTGACCGGATGCTAGATAACCAATCCTACTTCTATGCCCTAAACTCGATGTCTCTCAATTATTTTCCCCAAAGTTTGGAAAAGAAAAGCAAAATGAATACTGCTTATTTTGTGAAGATCCGGATCGAATCGAGGAAGATGATATTGATGGAAATCGAGAGAAGGAGAAGATGGAAAAGGGGTCTTGTGATTAGGTGTTGTCGAATGAGACAGAGAGAAGAAATCGAGAGATGAATTCAAGCCGTGGGATTGAAGGAGTTAGGGTTTCTTACCTTGTTGTTTGATCAATTGGAAGTGAAATCAAGAGACCGGAGTTGAGAAGACCGGTGGTCCAGGAGGCTACGAATTGAATAGAGAAGGCATTGATGGTGAATTGGGTTCTTGAATTTGGGGGTTCTTGTTTGATAATTAGGGTTCTCTCGAAGTCAGCAAGTCGAGATTGGTGGGGAGTAAGGTGAAGATTCAACAGCAGTAAATGGTGAAAATGGTGGATTCGAGAGATGGTGGTAATGGCTGGATTTTACAGGGGGTTTAGGCACACATTGATGGTTGTGCAAATGGGTTTGTGACTGATTCAGTTAAGGTTAATGGGGTTCAACTCAGATGATACTAGTGAGCTGTTAGTAATGGCCACTGCCAATGACGAGGGATTAGTCTGTGGTTGATGAGATTTTGAGAAGTCAAAGAGTGTTGGCTTACTGCCATTGTCGAGCAGAGAACCGAGAATGATGGGATGATGATGAAGTTTGTTTCGAGTGATTGCTTTGTGATTGAATAAAGGAGCAGTTGTGATCTTGAGCA
This sequence comes from Papaver armeniacum, assembly GCA_023531295.1. Classification (NCBI taxonomy): domain Eukaryota; kingdom Viridiplantae; phylum Streptophyta; class Magnoliopsida; order Ranunculales; family Papaveraceae; genus Papaver; species Papaver armeniacum. The sequence continues at coordinate 132,852 of JAJJWW010008135.1, read as the reverse complement.
ATGGGTTAGATGGTGCTGGTATGGCGGCATTAGTTGAAGCTGCACTTGGGCATGTTGCGAAGTGCGGTGCGATGAGCAACTTAAAGATGTTGCCTCCATGGATGTTTGTGAGCTCAAGGCAGTGGCAAATGATTGAGCAAAATTAAGCTAATGGGAATTGCAGTAAAGAATGGCTTGAGTATGCTGTTGTATTTGGCAGCGAAGGGTGTTGGCTTAGTTGATTGGTAGAATGTTGGTATTGCTGCAATTGAACTCAGGCACTGGAGTGAATGACTTGAGCTGGTGCAGATGATTGAGTGCGGTGGTCTTTGGTGGAAGTTGATTTGATTTTAACGGGGTGTTGAGATGTTGATGGCGGAGGTTACGGTGGAGTCTTTGTTGGAGAATAGAATGCCGCTCATGAATGGAGTTTGTTGGTACGAGGGCATGGCTTGAATTGTTGGTTCATGGCGGTGAGGAGATGGGGTTAGATGAATGCATTAGGTTGGAAAGTTACAATGCTTTGGAGCCGTGAATGAGATAATAGTGGTGCGGCCGGAGTACTTGTTTTGTGGCTATGTGCAATGCAGATGGAATTTGAAGTCAGCAATGCACCGTGTAAGCTCAGGCTGCGGTGGAGGTCACAAATGAAGGTGTTGGTGCTATGAGCTTGCTTTGAGGTTATTGAGCTATTGCGAGGCATTGCGAGTTCTGAGAATGGAGCAAAGTGGCTAGTATTGAGTGATAAGTGAGACAATGGTGTGATGATCTTTGGTTGACTCGATCTTTGGGGAACTACAAGTAATGCACAGGATTGATTGATGGCAAACAGCGGTGCGGTGTGTTCTGGGTGTGTGCAAGCTAGAATCGGTGGTGGATTAAAATTGCAAGGAGTGGCGAGGCTCATGGCACCGAGGTTGCAACTTAGATGAGTTAGTGGTGATCTTTGAAATGAGAAAATGGCTAGGTAATTCGGTAGAGTTGTGTTGCGGGTGGTATTGCAACAGATTGAAATGAGGAATGCCAGTTTTGTTTTGATTGGGTGTATAGCCATCTTGGTCAATATGATGGTTGAAGCACAATGATGGTGCTACGAGTCCGAGCCAATGCAACCGGTCGGGCCAATGCCATTCACTCACTCACCGATCCAGTCGACTTGGGTCTAACTCGGACTCTGACCGGACTGACCCGATCCGATTCAGAGCTGACCCGATCCGACTCAGAGTCGACCCGACCGTTTTGACCCCGTTGACCGGTGACCGGGCGGACTTTGCCGGTCACCTGAGACAGTTTCCGGCGACTATTCCGGCCGATTTCCGGCCACAATCCCAGTTTTCCGGCGAGCGTTTTTGGGACAGAATTTCTACACGGGTTTCTCTCTCTCGTGGGCCGGGTGAATTTCCAACTAATGGACTTTGAAGACAAAACCTAATTTTGGAAGGAGTGGAGCTATAAAAGAGAAGACTTTTCTCAAATCTTGGAAGATTATTAGATATCTTTTTCTATTCTTTTGCCTCTAGTTAGTTTTCGAGGGTTTAGAACCATGAAGTCTTTTCTCTTTCTTCTTGTTATGAACTCCATGAATATGAACTAAGTTTTTGTTATTGGTTGAAGATGTAGTTGGATTTTGCAACCAAGTTATGATTTTTATGAATTAGTTTTCTCTCAATATTATCGTTTGATTTCTACGGGTTATAATAATTGCATGATTGAAGTATTGCAATATGATTGAATGTTTGTTTAGTCGAGTCTAGAATTGATTGAACTCACATCCATATCTATAGCTATTTTAGGGTTTTCATCGAGCGATAACCTTGAATACGAGTAGCATGATATGATTCTAGGTTGTAGTGATACATCCTTGTAGTCATATGTAGAAATTGACCTTTGTCCGAATTGTTTGCGCAATGTATTACAATTGCATTGATTAGCCTATTTTTGAAACTTAATGCTCCTAGGAATTGAACTTGATTAGCGCAAGGCGTTAGGTTATTCTTTAGGTAGATTTCACATACGCAGCCCTAATGTGTGTGTTGATAACTTTGGAAATTATGGAGTATTCTTGCAATAAGGTATTCTATGGCTTTTGATGATAGCGAGATTAAATACGAATTCTATTCATATATTCATAAACTTGTTTACAATTGAAGATGAAACCTTTATCCAATATTTCACATCCTTGATTTGCGAGTTTACTTTTTATTGTTTTGTTTTTATTTTATTTTTATTTACACATTCACAAAACCCTCGGTGTTTTATATAGGAAACCATAACAATTTGACAACCTAGACCTCTCTGTGGGATCGATCCTTTCTTGCCCTTGCTATATTTATATTTTGAGTAGTAAGAAAGTGTAATTTATTTTTGACGCTTACGACCGCGATCATCAGTCAAAGGTCAGGCTTTGCGATGACGGTAAAGCCACAGAGAGTGCAAGGATCCCAGTGTGTCAAAATGGCTAGGAGATGGAGAAGGTGCAGACTGAGAAACTGTTGATTGCAGTTTCAGGTTTGAGCTGGAGTGTTATAGTGTTGCAGTTTGTTGAGAGCTGATGCTTGTGCAATGCAGGAAATGGTGAAAATGTTGATAACTGGTGATAATTTGGTCAAGTGCAATGAGCTAAGCAGGTTATGGAGTTGGTAATGGCTGGTGCTTGTGGCTTGTAGTGGTGCTGCTCAGGGGAATGAAAGGGTTTTGGCTTGGATGAAGCACCATCATGGTGCATGACTGAATTACAGCCTGTGCAACTGCAACAGCTCAGGTTCTTGTCAGGATCACTCAGCTGAGTCAGGCTTGTTAGACTCTGACTCAGGTCTGACTAGACCACCTGACTCGAGTTGACCAGAGTTGACCCGAGCTGACTCGTTGACCGTGACCGGGTGGACTTTGCCGGTCACCTGAGATACTTTCCGGTGTCGGATTCCGGCCATAAAACCATATTTCCGACGATCACTTTTGGGGTATATTTTCTATATGGGTATTGGCACACACATGGGCTTGGTGGACCACATGGGCTTTGGGCTATGAAGACCTAATTTTAGAAGTTGGAGAAAAGCTACATAAGGAGAAAGTTTCTACAACTTTGGGATCACATATTTTTCTTGGAACTTTGGAGAGCCGGCTTTGTTTACGCTTCTAGGGTTTGCTTTTGTTCATCTTCTTCTTTTCAATTAATATTTTTATGATGAACTCCATAGCTATGAGTAGCTAAACAATTATTATTGGTTATGGGATAAAGTTGATTTCTCAATATGTTATATGATTCAATGAATTAGTTTTGTCTCAATATTTTATTGTTTGTGATTCACAATTAATAGTGTTATATGATTTGATTGTTTGTTTGGTTGAGTCCGGAATCAATCCGATTTACATTCATCTCTAGAGCTATATTAGGGTTTTCAATACGAAAAAGTTGTTTATCCCTGATTCTAAGTAGCATAATTGTGGATAGTGCTTGTAGTGATATATCCTACTAGTCACAAGTGAATCATAACTTTTGTTAAAACGATTAGTGCTTTTACACGTTCGTTTGCATTGATTAGTCTTATTCCATAGAACTTATTGCTTTTAGGGAGTTAAATCTAATTGTGCTTTTACACTTTAGGTTGCTTTCTAGGAAGAATTCACATATGCATCTTTTAATGTGGTTGTGATGAAAACAGGGAATTAGCGGGATATACTTGCGATCAAGGTATCCTAGGACTATTAGTAGATGAGAGATTAAATTACCAATTCTAATCATTGATGAAAATACATGTTTGTGAATGATACTATCCCGTGACCAATATCTTCTCCTTATTGATTATTCCAATTATTTGCTTTGCTTTATTTTATTTTTATTTTATTATTTCGCTTAAACAACAAAAATCCCCCCTTGGTTACCTTAGAAACTGAAAATCGCATAACAACAATTGCCTCTCTGTGGAAATGAACTCTTCCTTACCTTGTACTTCATTTAAATTTAGTGAGTAAGAAAGTGAAATTATTTTTTACGCTTACGACAGCGATCAAATTTTGGCGCCGTTGCCGGGGAGGCATACGGCTTGTTATTAAGTTTTTAGTTTCTTTTTATAATTTCTACTTTTATCTTTGCTTTTCGGTTCTTGTCTTGTTTCTCACTTGTTTGCGAGAATTGTTTTCAGGTACCTAATCCCTGGCTTCTAAAGATTGGAACTATCCAAGGTGCGGGATATCTACTCGAAGAGGCACAATACTCCAACCAAGTCAAGACACAACAGAAAATCAAGAGTTAGAAGTGGAAAAAGGGTTACAAATAGAAGGAGAACAAGAGGTTCCAATCGTAGACGAACCACAAGTTGAAGAAGAAGAAGCAATGGGTGATGCAAATCGTTTACTCAAGGAATTGGCTTCTCATAGGCTTGATACACAACAGGGGTGTATTCAAACGAACTCTACTTTTGAGATAAAGCCGGGGTTGCTTAGAGAATTGCCAAAATTCTATGGCATGGTGAATGAAGACCCAAACAAACATCTTATGGACTTCCACACCATTGTCACGGCCATGCTTCCAGCGGATGTTGAGGCGGATGGTGCAATGTTGAAAGTTTTCCGTTTCTCTTTGATGGATAGTGTTAAGGATTGGTTGTACTATTTACCTCCCTAAGTGTCACAACATGGAATGGGTTGAAGAAACTCTTTTTAGAGAGATATTTTCCTGCATCAAAGGCTACTCAAATTCGCAAGGAGATTTGTGGGATGAAGCAAAACGTGGGAGAATCCTTATATGAATGTTGGGAACGATACAAGAGATTGGTGGCAAGCTGCCCTCACCACCAATTCAGTGACGCTATGATCATCCAATACTTCTATGAAGGACTCCAATCAAGTGATAGGAATCTTATTGACGCTGCGGGTGGTGGTGCACTAGTTAGCAAGACGGTGGCACAAGCTAGAGAGTTGATTGAAAATATGGCATCGAACTCCCAACAATTTTTGAGTCGTGGTTCGGATGTGCTTCTAAGAAGAGTGAATGAAGTAAGCGAGGTTGAGGAACTTCGTCAACAAATGGGTAATATGTCGGCAATGATGCAACAAGTTGCATCCGCGGTTATACCAAGTTCTACTCGATGTTATGAAGATGAGCAAGCTAATGCGGTCTTTCCAAATCAACAAGGACGGTATGATCCCTACTCTAACACTTACAATACGGGATGGAGAGATCACCCCAATTTTAGCTATGCCAACAAGCAAGGAGCGGTTCAACAACCTACCTTCAACTCTTCAAGTGGATTTCAACCTCAACAACAACAATTCCAGCCGAGACAACAATTTCAAAGAACCACAAGCACAACAATCAATGCAAAATCAAGGTTCCGATATTGACTCAAAGCTTCAAACAATGATGCAAGGCATTTCTACCATGTTCAAAGAGGGTCAACAGGAAACTAAGAGTGCTATCAAGGAGTTGCAAACACAAATGGGCTCCATGGCTATTGAGTTGAACCAATTGAAGGCACAAAATAGTGGGAAACTCCCTTCTCAACCTATTAACCCAAAAGAGGGTGTCAATGCTATTACGTTGAGGAGTGGTACACAACTTGTGCAACCCGAAATTACTGATTCGGGCAAGGTGGAAACACCCAAGGAACCTGTTTTGGAGGAGAATAATGAGGATTCTCCCCAAACTTCTGAGGTACCTATTCCTAACTCTAAAACTCCGGTTTCTACTTATGTTCCTCCTTTACCTTTTCCTCGCATATTTGCAAGTTCTAAGAAGGCGGAACTAGAAAAGGAGATTTTAGACGTTCTTAAAAAGATCCATGTGAACATACCACTCATTGATGCTATCAAGCAAGTACCAAAGTATGCAAAGGTGTTGAAGGACTTGTGTACCAATAAGCAAAGGCTCAAAGGTAATGAAGTGCTTAGTGTGGGGGAGAATGCTTCGGCAATCTTACAACACAAACTCCCACTTAAGTGCAAGGATCCCGGTAGTTTTGACATTCCCGTCACAATTGGTAACACAACATTTAACAAAGCTATGTTGGATTTAGGTGCATCCGTTAATGTTATGCCTGCATCAATGTATAATTCACTTGATCTTGGTCCTCTTAAAAAGGCTGAAATTGTATTGCAATTAGCCGATCGCTCTAATGTCTACCCAATGGGTATTGTTGAGGATGTTCTTATGCAGGTTAATCAACTTGTATTTCCAGTTGACTTTTGTGTGTTAGAGATGAATGAAGGTTCACCGGACTCGTCTCTTGCATTGCTACTTGGGTGTCCCTTTATGAAAACGGCGAAAACCATAATTGATGTGGACAAGGGAACGCTAACCATGGAGTTTGATGGAGAAACAATACGTTTCAACATTTTCGAGACGATGAGATATCCTAGTGATGTCCACTCTTGTTTCTCAATTGATGTTATGGATACATTGGCACAACAAATGTTTGAATTAAATGGTGATCATGCTTTGGAAACCGTGTTAACTACATCCATGGATAATGGTGTAGAGTGTGGTAATGAAGTCAAGGAAGCCCTTGGTGATCTTAATTCACTACAAGGATGCCCGGAAACTCATAATATCTCTTTTATTTCTTTACCATGCAGTAATGAAAATCTTGTACCTTCAATTGTTAAATGTCCAAAGTTAGAATTGAAACCTCTTCCCGATCACCTAAAGTACTTGTACTTGGGTGATAATGAAGAGTTACCTGTGATTGTTTTTAATGAGCTTAGTGATTTACAGGAGCAAAAACTTCTAAGGGTGCTAAGGAAGTACAAGACGGCCATAGGATGGACAATTGCCGATATCAAGGGTATAAGCCCTGCCGTTTGTATGCACAAAATTCGTTTGGAGGACGATGCAAAGCCTACAAGGGAAGCGCAACGTCGTTTGAACCCTCCCATGATGGAAGTTGTGAAAAAGGAGATACTCAAGCTTTTGGAAGTGGGTGTTATCTACCCCATATCCGATAGCAAGTGGGTAAGCCCGATACAAGTAGTACCAAAGAAATCAGGTGTGACACTGGTGGAGAATGATAAAACGAACTTGTCCCAACTCGTGTGCAAACCGGTTGGAGGGTTTGTATTGATTATAGAGAATTGAATGCCACTACTAGAAAAGATCACTTTCCTTTACCTTTTATTGATCAAATGCTTGAACGTTTAGCTGGACACTCTTATTATTGCTTTCTTGATGGCTATTCAGGTTATAATCAGATTGTGATAGCGCCGTAGGACCAAGAGAAAACCACTTTCACTTGTCCTTTCGGTACTTTTGCTTATAGAAGGATGCCTTTTGGCTTATGCAATGCGCCAGCTACTTTTCAAAGGTGTATGGTAAGTATCTTTTCGGAATATGTTGAAAACATAATCGAAGTGTTCATGGATGACTTTAGTGTCTTTGGTGATTCATTTGACCTTTGCTTGAACAATTTGTCTCTAATCCTTGAACGATGTGTTGAAATAAATCTTGTGCTGAATTGGGAGAAGTGCCATTTCATGGTAACTCATGGCATAGTTTTAGGCCATATAATATCTTCTAAAGGCTTGGAAGTCGATAAATCTAAGATAGACCTTATTCGTGCTCTAACCCCTCCCACTACGGTGAGGGAGATACGTTCTTTTCTTGGTCATGCAGGTTTCTACCGTAGATTCATCAAGGACTTTTCCAAGATAGCATCACCACTTTGTAACTTATTGCAAAAAGATGTGGTTTTTAACTTTGATGAAAAATGTATGGCGGCATTCAATCGTTTGAAAGAACTTTTGATTTCAGCCCCTATCATTAAACCACCGGATTGGAGCAAGCCTTTTGAGCTCATGTGTGATGCTAGTGATTATGCGGTTGGTGCGGTGCTTGGGCAACGTGTGGGGAAGCTTCCTCATGCTATTTATTATGCTTCTAGAACATTAAATGAGGCCCAACAAAACTACACAACCACTGAAAAAGAGTTATTAGCCATTGTTTTTGCTTTAGAAAAGTTTCGCTCTTATCTAATTGGTACAAAAGTTGTTGTCTTTTCTGATCATGCAGCGCTTAAGTACTTGCTTACAAAGAAAGAGGCGAAACCGAGGCTCATACGGTGGATTTTACTCTTGCAAGAGTTTGATATTGAAATCAAAGACAAGAAAGGAATTGAGAACACCGTTGCGGATCATTTGAGCCGACTTGCTGTGGACAAGGGACTATGCCATTGCGTGAAAGTTTCCCGGATGAGCAACTATTCTCAATTGCCTTTGGAGAACCATGGTATGCCGATATTGTTAATTACTTAGTTTCTAAACAAATCCCAAAGAACTTGTCTCGTGCTGAGAGGGACAAACTTAAGAAGTTGGGGAACCAATACATATGGGATGATCCATACTTGTGGAAACATGGTAGTGACCAAGTAATACGAATGTGCGTTCCCGAATCTGAATTTAATTCTATCTTGTCTTTTTGTCACTCTTATGCTTGCGGAGGACATTTTGGGAGTAAGAGAACCGCTCACAAGGTACTTGAAAGTGGTTTTTATTGGCCAACTTTGTTTAAGGATGCACATATATTTTGTACAACTTGTGATAAGTGCCAAAGAACCGGCAATCTAGGTGCCCGAAATCAAATGCCACAAACTTTTATTCAATTTATTGAAGTTTTTGATGTATGGGGTATTGATTTTATGGGGCCTTTTGTCAACTCCCATGGGAATTTTTATATCTTACTTGCGGTTGATTATGTCTCAAAATGGGTGGAAGCTAAGGCCACCCCAACTAATGATTCTAAAGTGGTTTCAGATTTTGTGCAAGCTAATATTTTTGCAAGGTTTGGAATTCCAAGATCCATAATTAGCGATGGGGGTTCTCACTTCAAAAACAGGATTTAACAAAGCTTGTTGACGAAGTACAATGTGTCGCACAAGATTGCAATACCTTATCATCCCCAAACAAATGGACAAGCCGAGGTGTCTAATCGGGAGGTGAAATCGATTCTAGAAAAGACGGTGAACCCAACAAGGAAAGATTGGAGCATGCGACTTAATGATGCTTTGTGGGCGTATAGAACCGCGTATAAGACACCTATAAGGATGTCTCCCTTTAGGCTCGTGTATGGTAAACCTTGTCATTTACCCGTTGAAATTGAGCATAAGGCGTTTTGGGCTATTAAGCAATGCAATATGGAGATGGATGGGGCTGGAAAGCAAAGGAAGTTACAACTCCAAGAGCTAGAGGAGCTTCGCAATGATGCATTTGAAAGCTCACGGATTTACAAAGAAAAGACGAAAGCATTTCATGATAACATGATTTCTAGAAAACAATTTTGCATTGGGCAGAAAGTGCTTTTGTTTAATTCTCGCTTGCATTTATTTCCGGGTAAATTAAGGTCACGATGGATCAGACCTTTTATTGTTACTAATGTGTTTTCTCATGGTGCAGTTGAAATTCGTAGCATAGCTACAGGAAAAGAACTTAAAGTTAATGGGCACCGGTTGAAACCATATTATGAGAATTTCACTTCCGAAGTGGTGGAAGGAGTTAACTTTGTGGATGTACTCCCTCTGGAGGAGTCATAGAAAGCAAGGAGATAGTCGGGCTGACGACTTTAAACCAAGCGCTAAATGGGAGGCAACCCATCGGATGAGTATTTCTTGTCTTGTATTTATTTCTTGTTTTGTTTTTAGCTTTTTCTTGTCTTGTTTTATTTTTTCTGATTTTCTTGTCATATATCTTGTTAGAATTTCCCACCTTGACTTACTTTGGGCGATTCAATTTACATTGAGGACAATGTAAAGTTTAAGTGTGGGGGAGTGGTTAAGCATTTGTGTTGTAAATTTTTGAAAATTTTCAACTTTTGTGTAAATTAGTGAATAAGAAAACTCCAACTTGTAGTTAGTTTAGAGTCACATAGTATACATGTCGCTAAGATTACATCGAGATTCTCATAATAGTGACTAAACTTAGAGATGACAGAGAACATGATCGGGTTTCTTAATTGTATGAGAGTTAAAGTTGAATTTAACCATGCCAGTGGCAAATAAGGTGCAGACTGAATTCGGTATTAGAGTAGTGATCCCCTATAGTGGAGACTACCCATGTTACATAATGTGAGGCACCAACCTTCAATTCTTTGTACTGTCTAAATTTGTGCTTTTAGAGTGTGTGTCACCGTACGTAAATTCCGGGCAGAATGGTGAGCTGCCCAACCTCCCACCATAGAAGCACTATTTTGATCTCTTGAGTGCTATTTTTATCAACCATGATGGTGACATCGAATTGCTAACTTACATACCACTTGTAATCTTGTTCGCAGTTAGCACCATCCACCTTATCTCTCTCTACACCAACAGGTCCATAGAAACACCATCATCATCAACAAGAGGAGCATCACAAATTTGAAGGAAAGTTGAGCACGTTCATGGTTTACAAGCAACGGTACAGAATTGAGCAGATTTCAGATTCAAGTATAGCAACAAAACAAGGAGAAGAATTTTTATAAGTTGAAGACTATTGTACAAGAGTGAAAATTATCAAGGATGAGAGTTCGAGAAGTTTATGATATCAAGACATATAAGTTGTGAAGAATCAAGCGGTAAAGTACTTACACCATGGCCTTGTACTTACATTTTTTATTTTATTTGTATTTTACTTTCTCTTGTCTCAAAAAAAAAAAAAAAAAAAAAAAAAAAAAAAAAAACGATAAAAAAAAAAAAAAAAAAGAAAAAAAAAAGAAAAAAAAGAAAAAAAATAAATTATATTTTGGGTTTGTATGTTCGTTTTTAGTTTTGTATTCTTTCAGTAAAGCCAATGGAAGAAGGAATATCTACAAAGAAGTTTCAAGCAATAAGGAATTAGAGGAAAGAATCACATTGTCAAGATTCTACGAAGTTCAAGAGTTATCATCAAGAGTTGAAGACCGAAGACGAAGATGAAGACACCGATTGAAGACCGAAGACGTTTCTATGGATGCTGTGAGAGTGGTGCTAGCTGCACGTCGAACGGATAACGAGGTAAGTAAGCATATTCCCACCTTCGTTAAGTGGTTGATTTCCTTTCTTAGAGATCGTCCGAAAAAATGGGTTTTCAAAATATTAAAAGATGTGGGTTTTCAAAACAATTCGGAGGGTTTACCTTCCTACCATTCAACGTGTCGCAGATTCTCTCTTCATTCCTACTCGGACACATGTGTGACCCATAAAAAGCTGTTTATTATTGAGAGCAATATCATAAAACCCTTTCTTGTGAGGCAGAGTCGAGACTTTTGATCACTCCGAACCCGAATTTATTTCGAGAAGGGATGATTATTTCTCTCTCAACTTTTAAGAATGAGATTGTGTTCATTTATGTGTCTAACTTCTTATGACTAGTGTGCATAATTTCTATGTCTTCTTAGCGCGTTGGATGCTATCATTACGGAGAACTAGTAAGTTGGAAAAATAGGTTTTGTGGGTATATCTCTAGTAAACCCTCACGAGACTATAACTCGTCCACTAGGGACACCTAGGGGTTTAAAGGCTTTTATTTATGCTAAAAGTGACCGTAGCCTCGACGACACGGAGTTGTATGTATTTTTAGAATTTGTTTTGTTTGATTTGCTTGAGGACTAGCAAAGTCTAAGTGTGGGGGAATCTGATAGGTGTCTAAAACACCTAATTTACTATCTAGTAGTTACGCTTTCTTTGCTATTTTTCTTGTGAATTATGTACTTTACGCGTGTTTTTGAGTTATTAGGTACTCTGGAGCAGCACGGAGAAAAAGAAGAAGAAACTACCCAATTTGAGCAAAAGGGCGTAATTGCCATTTTTCTGGAGAACACTATTTGGAGCCTAGCAAAGGTTAAGGGGCAACTCTGTTTTGGAGAAGTATTAAAGAAAGCCAGTGCACGGTTAAGGGATAGCCTGTGATGTGATTTTAACAAGTTGTAGAAAGTGGTAGTAAAAGTTCGTTCAACTCAGACTTGTAAAGGTTTGATTTAAGAAAATACTAAAAACAAAGAAAATATATTCACAAGTTTGTCACGATATCGAGAGATTACTGAGACTCAGGATTCCACCAATTCTTACATTCATGTGGTTCAACTAATAACTCTAGACATTTATAGCTCAAATTTATTGACTCTAATTCATTGCCGAAAGTAGACTTTGAAAGTAATGACTGTATATCTAAAGCATGAGACATCAAAACACTTAAGAAAGCATGACCCATCAATTGAAATCACAATCATTCAATAAAAATCATAAGATACGATTAAAAATCAATGCAATAAGTCATAAAAGAATTAATAGAATTACCACATGCATAAAAAATGGCTTCCTCCATCATCCCAGTGTTGGGGTTTAGCTCCTCATGTTATTCATGTGCTCGAAATAGTTGTTCATAGCTCAAATAGGTGAAAAACAAGAGAAAACTAATAAAGTAGACAGTTTGCAACGCTGTATTGGCGTTACAAACAGCTCTTACAACGGGTGGTGAACTGTTACAGAGAAAAGATGACAGACTGATAATATATGTGATCTATTATTCCTGAACAGCGATACTTTTATTGTGCTGTTTAAATAAGACTGCCTATGCTAGTCTGTTCTTCGTGTTCTTGAGAACGACACTTTTGTGGTGTCGTCTGCAACTCTTTCTTCTTCTTCTCTGCTGCTGCTGCCAAATCTTCTCTGCAGCCTTGTTATTTCGCTCTAAACCTACCCAAAGTTCTCGACTCCCTCTGCTCGACCTCCTAGCTGCCTATATATACCCAACAGGCGCGAGAATCACTCGAGTTAATCTCCTTTTTTTTTCTCCCCCGTATCGGATTTTTCTTCCCTTTTTTATTTCTTTACGCGCGTGCTGACTAATTCCCAAACCTTCCAAACTCGATATACTCTAATATTAGGCGAATATCTTCTCCCATTCCTTCACGTAACTTCCCAGTATAGATACAGAGAAATTAGGAAATAATATAGCTTCCATGATTATCGAGATACCTTCCCTGTTCACCGAGAAAACTTCTTTTGTTTACGAATACAAATCCTTTACCAACACCGGTTGCTAATCACCGTGCGATCCCATGAAAATAGCCGAGTAAATCTTTCCCAAATGTCTTCCAAGTGAATACGCAAATAAACTCTTTCCTCCCCTGATTCACGTAAACCCAATGATACAGCCCAATTCGATCGAGTCTAATGGACCTAACAACCCTGTTTAGTCCAAACAGGGCCTATGCAAACGAAATCCGTGATTGAATCTCGCTAACCCACTTCCAAAATTCGATCAAACTTTTACGCAGGTGAAAGTTATATTTCCCGCCAAATTCCAAAATTCAAAAGGTAAGGGATGACCTCCCCTTATCCAGACCCGGGGTGTGAATAGTAAGTGGTCCTATGGGGTTACCCCTTATCATCTGGGTGCCCCTTATCCATTAGAGGGGTCCGAATAGTAATTTTCTCCCACGAGCGCAAATACCACTTTTCGAGCCAATTTTCCCGCAAAAGTTTATTTCTCCAAAAACACCTACAAAGACATAAAATACCAAAATAAGCGCGAAATCGAGTACTAACATTACAGAGAATTGAGACTAATATAGACACATAAATGCGTCTATCAAATACCCCCAAACTTATTATTTGCTAGTCCTCGAGCAAATCAAAATAAAATCCTAACTCACTGTCGCAGGCATCGTCGATTGCATTTAGCGTATGCAACAAGCCTTTAAACCCCTAGGTGGCCCTAGTGGCCGAGTTATAGTCTCGGGAGGGTTTACCAGAGGTGTACCCACAAAACCTTTACACTCCAGACCCTAACTATCTACACGGAACCTTGGAAGGCACTAAAAAGTCTCCTTGGTTGGCATACTTATTGACTACAAGAGGAAGTACCCTGATGCGAAATTCCAATTGATGTACACGAGTTTGCACTCAAGCATACTAAAATTCATATATAAGTCATAGAGCTCTACTCAGATAGTTTCTGGACATCATAACCGGAGTCGACCAATCACATGGATAGAGTAAGAAATGGATATAGAAAAACGTAGATGGTTTTGATGTTGTCTAAGGTGAATGGTGTTTCTCATATCTGTCTGAAGGCCACTGCCAAAACGAACCTATCCTAATGGACTGAGATACTAGTCTGACTAATATCAACACACTGGCATATACAAGGGAACCAGTGGTCGATAATCCTAATTCTAGGTCAACACAACTGGCATATACAAGGGTACCAGTGGTCGACTTTATTGAACACTTTATTCCGTTTGGTCTGATGGTCCGGTCTCAATTTTTTATTTATTTTTTTCATAATATATATATATATATATATTTTTTTTTTCGCTTTTTTTTTTTTTTTTTTTTTTGGGTATCTCAATCACTCTATTTCACCCTAGCAGTGGTAACAACTTGAATCGTGAGCCCCACCTAATCACTTAGACAAACATAATTTAAAGAAAACAAAATAAAAATAGAAGTGAAAAGGATTCAACGAGATATGGCGAAACTACCGTGTTTTTTTCTTTAATTCTAACACCTGAGCTCGTGCTTTTATGAATAGGCTCTTTAGATGTTTCCATCTAATCAGATTGGTTCCTCAACTCCTACAACCAAAATGCTTCCATCCACTTAGATTGGTTAGTGCCATCCTTAATAAGCATAAATTTCTAGGCTCTGGAGTTTAACAATGCAACTGCCACTAAAAAGTTTCTCCCATACCCCCAAACTTAAATCTAACATTGTCCTCAATGTTCTAAAGATGAAATTAAAAGCATGAACAAGGAGAAATTGTTACCATTTAAAGCAAAAGAGATAAGGAAAGATATTACCGTGTCGCATGGATGTTGGGTTACCTCCCAAGAAGTGCTAAGTTTAAAGTCTTCAGCCAGACGTTACGTACCCATAAAATGGCTAATTACCCTTTCAAATCGTATATCAATAGTCGAAACAACTGTGGATCAACCAAATCAAATAAAACTGCCACAATTATGAGACAACTGCACCAAATCAGAAAAATGAATAGACAAAGCACATCCTCATCCAAGGTTTCCTGCAAGACAACTGGTTTTTTCTGTGGTGCCCACTTGGGCTTCATATGAGTGTCTTGACAAACAGATTCATCCGAATAACGGGTTTCTAATAGCTTAATTTCCTCTTGGAAAGTATCAGGAGGATCGGGTTGTGGAGTCTGAATAGACTCAAGTAATAGCTCAGATGTACTAATCTCGAGTCCCAAGTTAGGGACTTCTAATGGGGATACTTGACGATCAATACCCCCAAACTTAGGGTAATCACTACTCTCCGTAAGACCTAATACTATTGCCTGAATTTCTGGGTCTGTAGAGTCCTTAAAATGTTCGAGAGCTTCTTCTAGTTCTAAAGTTTGGTCATCTATCTGACCTAAGAGAATTGTCTCATCAAATTCATCCAATAAAGTGTCGTCCCAATTATCCTGAACTAGATCATGAACTAAAGTGCCAATCATATTCACTTCCTCTAAATCATCAGAAGGTTGTCTAGTAACATTAAAGACATTTAGTTCAGTGGTCATATTACCAAAGGATAAGTTCATAAGTCCTGTTCTGCAGTTGATAACAAAGATTAGACGTGGCTAAAAATGGGCGACCTAAAATTACCTAGTATTTGATTCTCTAGGTCAGGAACAGGTTGTGTATCTAGGACTACGAAATCCACAGGATAAATAAACTTGTCGACCTCAATAAGAACATCCTCTATCACACCACGAGGAATTTTAATAGACCTATCAGCTAACTGCAGTGTTATCTTGGTAGGTTTCAATTCACCAAGTCCTAGCTGTAAGTACACATGGTACGGAAGTAAGTTCACACTAGCTCCTAAGTCAAGTAAATCTTTCTCTACCCTGTGTTTTCCTATCGTGCAAGCAATCGTAGGGGCACCTGGGTCTTTATACTTAGGAGTTGTGTTGTTCTGAATGATCGAACTTACATGACTAGCTAAAAAGGCTTTTTTAGGGACACTAAGCTTTCGCTTTCGCGTACACATATCTTTAAGGAATTTGGCATAAGCCGGAAGTTGTCTAATTGCTTCTAGTAATGGAAGGTTTATGGTAACTTTCTTAAAAACCTCCATTATGTCATTAAAGTTGGATTCACTCTTTGTTGGTACTAATAGCTATGGAAATGGGGCTCTAGGCATAAAATAGGGCCTCTCGGGAACCGAATTGGCATCATCAGAGATTTTATCAGTCCCCTCAGCTATGGATGGTCCTGAGGGGTGTACTACAGTATGCTCACTATCGGGCATGGTTACCTGATTGTCTACTACTCTACCACTCCTAATGGTTCTAATTGAATTCAACTGATGAGATGGTTTTTCACCTACTTCATGAACTCCTCTAGGGTTGGGTTGTGTTTGACTAGGAAACCTACCTTTTTCTCTCAAAAATTCATTTATCAGACCAACTTGGGTTTTTAACTCGGAAATAGCCTGACTATTTTCTTGTCCTATCCTGTTACTAGCTTGTAGACTTTGTTCTACTGATAGCTGAAATTTTGTAGTTTCTTTGAGTTAACAAGTTGAGAGACTCCTCTAAGCTTAGGATTTTCTTATCCGACCGATTCTGAAACTGAGTTGGTCCTGAAGGATTCTTAGTATAGCCAAAACCTGGGGGAACATTCGAATTACTAAACTGACTTTGATTCTGGTCCTTAGACCATGAGAGATTCGGATGGTTTCTCCAACCAGGATTATAGGTTTCTGAATATGGGTCAAATTTCTGACGGTTGTCGAATCTAGTGTTATTATATAGAGCATTGGCTTGCTCTTCATTATTCTGGCCTTCCCAAAAAGGCTCCACTCTACCACTAGTGTGACCCAATTCTATAGCTTCTAACCTTTTAGCTATTGCTTTTTGCAATTTTGGCATCTAATTCATAGCCTCCTTCTACCCTATTAACGTTTCCTCTTCCTAGAAGAATTGTTTTCTGGGTACCCTACTATTTTCCCATTGTTCGGTCTTTTCGGCGATTTCATTCAAAAATGTCATCGCCGCATCAACTGTTTGGTTTTCAAACCCACCTGTACACATAGATTCTCTGTGGTCGTAGTGGAATAATCTAAACCCTCATAAAGGATCCGAACTAACCTAACCTTTTCTAAACCATGATGAGGACATTGGGCTAATAGATCATTGAACCTTTCCAAATACCTATACAAAGATTCTCCCTCCCGTTGAGAAAACGTGCAGATTGCGTCCTAATAGACGATGTTTTGTGCCTAGGGAAAAACTTGTTCAAAAAGGCGGATGTAAGTTGTTCATATGTTTCGATTGACTTAAGCCAAACTATATAGCCACGATTTGGCTTTATCTTTTAGGGAAAAAGGGAATAACCTAAGTTTCAGAGCATCATCATCAAGATCTCTAATTTTTAGGGTACTACAAATTTCTTCAAAATCCCTAAGATGGAAATAGGGGTTTTCATTTTCTTTCCCTAAGAAGATTGGGAGCAACTGTAAGGTCCCAGGTTTAAGTTCATAAGTTGCTTCCGTTTATTAACTCTGATACACGAGGGACGAGTAGTCCTAGTCGGGTTCAATAAAGCTTTCAAAGTTGCCATTTCTGGCACTATCGGAATATTAGGGATTGTCTCCTCAAACGGACGTTCAAAAACGGACTCTTCAAAAATCGGACTTTCTAAATTGAGGTAATCGAGACGCTTAGAACTACTAGGTTTCTTTTTAACAAATCTACCTAGGGCGTCTCTTTTACGTTCAGGCATGCAAAAGAATAAGGAAGGGTATTCTATGCAATCACAAATCAAGGCCGACTCAACCAAAACAAACCTAGAGATTTCTAGCAAACAAAAAGCATGATGGCTCCACTTAGATTGTTTCTAGACCAGCTTCTATCCTTCGAAAAGGAATTCATTACAATTTAAGAAAACCCCTATGGAATCAATCCGAGTCAAAGTAAGTTGAATAGAGGCGAGGGAAGCTCAGTGGAGCTTTGATACCCAAGGCCTCACCGGAATTACAAGGCGGCGCAGTCACGCATTCAACTCACAGAAACCTTCATGAACTTCGAAGTGTGCTTAAAAGAGTAACCAATATTTTTCGAATGACTTTCCTATTAAGCTCGTTACCCTATCGGTCTTGTTCTAGTCAGTATTTTAATCTTAGGTTCGCGTTTGGTATCGTTTTCCTAAGGCGGGCAAGAAGAAAACGGTGATGAAATCCGAACCCTTATCTTATATGGCCAGTCCTTGCCCTTTACTAGGAAATTAAAGCAGCCGTATTCAAGTCCTCAGCATATATGCAAACGAAGGAGTCCGGAACTCGGCGACGGGGGATTCGCGAGTGTTCGAATCTTACCTCCCGTTCCGGACGGGGATGAATCGGTTGTAGTCGACTCGGGCCACCGACTCCTATGTCGGTGTACGAACCCAAGGTGCGAGACAATATCGTAATTGTCCTCCTTCTCTCGCAAACAGTTTATATTTAAGACTACCCTTCAGCGTAGGGTTTAAAAATAATGTCCAAAGTCCCAAAAATGTCCAAAAAGTCCAAAAATAAAAAGAAAAATTACAAAAATAATTATAAACCCTAATACAGTTTTCGAAAAAACCTAAAAAATAAATAAAAATAAAAATAAAATTCTTTGTCTCTTCCTCGTTTCTTTTCGCTTTATCTTTGACTCTTTAGTTAATCACCAATATCTTTGGCTCAACTTTCTTTTTGATCCAATATCCAAACCTATAACCAAAACACAAATACCCAAGAAAACGTAAAATAGAACAAAAGAATAAAAATCACTAAAAACCTAAAAACAAATCTAAAAACAAGTCCGCGTCGGCGGCGCCAAAAATTGATGTGATTTTAACAAGTTGTAGAAAGTGGTAGTAAAAGTTCGTTCAACTCAGACTTGTAAAGGTTTGATTTAAGAAAATACTAAAAACAAAGAAAATATATTCACAAGTTTGTCACGATATCGAGAGATTACTGAGACTCAGGATTCCACCAATTCTTACATTCATGTGGTTCAACTAATAATTCTAGACATTTATAGCTCAAATTTATTGACTCTAATTCATTGCCGAAAGTAGACTTTGAAAGTAATGACTGTATATCTAAAGCATGAGACATCAAAACACTTAAGAAAGCATGACCCATCAATTGAAATCACAATCATTCAATAAAAATCATAAGATACGATTAAAAATCAATGCAATAAGTCATAAAAGAATTAATAGAATTACCACATGCATGAAAAATGGCTTCCTCCATCGTCCCAGTGTTGGGGTTTAGCTCCTCATGTTATTCATATGCTCGAAATAGTTGTTCATAGCTCAAATAGGTGAAAAACAAGAGAAAACTAATAAAGTAGACAGTTTGCAACGTCAGTATTGGCGTTACAAACAACTCTTACAACGGTGGTGAATCATTACAGAGAAAAGATGACAGGCTGATAATATATGTGATCTATTATTCCTGAACATCGATACTTTTATTGTGCAGTTTAAATAAGACTGCCTATGCTAATCTGTTCTTCGTGTTCTTGAGAACGACACTTTTGTGGTGTCGTCTGCAACTCTTTCTTCTTCTTCTCTGCTGCTGCTGCCAAATCTTCTCTGCAGCCTTGTTATTTCGCTCTAAACCTACCCAAAGTTCTCGACTCCCTCTGCTCGACCTCCTAGCTGCCTATATATACCCAACAGGCGCGAGAATCACTCGAGTTAATCTCCTTTTCTTTTCTCCCCCGTATCGGATTTTTCTTCCCTTTTTTATTTCTTTACGCGCTTGCTGACTAATTCCCAAACCTTCCAAACTCGATATACTCTAATATTAGGCGAATATCTTCTCCCATTCCTTCACGTAACTTCCCAGTATAGATACAGAGAAATTCCGAAAATAATATAGCTTCCATGATTATCGAGATACCTTCCCTGTTCACCGAGAAAACTTCTTTTGTTTACGAATACAAATCCTTTACCAACACCGGTTGCTAATCACCGTGCGATCCCATGAAAATAGCCGAGTAAATCTTTCCCAAATGTCTTCCAAGTGAATACGCAAATAAACTCTTTCCTCCCCTGATTCACGTAAACCCAATGATACAGCCCAATTCGATCGAGTCTAATGGACCTAACAACCCTGTTTAGTCCAAACAGGGCCTATGCAAACGAAATCCGTGATTGAATCTCGCTAACCCACTTCCAAAATTCGATCAAACTTTTACGCAGGTGAAAGTTATATTTCCCGCCAAATTCCAAAATTCAAAAGGTAAGGGATGACCTCCCCTTATCCAGACCCGGTGTGCGAATAGTAAGTGGTCCTGTGGGGTTACCCCTTATCATCTGGGTGCCCCTTATCCATTAGAGGGGTCCGAATAGTAATTTTCTCCCACGAGCGCAAATACCACTTTTCGAGCCAATTTTCCCGCAAAAGTTTATTTCTCCAAAAACACCTACAAAGACATAAAATACCAAAATAAGCGTGAAATCGAGTACTAACATTACAGAGAATTGAGACTAATATAGACACATAAATGCGTCTATCAAGCCTAGCAAAGGTTAAGGGGCAACTCTGTTTTGGAGAAGTATTAAAGACAGCCAGCGCACGGTTAAGGGATAGCCTGTGTTGTGTTTATAAGGAAATGTTAAAAGATCAGGGTAACACCCAGATCCGGCCCATAGTAATACCCAGATCCGGACCCAACTCTTTTATCCTAACCCCTCGCGAGTTTCTCATTTCTCTCAACTATTATTCACCTGAATGAGAGGAAGAAAGAAAAGCTGCACAAGCAGCTGTTGATGCTGCTGTTGAAATCGAGAGCCAGAGAAGGAGTTGAAGATGGTAGAGAAATTGAAGAAGTCGGGTTCTGTTGAAATGGGGTTTGCTGTTGGGGGTTTCACAGAAATTAGGGTTCGATGGATTTGAGCGTAATGGTGCAAATTGAGAGAGGATTCGGTTCTGTTGGTGTTTAATAACCCAGAGATGGAAATAAGGGTTTGATAGAAAGATGAAGATCGATGGGGGTTCGCTTCTGATGCAGTCAAGAGCACGAAATGAAGAAACAGCTACTATTGTTGCTATTGGTTAATAGAGTTAGGGTTTCTAAAATGATGGCAGAGATGGGGTTTTGATGAATTTACTTCCAGAAGCAGGGAATTAAGAAATTGAGGTGAATTTGTTGGTTAGGGTTTGAATCTGAGTTATGAGAAGATTGGGTGTGATGTGAATTTGGTTGAATGGAATTGCAACATTTTGAGCTACAATGTGTAAGAAGTGCAGATGTGATTGTGGCCTTTGTATGGATTGAAGCAGGAGGTGATGGTGCTTGTGGATGGGGTTTGAGCTGGTATTGCAGGTTATTAGAATGAAATTGCAGGTGGTGGTTAATTGAGTTGAACTGGCTCATTTAGGTCTTGGTGGTTTGGCTGTGGCATTATGCAGTGGGGGAGCTGTTACTAAAGATGGTGTTAACTGATGTTGGCAGTGATTGCAGGTGTGAGTCGATGTCCTGTGTTGTGTATGGAGTTGCTGCTGCAGGAAGTGGAAGCAATGAGTTGGTGGTACTGGAAGTGCAGCTGAACTGAGTGTGCTCGCTGGTACTGGAGCAATGAATGGAGGAATCACATGAGGGGTTGAACTGAATATAGATGTATGGTTAGGAAATGGTTGCATAAATGAAGTGAATTGTTGCCAGGATGTAGCAGGTACAACTGAGGTGAAGAGATGCTGGTTTCTGAGAAGTCAGTCGAAGGTCAGGTGTTGCGATGACGAAAAAGCCACAGAGAGTGCAAGGATCCCAGTGTGTCAAAATGGCTAGGAGATGGAGAAGGTGCAGACTGAGAAACTGTTGATTGCAGTTTCAGGTTTGAGCTGGAGTGTTATAGTGTTGCAGTTTGTTGAGAGCTGATGCTTGTGCAATGCAGGAAATGGTGAAAATGTTGATAACTGGTGATAATTTGGTCAAGTACAATGAGCTAAGCAGGTTATGGAGTTGGTAATGGCTGGTGCTTGTGGCTTGTAGTGGTGCTGCTTAGGGGAATGAAAGGGTTTTGGCTTGAAGTGCAGGCAAGAGACAAAGCTGCAGATGTGAAGAATGCACAACCAGAATGGCTGGAATTTCTTGGATGAAGCACCATTATGGTGCATGACTGGATTACAGCCTGTGCAACTGCAACAGCTCAGGTTCTTGTCAGGATCACTCAGCTGAGTCAGGCTTGTTAGACTCTGACTCAGGTTTGACTAGACCACCTGACTCGAGTTGACCCGAGCTGACTCGTTGACCGGTGACCGGGTGGACTTTGCCGGTCACCTGAGATACTTTCCGGTGTCGGATTCCGGCCATAATACCAGATTTCCGGCGATCACTTTTGGGGTATATTTTCTATATGGGTATTTGCACACACATGGGCTTGGTGGACCACATGGGCTTTGGGCTATGAAGACCTAATTTTAGAAGTTGGAGAAAAGCTACATAAGGAGAAAGTTTCTACAACTTTGGGATCACATATTTTTCTTGGAACTTTGGAGAGCCGGTTTTGTTTACGCTTCTAGGGTTTGCTTTTGTTCATCTTCTTCTTTTCAATTAATATTTTTATGATGAACTCCATAGCTATGAGTAGCTAAACAATTATTATTGGTTATGGGATAAAGTTGATTTCTCAATATGTTATATGATTCAATGAATTAGTTTTGTCTCAATATTTTATTGTTTGTGATTCACAATTAATAGTGTTATATGATTTGATTGTTTGTTTGGTTGAGTCCGGAATCAATCCGATTTACATTCATCTCTAGAGCTATATTAGGGTTTTCAATACGAAAAAGTTATTTATCCCTGATTCTAAGTAGCATAATTGTGGGTAGTGCTTGTAGTGATATATCCTACTAGTCACAAGTGAATCATAACTTTTGTTAAAACGATTAGTGCTTTTACACGTTCGTTTGCATTGATTAGTCTTATTCCATAGAACTTATTGCTTTTAGGGAGTTAAATATAATTGTGCTTTTACACTTTAGGTTGCTTTCTAGGAAGAATTCACATATGCATCTTTTAATGTGGTTGTGATGAAAACAGGGAATTAGCGGGATATACTTGCGATCAAGGTATCCTAGGACAATTAGTAGATGAGAGATTAAATTACCAATTCTAATCATTGATGGAAATACATGTTTGTGAATGATACTATCCCGTGACCAATATCTTCTCCTTATTGATTATTCCAATTATTTGCTTTGCTTTATTTTATTTTTATTTTATTATTTCGCTTAAACAACAAAAATCCCCCCTTGGTTACCTTAGAAACTGAAAATCGCATAACAACAATTGCCTCTCTGTGGAAACGAACTCTTCCTTACCTTGTACTTCATTTAAATTTAGTGAGTAAGAAAGTGAAATTATTTTTGACGCTTACGACAGCGATCAGTTGCATATTCTGATCTTACTTGTTCTATCTTATTGACTTTTATCTTCTCTAATATTTACTCGAGATTTATCTCCGATAGGTAAGATATAAAAAGTAATCACAACAGTTCTTTGTCTCAGACTCGTTTGATTTCGCAATATCTTTTTCTGTTAATCAGATGGTTTATTGTGAGGTGACTGATATTTTTAGGCTACTCTTCGAGAGTATAAGTCTGGGGTATTAGTTGATTCCTGTTCACCTTGATATTTGTATCAAAAGACGGAATAAAAAGAATAAAGGATAGACATATATGTGGGAGACAAATTTGTTTATAAGTCTTCGACTTTGGGTCGTAACAACTCTCAGTTGTCGGTGAAATCAGCTAAGGGAATTAATTACGTAGAATCCGGCGTGTAATAGAGGCGTAAGGAACACGACTGTACCTTAATCGGTGTGAGACTTGGTTAGGGATCAACTACATTCCAGTCCGAAGTTAACTTGTAGTAGGCTAGTGTTTGTAGCGGCTTAATACAGTGTGGTGTTGAAAACTGGACTAGGTCCCGGGATTTTTCTGCATTTGAGGTTTCCTCGTTGAAAAAATTTCTGGTCTCTGTGTTATTTCTTTTCCGCATTATATTTGTTTATATAATCAGAATATCATGGGTTGTGCGTAGTTCAATCACAGTTGATAAATCCGACCTTGTTTGTTGGATATAACTTGAATGACACTTGGGCATTGGTCATTGGTAACGTCCAAGTTATTTCTCATATCAATCAGGCTCATAGATTTCTATCTGTTTAATTTGCTGATTATATTGAGAAAGAGATAAAGCTCTTTAATATCTTTCTTGATTGAGCTCGCTTTTAAGTTGGTGCTCTCGGAATTATATTGGAGTTTAGTCCATACAGATTGCCGAACGAATTATTGAGTGTGGTTGTTATACCCCTGCTTTTTCAAAAGTTCAACAAAAGCTAGGCATTTATTGAGCTTGCGTGTTTAATCTTTTCGAGTCTTTCCTTTAGTCATATTAGTTACTCTCAAGTCTTTTCATCTCTTAAGATTTCTCTTGTTTCTCTGCACCTCCAAATTATCCTCTGTTCCTTCTTGAGCATCTAAACCATGCATGCTAAACCTGCTAAACTCTCATCAATTAAATTATAATTAAATGGGTTTATAGACTAATAGGGTTAAAATCAATACATTAGACTAATACAGTTTTTCAAATTACAACTTAGGTATTAATTAGAATAACAGCTTTGTAGTAGATGCTTTAGGAAAGAAAATGTCTATTTTTTGCTATCTTAATTTGCACTCTTTGTTTTTTTTTGGATTATAAACAGATATACCCCTGTTATTATATGCGATAGACAAATGTACCCCGTTTTTTTCATCTTTACAAATATAGGCATGTTTTCACTTTTCCATCCAAGTCTGTTACTTTAGTCAATTTCTCGTAATTATCGGTCAATATCTCCTTGACCGAGATGAGATGATGATACCGAGTTTACCGTATTTCCCTTTAATGTTGGCCACAAATATAGACACGTGGCCAACTCTGGACCGGGTATCTTACACTGTGTGATCTCTATGAAACTCTATAGATAAGATCGTTAGGTGACACATAGGAATTATCTCCTACACGTGTTGCAAACTGTAAATATCTGGGGTTCCTGAAGCTTGCGGGAAAAAGAGGAGATCCCAAATCTACGCTTTCCTCTCTTCTTTCGCCGTTTCTTTCTTTAAGTTCTAACAAAAGAAATCTTCTCCCAGCAAAATCAAGAATAAACTTTGGGGTTTGTTTTACCACAAGGTTAATATGAGATTTGCAAGGTTAGATTGTACTGGTCATGGTGAAGATGGTGGAAGGGAGACAAGGAAAAAATGGATCAAGTGAAAGGTTTGTCACAAACCCTAAGTAGATGTTAATTTTTCGTTATCTAGTTGTTTCATTGCATCAATTTTCTAATATCAAGTATGCATAGTAGAGTATTGGGTTGATTTCTGGGGTTTCAATTTATGATTTCAATAATTAATGCACAAAAGTTACCTTGTTTCAATTGATTTCGATTATTAAGTGAAATGTAAACTATTCAATTTAGGGCTCGAGGTAGTTCATCTTCTCCTTTTTTTCCTGTTTCAATTAATTTTGATTACTATTAAGTAATTCGGGGGTTCAATTAGGTGCTTCTAATAGTTTCTAATTTAGGAGTTCGATGGGTTTTTTTTTTCTTTTTGATTTTCTGTTCAATTGGGGTTTGTTTCAAGAAGATACTAGGTTATGAGATCTGGGTTTTAAACCAAGTTAAAAAAATAATAATTGGGTTGTTAGATAGTAAAGTTCTTTTGCTGTATTTGTTAGGGACAGTGGGAAAATGAGAAATGATCTTCCTTGTTTGTTTCGGTTACAATTTATGTACAGTAGTGTATGTTATACTTGTTCTGAGCTGAGTATTGCCTGGTTCACTCTTAATCAATCTACAGTTTGCAACTTGAGAACCTTAATAAGCTTAGATTTTTGTCTTTCATATTGTCCCTGATATTGGGTGTCTTTTATATATGTATTCATTTTTGTTGTAGGAATCTACTATATGTTAACTGGAGCGGGAATTGTTTATGTTCAGACTCAGTTTACTTCTTGGGTGTGGTTTTGGAATGTTTTGCTTACTCGTTTCTATGACTAACCATGTCTCTCATGGTTGTTTGTGAATATTCAATGAATGGTTTTACAAGCCAGTAAGGAGAGGAAACAATTGCTGCAGTTGTGATAGTTGCGCAATGAGATTTCACGTCGAGAAAAGTTAGGGAAGAACCCATTAAGCAAAGGAATAGTAATGATGATGCTTCTCTGGATTACTTGTAGCAGTTTTGTTATATTTTTTTCATCTTTAAAGCTATTAGTGATTCAGTATTGCTTCTTCTATTTGTGGCAGATATTTTGGTGCTACGGGGTGTGAGTTGGTCCCTTATGAGCTCGGATATGTCATGTGAATGTGCTGTTGTAGTTTATATCAATATGAGCTGATATTGGTTTGAAGATGAAAAGGAGAAAGCTGGACGTTTAAGGAGAAGTTTGAGTTTCTTTGCAAGGTGATTAAGGAAGCGTTCAGAGTTGAGAAAGTTGTTTTGTATTGGTTACTAGAGAGTATGGCTAGACTGCTAACATGGAGAGAATCATGAAGGCACAAGCTTTGAGAGATTTAAGCATGATTGGATACATGTCCAGTAAGAAAAACAAGGAGATCAACTCTGAAATCATTATATGGCTGGCAATGAGAAAAACATTATAAGTTGCATTGTACTAATTTTTCCATCTATGTAAAACATTATAAGTTGCATTGTACTAATTTTTCAATCTATGTAATTTTTAGGTTCGCAAATACATTCTTATTACTAGTTTCATGCTCATCTTTTGAATTCATTTTAAAAAAAGTGTACTGATGAACTATATGACCGAACTGAGTTAACTAGAAAACTCAGTGATTTGAAGGACTGAAATGTCTTTTTAAGTGGGAAAATGCAGACAGCTGGCAGATAACTGCAGCTAACTTTCTGTTTACCGTTTTTTCAAAAAAACGGTCAAAAAAACGGGGTACATCTGTATATGCATAAAAAAATAGGGGTACATCTGTATTTCACCCTTTTTTTTTCTTCCAAGGCCTTATTAGGGGTGTAAATTTTGCCCGGCAGCCCAAGGCCCAGTACCGTCCGCCTTGTCCCATGACAGCCCATGGGTGCCCGTGGTCCATTACGGGCTGGCCCGACCTAGCCCATTTAAATAAGAGGGCGGTCACAGGCCACAAGTCAATTTTTCTTGCCCGACCCAATACCCTCCCTATTAGCCCGTCAATGTTACCCGCCCTATTAGCCCGTTAATGTTATCCATTTGCCAAGCCTAAGTAACTATTCTCATTTTTTTTTATCCTAGAATATACTTGGGTACATATACTTAATACAGTCAATCCTCATAGTTCTCATATATATTTCTTAACTTCTACTCCATAGGAATCTAAATTTATTAACCATATAGAGAAAATATTGAACAAAATCTAAGGTAGTTTCCTTTTCTGATGATTCAATTCAGGAAAATTTTATAGGAAGTTTGGTTTATCTTGTTCCCATCTCAATCTCGTCGTATTTGATTATTAGTAAAACTTGTATATTATTACATTACTTTCTTTTTATTTTTAACAATATATATTTGTAATATTCAAGGCCCTCCCGGCCCTACCCGCCCGAGCCCAAATTACGAAACAGGCTTGGGCAGGCCATGGGTACTAACTGTAGTTAAATAATCCTGCCCGCCCGGCCTTTTTAATTTCATGGTTAAGAGATGTTCCGGCCCGCCCTGTACCGTCCCATTTAATAATTAGGCCGGGCATCCCGGCCCGGCCCAATTTACACTCCTAGGCCTTACACTAGTGCTTTAATGAAGCAAGCATGCATAATTATTCCCCTACTGCTTCCCAGTTTCTCTCTGCATTTAAATACATGCAATTCTCGTCTAATCAACCCTTTGGTTTTCCAAATGGAAACCTAACCTGCTACTCTCATTTTTCGAGATGATTTTGTACCCCCTTGCAATCTCTTCATAATCTAATAATACCATCGTTTAGACTCTGATACACGTCTAGATGAATTCTTTTATATTTGTCTATTATTAACGTGAAATTTTAAAATAATAGATTTAACTTCTTGCAATCTTTAGACCTGACTATGCTTATTTTGGGATAAGGAATATCCAAATCTTGTTCCCCTTTAGAAAACTCCCTCCTCTAATTTTAAATCCTTTAAGTTAACATTAACGACCAGAGTACTGTCCACCTCTTATCAGATTTTGGATCGACTGTCTATGATACTAGGTAGTCATATCACCCAAACCTTAGTACGGTCAAATTTCATCGATATGTTCCTTCACTAGTACTAGGTTGTTTCTTCAAAAATTTGAAATACTATATGCTGTCGATACTGGATTGGTCTAGTAATTAGTTTTATTAAACTCGGGTTTTAGCATCATTCGCGGGTCTAATTACCTTTTCTCTCCTTTCCCCCTCGATCCTTTTTAAATAATTTCAATGAAATATCCTTAAAGCAATTCTCATCAACCTATCATGTATTGACCTGTGATCTTTCTTTCATTCTCTCATTCTTCTATGGGTGATCATATTTCAATCTTTATAGGCACCTTAGTGGCTTATCATTAGCACAAAGTTATGCCAACCATATCAACTCCGGTTTACTTCCTACTCCTCTTGAGTTCATAAGAGATTTTTGCATTAACCAAAACATCATTCTAGCTAGATTTTTTTTTTTACTGATATTTTAAAACCATGGGGAGCAAACCTGATCTTCCAAATAAGAGAATTAGATCCAAATCTCTTCATCATGTCTTTTCGCTCTTAGGAAGATTTCTCTTGGATATTTTTAAATGGACCTTGGTATCCTTTCGGTAATGTCCTTGCAGCTACTACAGCCTATCAAGGAATGAGTATTTCTACTGATAAGGTTAAGGAAATCCCACTATGGGCCTCTGTATCAAATACAAAATGTGAGGATAGAAGTAGAGAAATGCTTGGGCTGATAACAAGCAAAATAGGTTAGGTTTCAAGAGTCTGTACTGGTTCGGAAGTATCATCACCATATTATAGGCCACAAGTCCTTGTTTGGGTGAATATAGATAAACATCTAGTTGACATGCTCTTGGTGAAAGTAGGAAACTTACCTGTAACAAACATATACTTCAACTACCTGAACCTACCTTCCAAAGTTTGCTCCCATTGTTAAGATTTGGTCATAAGGTTAACAACTGTGCAATCCTGAAAGGTAGACCTCTGGAAGATATATATGATATTACGATGGCTTCTCCAGGTCCAAGTGATGACTAATATTAGCCGAATAATGAAAAAGTGCAAATACGGAACCCAAAGGATAATTTCGAATACATAGGAAAGTCAGTGCCAGTAGAATCGTATCTTAGTCAACCAAGAGTTAGAGAAACCTTCAACGATATCTTTAGATCTTATGTCCAAGATAAAAACCATCTCCCATGAACCTTCATCCTATGAAGTTTTAGGTCATGTTACTTATGAGGAGGAGATGCCTCTAGCATCCTCATTTGTCTTAGGAAAAAGAACTTTCCTTTTTAACTTACCCGAAAATTTCATCCCTTTGGCTGACTGAAGTTCTGAATCGTTCCGTTCAGCTAACTCAGAAACTTATAGTATTATTGAGTCAGTAAGGGCCGCTGAATCAGAACTTCTTAGTGGTTTTGGTCTCCTTCAAGACATTCCAAATCTGGCCCGGCCCGAGCCAGTTGCGGATACTCCCTTATCTGGTATAAGACTTTCTTTCTCATCCTATGAGAATACTGTTGATTCTTTCGACTCAACACCTTCAGATTTTTCTGCATCATCATTCTATGCTTCTACATCAACTTCATTACTTCATTCTAACTAAGATTGCATTGCATCTTCTTTTACTACCCCCATTACACAGCCAAAATCAGTATTCAAAATTTATTCAATTTCTGATTATTTATCATCTTCTTCTTCGGAGGTTGTATGCTCCATTACTGCTACACATGGTAATCTTTTAAAAATTGATCAATATGGGTTCAATTTGCAAGAAAAACATGAAAGAAACAGTGCCTATCTTTCAGTTCCATTTCCATCTCTTACCCCTTCAATGCGACAGGAGGAGACACAATTACTTCTTTAAATTTTAAACCCTAATTACATTTTGCTCTGGCTATTTCCTTTAATTTAAATTCCATTAGCTTATTGTGATTTAATTTTAGATTTAATCAATTTCCTTTGCTTATTAGTATAAGACAACCTCCATTGCTACCCTTAAGCCTAAAAGTTCACTGCTTGACAATTTAGCTTCCTAGGATTCAATTCAATTTGAAATTAATTGACTAGACTACGGATTAGTTTGGCCACTTTTCTAATTCCATTATGTTATCTTCATTATCACTTGACCTCTAAGAAGACCTTGATTTTGATATATATTTTAACCTATTCCTCATAAGAAGATCTTTACTTGAAATAATTTTAGTTTTTTCATTTATCCTTTTATTGAGTGCTTCTGTGCTTGTATGCTTCTGTTGTGTGCTTTCTTTTCCATTTGAATGTGTTGTCATTCTTAGAAACATGAAACTTCTAACCTGTAATGTGCAAGGTTGTGGTAATCCTTTCACACAAAATCATTTAAATCATCTTATCTCCCTAGAGAGACTCTGAAATTCTTTTCCTCTCTGAAACCAAATCTCAGAGACCCTTGGTTAAGAAGCTCCTTTCTTCTTTTCCCAATTATCATATTGTTGATCCCATAGGAATATCATGAGGATTAGCTATTGCTTGTGTTGATGGTTTCCGTTTTGACATAGTTCAATGGAACTTAAATATGATAAACATTATAGTTCAAACCAATTTTAATTCAAAAAAATGGGCTCTTACTTGCTTTTATGGTAGCCCATATCCAGCTACCTGAAATGAAGCTTGTTTTAGAAGAAATAGGACATCAGGTTAACACTAAGAATATGCCTTGGCTAGTAATAGGAGACTACAATATGATCTTTGACCAATCAGAAAAGCTAGGAGGCCTCCCCTTCAATTTAAAAGATAATGAATATTATCATAGAATTCTAGAAAGGGTGGGTCTCTATGACTTAGGATATTCAGGCTATGATTTTACTT
Organism: Papaver armeniacum; assembly: GCA_023531295.1. Lineage (NCBI taxonomy): Eukaryota > Viridiplantae > Streptophyta > Magnoliopsida > Ranunculales > Papaveraceae > Papaver > Papaver armeniacum. The sequence goes on along the minus strand of JAJJWW010008135.1, from coordinate 101,870 downwards.
GGGACAACCACATAAAGGGTAATAAAAACAACATTCAAGAAAGACTTGATAGAGCTTCTCAAAATGCAGAATGGAACCTACAATTCCCTAATGCTTCTTTAACCCGTCTAGTGGCTGTAGGATCAGATCATTCACCTATTCTGTTAACTTTAGATAATGTTCCTAAAAAGGGAGAGTGGGTTTTTAAGTTTTATGATACGTGGCAGAAAGAACATTCCTGTGTCCAAATTATTAATAACTCTTGGGTTCGAAACTTAACAGAAGGTCCTTCTTCAGACTTAGTAACAAACCTAAAATCCCTAGGTATCAATTTACTGGATTGGAAAAGAAATATTTTTGGCATACCTACTAAGCAAATTACTAGACTTCTGAGAGAAATAGAAAGACTTAAGTCTAGCAGAATCACATAACACCAATAGAAAAAACTAAAAGAAAAATTCTTAGAATTAGAAAAGTTGTATGCAACCCAAGAAGCTATTTCGAAACAACAATCTAGATACAACCTCATTGAGCTAGGAGAAATAAATACTAAGTATTTTCATACGATTACTTTAAGACGACGCAAATGGAATAACATAGAATGCCTAACAAATAATCAAAACTTAGTAATACACAACAGAGAGACATAAGTGAGGTACTGTCTGATTATTTTCAAAACCTTTTTTCCCAACCTAGTACTGACACGTCGACAATTGATGACATCTTTGAAAACATAACTGAAAAGACGAGGGTACCCAAATACACCACAATCTTTAAATTATCCACCTATAAGTCCTCTTACCGAAAGTGATTGTCTATGGACAAAGTCGAGACAATACTACAAATCGGTATTCACACATTGTGTGATCGTCTATGGATACAAGATCAAGAATACAACAATCAAAGAGTGATTACTTGATAATAGGTTCGGACTTAACCAAACTCTACAAGATCACTATCAAGTAATAAATAATTAACGTTTGTGTATTTTACTTTTAATTATAATAAACAATTATAATTGCGGAAATAGAAAAGTAAAAGACACAGCAAGATTTTGTTAACGAGGAAACCGCAAATGCAGAAAAACCCCGGGACCTAGTCCAGAATTGAATACTCTCAGAATTAAGCCGCTATACAAAATCTAACAAACTTCGTATAGTTGAGACCAAGCAACTAAACCTATAGTTTACCTAGTTTCTTCAGTATCCCTTTGCTTACGACATTCAATAAGTGCACACACTGGAACAATTCCTTTGGATCGTATTCCAAACAGTAAAAGAACAACAAATATTTTTGGCAACAACTCTCTTGATTCTTTCAGATGAAGATATCTCAAGTCATAAGCAAAGGCTCTTCTGTTTAATAAATAAAATCCATTGCCTGGTCAGATCAATCTATCCAAAAACTACCGAAGTATCAGAGTTTAGATTTCCAATCAATCAATGTAGAATCAAACAAGAAATTATAAGGTGATGCCGATCTTACACAACTAAACAATCGAATAAATCCGATTCTAGTTGGATCCCAGCCGATCAAGGTTTGTGCACACCCAAAGAAATAAAAACCAAATCGGAAATCTTCTTTGTCTTCAAATCTTTTTTAATCTTCAATAAACACCTGCACAACACCACTTGAATCTCTTGTGATCAACCATGCATAGAACGGAGTCTGTTAACAATGGATTATCACAAGACGTATTTAGATCTACAAACAGTTCTAAAGATCCCGTCGAAACGTCGATCTAGTTTGAGTGAATCTTATATTAGAAGAGAAGATTTTCAAGAATAAACAAACTAGGTGCAATCAAAGTTCAACAGCCGTTAGTCAATCAAATCAATCGAAAACTAAAATAAACTACAATTATCCAGTTTCCAACCAACGATACTCGTAGACGCTTCTTGATCCCACATAAGTCTTTAAACGAGCGGTTGTAAGAGATTCTGCCTAATTAGGGTACTTTCCTCTCCGAATAGACGGCTCCACAAGAAACAACAAAAAGATGAAGTTTGCCTGGCTCTTAGGATGGTTTGCTCGAAATGCAAACTTGGGTATTTATAGACCAAGGATGTTTGGACACCAAGGAATTTCCAAAACCGAATTATTCTTAAGATATGCAATAAATGCCCAAATCGGTTTTCATAATTCCTGGAAATGCTTTGTCCAATATTTCCGATATCTCACTAGAAAATCTTCAATTAGTAAATGCACATTACCAATTTTTATTTTCCAGAGATATGTATTTAATTGCTGGTAATTAAAAGCATATAAAATTAATAACCTTAATTAAAAGATTTATTTCGGTCCGGGATCTCCTTGAGTTATTAAGGAATATCTTTGAACAATAAAAGATAAGAGTTACAGAACATGTTCAAAGTGTGTCGACATCTTTTCTTCTTTGTAAATCCTTTTTCATATTTACAATCTTCTAATCGATTATACCACACTTCCAAACAAGTTTAAAATTGGTTCATATGTATTCCAAGAACAACTATGTGATTGATCAAATATCAATACACTAATCATGGTTACGGTTTGTACCAAATACAAGGATCGGTTCTACCTTAATATGGTTACTGGGACCGGTTACATCAGTTACCAGTATCGGTTACGTCAATTACCAGGACCGGTTACCATATTCTCATGGTATTACTTGTGATAGGTTACACAAGTCACTAGGATCGGTTACACCAATTACCAGGACCAGTTACTCCAATTACAAGGATCGATTACACAACTCTTTTGTGATTGGTCATACCAATTACTAGGATCGGTTACACCAATTACAAATATCGATCATACCATCTTAGGTGATTACTTAGGACCGGTTACACTAATAAAAGTCATACCAATACATAAGTCAGGCACTGTGATTAGTTTTACCAAGATGCATAACTAGTTATGATCGATTCTACTAACTCACACATATTGGTAATCCAAAGATATGCAATGAATAACAATACCAATAAGCCTAGCGATTTCCCTTTCGATTCATAAAACAAGTTCATGAAAGTACTTCTTTAAACAAATGTAAACATTGTTTCCTAGAATGAAATATTCACCTTTACCCATACACATAATCACAATAACATTCATACGATTATGTCGATGTCTTATATACGAAGTTCAAAAGATAAGCGTTATACTTTGTATTCTAATTCCTTAACACTGTGTCTCACTACTAGAGTATAATCATTCACAGCTTCGCAGTTATGTTTTCAATATAGCACGACTTGAAAGATACGTTAGGAATGAAACAGTTCAATTCAAAATATTACTAACCTCAAGAGGAAGGATGATGCCGTCGTTGTAGCTTGTTACTTCTTCACATTCTTTAAGTCTTCCAGTAATACTTGTATGTCTCATAATCCTAATCTTTCTAGCCTAACCTATACGAAGTTGTCTCTAGTACATAATCAAGCGACTCTTTAATTGAGTTTTGTTTCACTAAAATATGACAACCAAACTTGACATACCAACGCTTGGTGAGTTCAACCGAGCAATGCTCTAACAATCTCCCCCTTTGTCAATTTTGGTGACAAAACTTTTAATACATATGGATTAGCAAATTACAAGAATTCATTACACATACGCTTGATTCTAAATTTCAATAGCACAATACCCTGCATATATTCAATCCATAAATGCCGCTGTTGACATTTGACTAAAAAGCTAATACTTCCCCTAAAGTCAAGATATGTAGATTTTCAATCCGAACATCTTTGTTATTCCCATTTTGTAGTCAAGATAACTACAATAGCAATATGATATGTTGCTCCCCCTTAGTCAATGCTTTACTCTTTCGTTAGATATAACGTTTAAGCACAATTTTCCTTTCCTTAGTGATTACAAATCACTTGTTTACTCCTTATATTTCTCCCCCTTTTTGTCACAAAATGACAAAGGTTCGAGCAAATACCAAAACCGAAAGGATATTACAAATCTAAAATACTTGTACAACCTATAAGAGTTAAGCACGAAGGTTTCACATACCATTTTAGATAACCAATATCAAAACCGAAACTACAAGTAATTTGGTTTTAATATGTTATCAAGGAAACAATTGCCCGAAGCAATTTTCCTTAAGAGTTTAACAAATTGACTAAGAAACTTAGTTCCCTTGCTAAACGGCCGATTGCACAAGTACAATCGCTTATTTTGATAAGACCAAAATAAAGATCAGAATTAACTTTATTTTTCTTATCAGGCTCTAATTATTCAGACAATAACTTAGACCTTACACTTTAGACACAAGACAAGTAATAGGTTAGTGTTGATGGTGGTTTTTAGTAAAGGGAAAAAATTGTAAAATCCTATATGTTAGGAATGAAACAGTTCAATTCAAAATATTACTAACCTCAAGAAGAAGGATGATGTCGTCGTTGTAGCTTGTTACTTCTTCATATTCTTCAAGTCTTCGAGTAATTCTTGTATGTCTCATAATACTAATCTTTCTATCCTAACCTATACGAAGTTGTCTTTAGTACATAATCAAGCGACTCTTTAATTGAGTTTTGTTTCACTAAAATATGACAACCAAACTTGACATACCAATGCTTGGTGGGTTCAACCGAGCTATGCTCTAACAATCTCCCCCTTTGTCAATTTTTGTGACAAAACTTTTAATACATATGGATTAGAAAATTACAAGAATTCATTACACATACGCTTGATTCTAAGTTTCAACAACACAATACCATGCATATATTCAATCCATAAATGCCGCTGTTGACATTTGAATAACAAAGCTAATACTCCCCCTAAAGGAAAGATATGTAGATTTTCAATCCGAACATCTTTGTTATTCCCCTTTTTTAGTCAAGATAACTACAATAGCAATATGATATGTTGCTCCCCCTTAGTCAATGCTTTATTCTTTCGTTAGATATAACGTTTAAGCACAATTGTCCTTTCCTTAGTGATTACAAATCACTTGTTTACTCCATATATTTCTCCCCCTTTTTGTCACAAAATGACAAAGGTTCGAGCAAATACCAAAACCGAAAGGATATTACAAATCTAAAAGACTTGTACAACCTATAAGAGTTAAGCACGAAGGTTTCACATACCATTTTAGATAACCAATATCAAAACCGAAACTACAAGTAATTTGGTTTTCATATATGTTATCAAGGAAACAATTTCCCGAAGCAATTTTCCTTAAGAGTTTAACAAATTGACTAAGAAACTTAGTTCCCTTGCTAAACCGATTGCACAAGTACAATCGCTTATTTTGATAAGACCAAAATAAAGATCAGAATTAACTTTATTTTTCTCATCATGCTCTAATTATTCAGACAATAACTTAGACCTTACACTTTAGACAAGACAAGTACTAGGTTAGTGTTGATGGTGGTTTTTTGTTAAGGGCGAAAATTGTAAAAGTTTATCTATCTGACCCGACATTGAGTGCCTATGCCGCTCTTCATATTGTATTGAAACTCAAGCTCCTAGATGAATTGTTCACTAGTATAGAGCCTAACGAGTATTTAAGCTCCCAGTTGCATTATTCACTAATGAAATGGAGCAATTTAAAAGTGTTGAGTGCCTAAGCCTCTTCGCTCATATATGTATTGAGAAATTCAATATATTTATGTGTATAAAATTTACTCAGAATGGTGCATGTAGCAAGAATCCCAAATATTCTATAAATTTTATCTTGCACCAGCATTATTCACTAATGCATGGCCTTCCTAGTATTTTCCTATTCTATGTTCCCCAGCGAACTCTCAATATTGGCATGACATGACGATTAAATGTTCGCTCGCAACAGAGTAGCATGAATCTCCCGAAGTGTCAGTATTGAGACATACATGAAAACACTCACATAGGCTACACCACCCTCTGAGAAAGAGATCAGCGCATTCGCACACCTTTTAATTAAAAGTTGCACAATCGAACGCGTTTAAATTCCTTAAGGAAAATCTGGACTGTTCACATCAGTCTCAAAAAATAATCACGACCACACGATTTGGCCGCGCGATTTAACAAACTTAGACTACTCCTAGCAGAACTAGGCAATCACTATAGTGACCACCGACGGGCCCACTAGTGCCCTAGTCGATCGAGTAGTCTTCTGCTCATTCACAAGCACTTCAAACGCCGACCCAAACGTGGTTATTAGCGCTATTTAGAAGCTCAAACGAGCTAGACCGACCATGACGGTCTCAAAGTCAACACGTACGTCCAACTTGGCCAGCCAAATTGGACGTCTTAGATTGAGCTTTGGGCGATCAACAAGGCGCCGTAGCAATCACCGGCGGGCCCACTAGTTCTCTAGTTGATCGAGTCCCATGTTGCCCATGCACAAGCGCTTCAAACGCCGACCCAAACGTGGGCGTTTGCGCTGCGTAAAAACAAAGCTCGAACGAGTTAAGACCGTAAAAAACGATCTCAAAAGCCATCATATCCGCCTAACTTCGCCAGCCTAGTTGGACGGATTATATCTTCCTACAAACGATTAAAGAAGTATCAGCATGATCATTGGCGGCCCCACTTTCCCCTTGGACGATCGACTTGCATATGGCAAGCCTATAGGGTGCTCGACCGCTTGCACAAACTTGAGCAGACACGTTGTGTTCAAAAACCATAATTTAGGTCACGGTAGTACATAACTGTCGCAGATTGATCACAACCATCCATCTTCGCCAGCCTAAACGAGCGGCATAGATCTAGATTCAAGTGGTCCCGAAGGTGTTAACGTGATCACTGTGGACCCACCTTTACGTGTGATCGACCGACCTGTGTAAACCATGGCAAGATTCCTCGAAACGCACGCCCGAAAGGTGTTGGATCACACGGCCTTCAAACCCTAATTCGTGCTTTGCGGCAATGCATTTCTGTCGCAAATTGATCGTGACCACTCATCTTCGCCGGTCTAATTGAGTGGCCCAGATCCAATTTCTGATAAACCAGGAGGTGTAGGCATGCACGTCGGCGGGCCATCTCCATGCATGCCCGATCGGTTCGTGTGGTTAACAATCAGTGCTTGGAATTCGATTGGCCAAAGAGAGGACGTTCGCATTCCTATAAACCCTAATTTTCATCAACGGAGGCAAACATGTGCCGCAAGCCATCTCGTCCGTCCAACTTTGCCAGCTCGGTCGGACAACTTAGATATGAAGTACCTCAATGATCACCGCCCACCACTCTGTCACATGAAGTGATCGACTAGACGATGGCTCGCCCATGCGGCCTCCAAACGATCACCCTAAGATGATTGAGCATGCTGCTATTTTAAGACGCCTAATCCGCGACTTATTCAATCAAGCTTTAAAACAACGATGCTTCATGCATATCGATTGTTTTGAGCTGCTTGCTTAAAAGCGATGCATTACATGCATCAAGCACGTACGATAGTTTATGAATATCAATTACATAAATAACTTAGTTATTTAACCTAATAGCACCACATGCTATTCTTTGCGGCAGGTCCCACGACTTGACCCACTCATTCGAGACATCAAACATGTCACAAACTGGGGGATACTTACTGGGGTATTGGTATGGCGGTTCACAACGTGCGGCGTGCAACGCGCCCATTACGAGAACGTGTCAGGAAAAGATAGAGGGTTAATGGTGATGAGGGAAGTGGGCAAAGACGTGATCGTGTGGTTATCACCATCCCTACACGACCCCACTACTCCATCACTTAACTTCTTCCACTTCCTACGAGATGAGGATTTTGCTCAAATGACTTGTATAAATAGGTTCTTCGACCTATTTTCAAACAACACGAGAAACCAAGTTGTTGTTAACACCGTATCCAGAAATACCCAGAACTGATAGCTTACATTATGCAAGCCAGTTCAACATTCTGATACAAGTCATAAACAACCAACACCTTCACAATCTCAACACCTTCTTCGCTTCCCTCCCTAAGATCAACCCCATCTCCTTCACTTTGTGACCGAAGCAAGTCTGGAACGGCCAGAATTGTAAAGATTGATCTCTCGAATCTAAAGTACTCTCGTGCAGTGCATTTGTTTAGGGTTTAGATTCGTTTCTCATCCGCACACACCCAAATTTACCAAAACCAGCAGAAACAGTTTTCACCCATAAACAATTAGTTAACTAGTATTTCTTGTCAAGTCATTCGATTAGACTTGAATAACCGAATCCTTTACTTTGATAAGTCTAACTAAGATCAGAATTAACTTAGTTTCTCTTATCCGGAATCGAATTGGACTAAACAAATGATCCCGTATTTTGTTAAGCCATAAACAATACATGCAAACCAAATGAATTGACTTGCACAATTATTTCTCTTAACTGGAAGCATTTGAAACAAACATATTAATTAAAGCACATCAATTGCACCGAAATTTCGTTAAGCCAAAAACAATTGATATTAAAAATAAAGAAAGATATCAAACCAATTTTTCTTAACCGAAAACAATTGAATCACACACACACATCCATACACACATAATGTAATAAACATCAATTGTATCGAATTTTGTTAAGCAAAAGCAAAATATATGCAATAAAATCAGGCTTTTCTTAAATAGGAAAACGATTAACTAACAAATTCGTTACCTCAGATTCCGCATCCTCTTCTCCCCAGAAAGATATATCATTAAGCGCATGTTCAAGTTAGAACTCTCCCACGTTGTGTTGTCATTCTCTCGCAAGAACAAAAGAACAACAACAAAGAGTAACCTTTACCAGAGAAAGGTTGAATCGGTTTTAACTAATGTGTGCCAATAGCAAAAGTTGAAAACCCGAAACACATATGTTTATGCTAAACACAACTCATGTAGACACAAATTGATTCAACACATTGTGACTTTTTACATATGAGTCTCAATCGGAACACCTTATGATCCTTTGATAAAGCCTACCAACATGGGCTAGAACTTAATCCCGCTAAATCAAAGAGCCACACAAACCATAAGGGTTCACACATCATATGAGATCGAATATTAAGGTTAAGAAAACCGAAATCAAACATCCCATAAACATATAGCAATAATATATAACATTCAAGCACAGGCTATGTAATCGAAAAAATATCACAAGAAAAATTATAAAATAAGAATTTTATTCAATAATAATAGATAGTTTTATTCAGTAATAGAACTTATACAATATAATTGAAATAATCAAAAACTGATGTCTATTTTGATGTTGCAACTTAGTCCTTCATATCAGTGCTAGAGGAAGGCAGATTATTACTTTCAGTCTTCAGATTGTGAATTTCTTCAAGTAGATAACCTTGTTGCTTGACCAGTATTTCTTGCAGTTGAGAAGTTTTTGTGAAAGATTCTGTAAGAACATGTAATTCTGTCTTTGATTGAACACAAAAGTGTGTCAATGCTTCAATACATTGTTCTTTCTTCAGCATATTCTCTCTTTCCTTCTTGCTAAACCAATCTCTCTTTTTGATTTTTCTCTTTTATTTCTCAATATCAAGTGAATGTGCAGATCTATTCTTAGAGTGATCTTTCAGATCAAGCACTCTATCAAGAGAAGACATCTGATCCTGACTCATAGTTCGGACAAGGAATGACCAAAGAAGGAGAAGGATCTTTTTATATTTTTCATACTTCCAAAAATATAATATTCCTATAAATACGAATATCTTAAATATATTTTCAATTTCTAGATTTTATTCCCATAATTTACACATAAGTGCCTTGATTTTTACTTCCTCACACACAGATTCGGCACACAATGTGAGGATGTAATTCTAATACCAATTAAGTGATATTAGTGTGAGATTTCCTCTCATTATGGGATTTAGAACAAACACTGTGTTCTTTGTCTAGTATCGTATGAAAAACTCTTTTCTTGTTACCTTGAATTAACGAGGTGTCTTGAGATTGACGGGAGTTGCATATGCAGCTTTTAACAATTTTGTTCTTTGAGACAGTTTTGCATTTTGTCTTATTTTTCCCTTTACCATTAGATGATTTAATAACATCAGAATACATGTCCATTTTTAAAATGGTTAAATCAGTAATGGAGGAAGAAGGAATATTGACAACTAATGCAATATTAGCTGTTTCCTCTTCTTCAGAATCATATGAATCAGAGGTCTCGTCTAGAGTTACATCCAATGAATTGTTTCCAGTGTATTTCCTAAGATTAGGACGTTCTTTAGCCATATGACCAAAACCTTTACACTTAAAGCACTGAGGCTGATATTCATCATCTTCTTCCTGTTCTTTCTTGTTCTTGACATAAACTCGATCATGGGGTCGAGAAGATCGATGAGTATCTTTTATGAATCTCTTATTTCTTTTCTTCAAGAGATATCGAAGCTGTCTAGTGATCAATGATAATGATTGTTCAATTTCATCATCAGAATTTTCTGCAATTTGTTCATTAGAATCATCCATCAATCTATCTTTCTCCATTGGGGCTTTTGGAAATTTTGCATCTTTAAAAGCAATTCCTTTAGCTTGAATAGACTGTGATGCATGATCAAAGATCTTTAACTTTCCAACGAGTGTGCTTCGTGAGAGAGTTGAAAGATCATTTGCTTCTATGATTGCATGCTTCTTAGATTCGTATCTAGATGGCAACGATCTGAGAATTTTGCACACTATATCCTTTTCAGAAATAGTCTTTCCAAGTGAGAAAGAGGCATTAACTATCTCAGAGAGTTTAATATGAAACTCTTCAAAAGTGTCGTTGTCATCCATTCGAAGGTTTTCCCAATCTGAAGTAAGAGTTTGAAGTCTAGCTTCTTTCTTTGATGTATTTCATTCGAATACGATCTGAAGATTATACCAAGCTTCCTTTGAAGTTTGTCATGTTGATACATGATGTTGTAGGTCACGACTTATAGCATGTATAATAGCATTCAAACCATCTGAATTCTTCTTTGCAAAAGCCTTTTCTTCGTTTGAATAATCTACTAAGCGTTTAAACTCAGTTTCTGAATTTTCTATTTTCGGGCGATTATAACCATCGACGACTAATAGCCAATTATTAAAGTTTCTTGATTGAAGAAGAGATCTCATAGCAGATTTCTACCATAGATAGTTTGTTCCGTCAAATCTTGGTGGTACGTTAACTGATTTCGATTCATGTGAACTCGAGTACATTTCTTATAGGTTGGTTCGCACCAAACACAGATTGTTAGATCTTTTCGTGTTTGCCTGCTCTGATACCAATAGAAAAGACGAGGGTACCCAAATACATCACAATCTTCAAATTATCCACCTATAAGTCCTCTTACCGAAAGTGATTGTTTATGGACAAAGTCGAGACAATACTACAAATCGGTATTCACACTTTGTGTGATCGTCTATGGATACAAGATCGAGACAATACAACAATCAAAGTGTGATTACTTGATAAGAGGTTCGGACTTAACCAAACTCTATAGGATCACTATCAAGTAATACGGAGTTAACGTTTGTGTATTTTACTTTTAATTATAATTGCGGAAATAGAAAAGTAAAAGACACAACAAGATTTTGTTAACGAGGAAACCGCAAATGCAGAAAACCCGCGGGACCTAGTCCAGAATTGAATACTTTCAGAATTAAGCCGATATACAAAATCTAACAAACTTCGTATAGTTGAGACCAAGCAACTAAACCTATAGTTCACCTAGTTTCTTCAGTATCCTTGTGCTTTCGACATTCAATAAGTGCACGCACTGGAACAATTCCTTTGGATCGTATTCCAAACAGTAAAGGGACAACAAATCTGTTTGGTAACAACTCTCTTGATTCTTTCAGATGAAGATATCTCAAGTCATAAGAAAAGGCTCTTCTGTTTAATAAATAAACTCCTTTACCTGGTCAGATCGATCTATCCAACAACTACCAAAGTAGCAGAGTTTAGATTTGTAATAAATCAATATAGAATCAAACAAGAAATTATAAGGTGATGCCGATCTTACACAACTAAACAATCGAATAAATCTGATTCTAGTTGGATCCCAGCCAATCAAGGTTTATGCACACCCGAAGAAATAAAAACCAAATCAGAAATCTTCTTTGTCTTCAAATCTTCTTTAATCTTCAATAAACACCTGCACAACACCACTTGAATCTATTGTGATCAATCACGCACAGAACGGAGTCTGTTAACAATGGATTATCACAAGACGTCTTTAGATCTACAAACAGTTCTAAATATCCCGTCGAAACTTCGATCTAGTTTGAGTGAATCTTATATCAGAAGAGAAGATTCTCAAGAATAAACAAACTAGGTGCAATCAAAGTTCAACAACCGTTAGTCAATCAAATCAATCGAAAACTAAAATAAACTGCAATTATCCAGTTTCCCACCAACGGTACTCGTAGACGCTTCTTGATCCCACAAAAGTCTTTAAACGAGCGGTAGTAAGAGATTTCGCCTAATTAGGGTACTTTCCTCTCCGAATAGACGGCTCCACCAAAAACAAAAACAAAAAGGAAGTTTGCCTGGCTCTTAGGATAGTTTGCTCGAAATTCAAACTTGGGTATTTATAGACCAAAGATGTTTGGACACCAAGGAATTTCCAAACCCGAATTATTATTAAGATATGCAATAAATGCCAAATCGGTTTTCATAATTCCTGGAAATGCTTTGTCCAATATTTCCGAAATCTCACTAGAGAATCTCCAATTAGTAAATGCACATGACCAATTTTTATTTTTCAGAGATATGCATTTAATTGCTGGTAATTAAAAGCATATAAAAATAATAACCTTAATTAAAAGATTCTTAATTTATTTCTGTCCGGGATCTCCTTGAGTTATTAAGGAATATCTTTGAACAATAAAAGATAAGAGTTACAGAACAGGTTCAAAGTATGTCGACATCTTTTCTTCTTTGTAAATCCTTTTTCATATTTACAATCTTGGAATCGATTATACCACACTTCCAAACAAGTTTAGAATTGGTTCATCTGTATTCCAAGAACAACTATGTGATTGATCAAATATCAATACACTAATAATGAGTTTACTGTTCTACCAAACACAAGTATCGGTTCTACCTTAATATGGTTACTGGGACCGGTTACATCAGTTACCAGGATCGGTTACTTCAATTACCAGGACCGGTTACCATATTCTCATGGTATTACTTGTGATCGGTTACACAAGTCACTAGGATCGGTTACACCAATTACCAGGACCGGTTACGCCAATTACAAGGATCGATTACACAACTCTTTTATGATTGGTCATACCAATTACTAGGATCGGTTACACCAATTACAAATATAGATCATACCATCTTAGGTGATTACTTAGGATCGGTTACACTAATAAAAGTCATACCAATACATAAGTCAGGCACTTGATAGGTGTAGAATACACCGTATTTAATATCTAGTATTTATGCTTTCTTTGCGAGTTTTCTTGTAAATTATGTGTCTTATGTGTGCTTTTGAGTTTATTAGGTGCAATGGAGTCATTTGGAGAAAAAAGGCAGTGGAACTCGCTCAAATTCAAGATTTCTTCTCATCACCCTGGAGACGACGAGAAGATGAAGACAATGGCGAAAGAACGGAGTCATTCGGAGTTCGTATGAAGAAGTTATGGGCAAAAGAAGAACTCGAAATACTAAAAGGGCAAAGCTGTCATTTCCTAGGCGAGTACTTTTTGGAACCTAATCAAGGTTATGGGGTACCCATCGGGGTGTCCCTTAGCCTATAAACTGGAGTGCATATAACCACCCCAATCATTCCTACAACCCTAAATTGAGGAAATTACTTCTCAATCATTTTTCTGCCTGAATCAAGACACAGAAAGAGAGAAAGGAGTTCGAATTTGAAATGAAGGAGAAAGAGAAGTTGTTGCTACTTCCATGGCGGAGATCGAGATACATAGAAGAAATAGGGTTTCACTTTTGATTCAATCGGACCAAAGGAAAGAGGAGGAGATGGTGGTAGTCTCTGCAATTGAAGAGTTGAAGCTCAGAGAAACGAGGATTGAGCCATTTGTGATGTTGAGAAAGAAGAGATGAATCAGATCGAGAATGGCTCTAGTGGTTTTTGTTGCCGCTAATCGAGTTCGAATTGGGTTTTGCTGGGATTCGAATTTGAGAATGTAAAATTGCAGCTGTGAGAATGGCGTTGATGGGTATTGAATCTGGCAGCAGTAAGAGGAAGAATTGGTGATGCTATGATGTTGGTTGTCTGAGTCAGGCTGGTAGCAGGGAGTTGTAGCTTTCCATTAAGAAAGTAGCACTGGTGGTGGAATGAATGGCACTGTGGCGGTGGTGCTTCATTTTGGAGGCCGATGGCTTGAATGAGTTGCATTGGAGGTTCAAATTGGATTGTATTAAGATACAGGTGGCTTGGTTACAATGGTGTTGACTTGTTTGTGAACCACAATGCAGGTCTGCCTTGCCACTTTGGTAGTGTTGGGACTCTCTGGATTGAGCTAAAGATAGAGCAGAGAGAGGAGCGGATGAATATGGCATGTGACAGAGTGGTAGAAATGGACTTGATCTTTTTTTGGTGTCATCAATGGAATGGCAAAGGAATGTGGTGTGTATGTGGTAGTGAATGCATGTACAATCTTTGAGATGTTGCATTTTGTGGCTGTGGCTCGAGGGCAAGAAGGTGGAGCTCGGATGTGTTGCAGATTGAGCTAAAGATAGTCATGAGATGGATTTGATGTCAAAGGAATGTGGTGTGTAGGGTGCACTCTTGCATTTTGTCTTAAACTTGATTGGTTGTGGATGTGAGATGGATTTGATGTCACCTCTACTGAGCTAAAGGAGCTAAAGGAGGGTGCTCATTGCGATTGCAAATGGTAAAGAAGAGGACTACGAGGGCATGTGATCTTCAAGTGGATGGAAATTGCGGTTCTTTGTGTTCTTTGCCCGAGTTTGGCTTAAGATGAAATTGTTGTGAGTGTGAGCTTCTACGGGGCATGGCTTGGATCTTGCAGGGATATAATGAAGTGCACCGAGATTTTGTTGTTGAGGAATGGCTCAAACGTGGGTCATGAAGCTAAGTTTGCATATGGAAGTGATTGGAATTGCGGTCGGGTGGCTTATGAGCATACATGGATGAAACTGGAGTTGCGGGTGGAATTGTTTAAGCCGGATCTCGAGTTGAGCGGGTGTACGGGGAAAGAACATGAGGTGTTGGATGTTGAGTGATGGGTATGTTGGAATTCGGATGGACTGGTGTTGTTAATGATTGAAGTCACAGTGTGGATGTGGCGAGAATGTAATTGTTGCAGTTCATGGCTATGGAGACGCAGAATGGTGTTTGCTTGTGCTAATGACTATGAAGGCACTTGGTAGTAATTTGGCTTGAGAATGTGCGAGTGGCAAGTTAGGGCCAACATGGGTGGATAAGTTAGTGAAGCACGACCATCATGGTCAGTGTGCGGTCAAGGCTTGATGGTTGCAGGTGAAGCACAATCATTGTGCTACAGATTTGGCCAGAATCAATTCAGCCTTGTCACCCAGCTGACTCACTCTGACCTGACCTGACCCTGACTCACCTGACTCAGCTGAGTCTTGACCCGGTTTGACTCGGTGAGTTGACCCGATTGACCGGCCTGTTCGACCCGTTGACTGGTGGCGGTTTGACTTTGCCGGTCACCCGAGCTAGTTTTCCGGCGACTTTTCCGGCCAAATTCCGACTTTTCCATAATCCCATTTTCCCGCAAGCGTTTTTGGGACAATTTCTACACGGGTTTCTCTCCATGGTGGGCCGGGTGAATTTCCAACTAATGGACTTGAAGACAAAACCTAATTTTGGAAGGAATATCCTTTATGGAAATTGAGGAATATATAAAAGAGAGGACTTCTATCTTTTTGAGGGGGATCTACTACGTTTTATTATCTCTTCTCTACTTTGTTCTAGGGTTTACACCATGAAGTCTTTTCTCTTTCTTCTTGTTATGAACTCCTTGAATATGAGTACCTAAGTTTATTATTGGTTATGGAATAGTTGGATTTCACAAAGCATGATTCTTTGATTCAATATATTAGTTTTGTCTCATATTTATCGTTTGCAATTCTCTGAAAATATTGTTTTATGATTGATTGATTGTTTTGTCAAGTTGCAAATTGGTAGAACTTCTAATCACATCTATTGCTAGTTTAGGGTTTATTATACGCAAAAGTGATATTCCTTGGATACAAGTAGCATAATATGATTATAGTTTGTAGTGATATATTCTTATGATCATATGTGAATCGTAACCTTTGTTAAATCGAATTAGTGCGCTTTCCACGTTCGATTGCTTTGATTGGCCTGATTTCATAGAACTTAACGCATCTAGGGAATTAAACTTGATTAGTGCTTTTACACGTTAGGTTGTTCCTTTAGGTAGAATTCATATTCGCATCTTTTAATGTGTTTGTTGATGACATGAGGAGGTTTGCGGGATATTCTTGCGATCAAGGTATTCTAGGGTCTTTGATAAAAGTTGAGATTAAAATATCAATTCTAGTTATTGTGTTGAAAACATGTTTGTGAATGAAAACGAAATCCTTAACCAATACTTTCTTATCCTTGATTTTATTTGTTTACTTTTCTTTATTTGTTTTATTTAGTTTATTATAATCACAAAACTACCGGTGTTATTTATAGGGAACCGAAACAATTTGACAACCTAGACCTCTCTGTGGGATCGATCCTTTCTTGCCCTTGCTATATTTATATTTTGAGTAGTAAGAAAGTGTAATTATATTTGTGTCGCTTACGACAACGATCAAATTTTGGCGCCGTTGCCGGGGAGGCAGCGGTTGTTAATTGTTTTTGGTTTCTTATTTTTGTATTTAGTTTTTGTTTTACTTTTTCTTATTTTCTGGGTTTTAACTTTGGTTTGAGAATCTTATTTCAGGTGCTTATTTCTATGGAAGGAGCATACTACATGGATGGATACGGTTTCCAACAACCTCAACAATATGATAACTACCAATTCCATGGGTATAATCAAAACCAATTCATTGGTTATGACCAATATTCCATGGAACCTTATGGTTTTCCTCAACAACCTTATGGCGAGTATGTGTGTGAACAACCACAAGGATGGGAGGATTCTTATGCTCTTGAACAAAAAGTCTCTAATTTTATAGACCAAGTTTCCAACTTTTTAAAAGAGGAATTTCAAAAAGCAAAAGAGACTACAAACGAGCAACTCCAAGAACTTCGTGAAGGTATGACTATCTTGCGAAGAGGCATTGATCAATACAAGGAAGATATGGATAATTCTAATGTGCATATGGTTTGTGATGACTATTTGATTGATGCTAATGTTGAAAAAGGCCAATCCTTGGGCACTTTTGTTGATAATTGTGTAGTTAACTCAACTCTTGATCGTAATAATGATCATTCACCTATTCAAAAGGATGAGTTAGAGATTAACAACACTAAATTCAGCGAGGAACAATCTTATGTTGACTATGATAGTGACGGTGATTATGATACATTGCTTGAAACAACTCATGGTGACATCACCGAGGAGTCTTTTTGGGATCAAGATGAAGATGAAGAGGAATATGATGACACTTGTGTAGATTACTCAAGCATTGATCTTAATAATGATCAAGAGCCTATTCAAAGGGTGGAGCTTGAGGATGATGCATTTTCGAGTGTTCTAAAAAAGTTTCTTATGATAAAATTTGGATCCGCAAAAGAGTATGTGCCTTACAACAAAAAGGAGGAGTATGTTGAGAACGAAACCGGTTTGACTAATATTGTGGAAGACCCAATTGAGCTTGCAAATGATTGTAATGATGATGTTTATGTCAAAACGTTGGTTAAGGCAGAAACGGACGAAGAATGGTTGCAAGGTTTGATAGAGGACCATGATACACAAGAGGTGAATAATTCACTTGAGTTTTTCAAGGATGAAGAGGATTCCGTAATACAAGAGATTGTGAAAGGTTTATCTAACCCTTTGCCTATTATTTCTTCTCCTTTACCTCTTATTGGTTTGAATGTATGTGCTTCGAGAATATTGTTGAATGACTTTGTTTCTCGTTTTCCGCCATTAGAGAAACTTGATTCTCATACTATGCAGGTTATGGAACCCGAAACCGTGGAAGTACCCGACTTCTATATTCTTTATACGCTTCCAAGTGTGGACAAGAATAAGTGTGGGGGAAGCTTTTATCGGTTCATAGCTTCACTTTTGCTTTATATTACTAATATTTGTGTGAAGCTAGTGTTTGCAAAACAGGTTCTATGGACGGATCCCCAACTTTTCATATTATTGGTGTATGGGGAATGAATCTTACGAGAAGCTAAGTCGGGCCGTCGACTTTAAAACAAGCGCTAAGTGGGAGGCAACCCACCGGTTTTGTATCTTTTATCCTTTTGCTTTTTATTTTTGTTTCGTTTATTTATTTTTTTACTGTTTTCATACCATATTTGCATCCCTATGTTTAATTTCATTGAGTCCGGAATCTATCTTAGAAGAGAATTATGACGAATACCTTTTCGTCAGAAAATTTCAGACTGCGCGTAGTTCATTCCAGAGACCATAACTGTTAGACCGTTTATCAAAACACTGTGAAATTTTGACACTGTGTAGAAAACACGTAGGTGAACAACTTTTGTGAAATGGAGTTTTTCGAAATTCCTTACCAATTTGCACAGTTTTTGCGTTTTATCTGCTGTTACGTCAGAATTCAGAACTTTCGGTTTTACACATTGAGGACAATGTGAAGTTTAAGTGTGGGGGAGCATTTATATGTTTGTATAGTTTGTTTTTGACACCATTAGTGGATGGAACCATTTTGAATGCAGGAGTTGAGGAACTAATTAACTAAAAGGGAAGAAGATAGCTCAGAAATCACAAATTAACATGATAGTTGTTACCATATCTCGGAATATCACCATATCGCATTCTATTTTTATTTTTCCATATTTATCTATTGTTCTCTAAGTGCTTTGGTGGGTCACTAAAAATCGACGTGTTATTACTGCTAGGATGAAATAGAGTGATTGAGTTACTAGAAAAAGAAAAAAATATATATGAAAAAAAAAAAAAAAAAAAATGAAAAAAAAAAAAATATAAAAAAAAAAAAAAGAGACCGACCAATTAGACCAAAACGGAATAAAAAGACACTTGGGAATAGCAGTATGTGTGAAACGTAGTCCCCTGTCTCCGTCGCCTAAACAAGCGTGGAATGCGGGATCCAAGGCAACTATCATGTACTTGCAAGAAGCGACAAGAATCATGCGCTTGGATCCAAAAGGAAAGTTGATCCAATCATGTTGTCTAAAAAAAAAAAAAAAAAAAAAAAAAAAAAAAAAAATTTTTGTGTTGAATAAAGTCACTTTTGGTTCCCTTGTATATGCCAATTGATTTGATGTAGCATTCAACACCAGTAGCTCAATCCAATAGGATTAGGTTCATCTTAGCAGTGACCTTCAGACAGATATGGGAAACATCGAACACTTGTGAATATCCGCCAACATCTACATCTATATTCATCTTCTTAATCTTTTCATTGTGATTGTGGTTTGTTAGTTTCCGAGTATTGTGGCTTGTTCGACTATCTAATTAGAGTTTATTTACTAATATATGAATTGAATTTGCAAGGTACCTCCTCCTGTAGTCATTTTGGATTCGTTCATTGATTTGTCACGAATAGACGGAGTTGGAAATATAGGTTTTGTGGGTAAATCTCTAGTAAACCCTCACGAGACTATAACTCGTCCACTAGGGACACCTAGGGGTTTAAAGGCTTGTTATTTATGCTAAAATTAACCGTAGCCTCGACGACACGGAGTTGTTGTATTTTATTGTTTTGTTTGATTTGCTCGAGGACTAGCAAAGTCTAAGTGTGGGGGAATCTGATAGGTGTAGAATACACCGTATTTAATATCTAGTATTTATGCTTTCTTTGCGAGTTTTCTTGTAAATTATGTGTCTTATGTGTGCTTTTGAGTTTATTAGGTGCAATGGAGTCATTTGGAGAAAAAGGCAGTGGAACTCGCTCAAATTCAAGATTTCTTCTCATCACCCTGGAGACGACGAGAAGATGAAGACAATGGCGAAAGAACGGAGTCATTCGGAGTTCGTATGAAGAAGTTATGGGCAAAAGAAGAACTCGAAATACTAAAAGGGCAAAGCTGTCATTTCCTAGGCGAGTACTTTTTGGAACCTAATCAAGGTTATGGGGTACCCATCGGGGTGTCCCTTAGCCTATAAACTGGAGTGCATATAACCACCCCAATCATTCCTACAACCCTAAATTGAGGAAATTACTTCTCAATCATTTTTCTGCCTGAATCAAGACACAGAAAGAGAGAAAGGAGTTCGAATTTGAAATGAAGGAGAAAGAGAAGCTGTTGCTACTTCCATGGCGGAGATCGAGATACATAGAAGAAATAGGGTTTCACTTTTGATTCAATCGGACCAAAGGAAAGAGGAGGAGATGGTGGTAGTCTCTGCAATTGAAGAGTTGAAGCTCAGAGAACAGGATTGAGCCGCTGTGATGTTGAGAAAGAAGAGATGAATCAGATCGAGAATGGCTCTAGTGGTTTTTGTTGCCGCTAATCGAGTTCGAATTGGGTTTTGCTGGGATTCGAATTTGAGAATGTAAAATTGCAGCTGTGAGAATGGCGTTGATGGGTATTGAATCTGGCAGCAGTAAGAGGAAGAATTGGTGATGCTATGATGTTGGTTGTCTGAGTCAGGCTGGTAGCAGGGAGTTGTAGCTTTCCATTAAGAAAGTAGCACTGGTGGTGGAATGAATGGCCTGTGGCAGTGGTGCTGAGGCTGATGGCTTGAATGAGTTGCATTGGAGGTTCAGCTGGATTGTATTAAGATACAGCTGTGGCTTGGTTACAATGGTGTTGACTTGTTTGTGAACCACAATTGCAGGTACAGCCTGGTAGTGTTGGGACTCTCTGGATTGAGCTAAAGATAGAGCAGAGAGGAGCAGAATATGGCATGTGACAGGAGTGGTAGAAATGGACTTGATGCTGCAATGGAATGGCAAAGGAATGTGGTGTGTATGTGGTAGTGAATCTGGTACAATGCTGAGATGTTGCATTTTGTGCTGTGGCTCAGGGCAAGAAGGCTGGAGCTCAGATGTGTTGCAGGTCATGAGATGGATTTGATGTCACAGAGGGTGCACTACTGGGTTGTGGATGTGAGCTGAGCTAAAGGAGCTGTTGCAGTTGCAACTGGTAAAGAAGAGGACTCTGAGGGCATGTGATGCTGAAGTGGATGGAAATTGCAGGTTGCTGTGTTGCTGCCAGGTTTGGCTTAAGATGAAATTGTTGTGAGCTGTGAGCTTCTACAGGGCATGGCTTGGATCTTGCAGGATATAGTGAAGTGCACTGAGATTTTGTTGTTGAGGAATGGCTCAAACTGTGGGTCATGAAGCTAAGCTGCATATGGAAGTGATTGGAATTGCAGGTCAGGTGGCTTATGAGCATACATGGATGAAACTGGGAGTTGCAGGTGGAATTGTTTAAGCTGGATCTGAGTTGAGCAGGTACAGGGAAAGAACATGAGGTGTTGGATGTTGAGCTGATGGGTATGTTGGAATTCAGATGGACCTGGTGTTGTTAATGATTGAAGCTGCAGCTGTGGATGTGGCAGAATGTAATTGTTGCAGTTCATGGCTATGGAGACTGCAACTGGTGTTTGCTTGTGCTAATGACTATGAAGGCACTGGTAGTAATTTGGCTTGAGAATGTGCAGAGTGGCAAGTTAGGGCCAACATGGTCGGATAAGTTAGTGAAGCACGACCATCATGGTCAAAATGCGATCAAGGCTTGATGGTTGCGGGTGAAGCACAATCATTGTGCTTTCTGATTTGGCCGAGAATCAATTCAGACCTTGTCACCCACCGACTCACTCGACTGACGACCACGACTCACCGACTCACCGAGTCTTGACCCGGTTTGACTCAGTGAGTTGACCGAGCTGACCCGGCTGTTCTGACCCGTTGACCGGTGGCCGGTTTGACTTTGCCGGTCACCTGAGCTAGTTTTCCGGCGACTTTTCCGGCCAAATTCCGGCCATAATCCCAGTTTTCCGGCAAGCGTTTTTGGGACAATTTCTACACGGGTTTCTCTCCATGGTGGGCCGGGTGAATTTCCAACTAATGGACTTGAAGACAAAACCTAATTTTGGAAGGAATATCCTTTATGGAAATTGAGGAATATATAAAAGAGAGGACTTCTATCTTTTTGAGGGGGATCTACTACGTTTTATTATCTCTTCTCTACTTTGTTCTAGGGTTTACACCATGAAGTCTTTTCTCTTTCTTCTTGTTATGAACTCCTTGAATATGAGTACCTAAGTTTATTATTGGTTATGGAATAGTTGGATTTCACAAAGCATGATTCTTTGATTCAATATATTAGTTTTGTCTCATATTTATCGTTTGCAATTCTCTGAAAATATTGTTTTATGATTGATTGATTGTTTTGTCAAGTTGCAAATTGGTAGAACTTCTAATCACATCTATTGCTAGTTTAGGGTTTATTATACGCAAAAGTGATATTCCTTGGATACAAGTAGCATAATATGATTATAGTTTGTAGTGATATATTCTTATGATCATATGTGAATCGTAACCTTTGTTAAATCGAATTAGTGCGCTTTCCACGTTCGATTGCTTTGATTGGCCTGATTTCATAGAACTTAACGCATCTAGGGAATTAAACTTGATTAGTGCTTTTACACGTTAGGTTGTTCCTTTAGGTAGAATTCATATTCGCATCTTTTAATGTGTTTGTTGATGACATGAGGAGGTTTGCGGGATATTCTTGCGATCAAGGTATTCTAGGGTCTTTGATAAAAGTTGAGATTAAAATATCAATTCTAGTTATTGTGTTGAAAACATGTTTGTGAATGAAAACGAAATCCTTAACCAATACTTTCTTATCCTTGATTTTATTTGTTTACTTTTCTTTATTTGTTTTATTTAGTTTATTATAATCACAAAACTACCGGTGTTATTTATAGGGAACCATAACAATTTGACAACCTAGACCTCTCTGTGGGATCGATCCTTTCTTGCCCTTGCTATATTTATATTTTGAGTAGTAAGAAAGTGTAATTATATTTGTGTCGCTACTTACAACCGATCAAGACTTGTGATTAGTTTTACCAAGATACATAACTAGTTATGATCGGTTCTACTAACTCACACATATTGGTAATCCAAAGATATGCAATGAATAACAATACCAATAAGCCTAGCGATTTCCCTTTCGATTCATAAAACAAGTTCATGAAGGTACTTCCTTTAAACAAATGTAAACATTGTTTTCTAGGATGAAATCTTCACCTTTACCCATACACATAATCACAATAGCATTCATACGATTATGTCGATATCTTATATATGAAGTTCAAAAGATAAGCGTTATACTTCGTATTCTAATTCCTTAACACTATGTCTCACTACTAGAGTATAATCATTCACAGCTTCGCAGTTATGTTTTCAATATAACACGACTTGAAAGATACGTTAGGAATGAAACAGTTCAATTCAAAATATTACTAACCTCAAGAGGTAGGATGATGTCGTCGTTGTAGCTAGTTACTTCTTCACATTCTTCAAGTCTTCGAGTAATACTTGTATGTCTCATAATCCTAATCTTTCTAGCCTAACCTATACGAAGTTGTCTCTAGTACATAATCAAGCGACTTTTTAATTGAGTTTTGATTCACTAAAATATGACAACCAAACTTGACATACCAACGCTTGGTGGGTTCAACCGAGCATGCTCCAACAATAACTCATGGTATCTCTGATATTGATAATATTAACATTCTTGTTGTTCCTAGTCATGAAGAAATCTTTCTAGTTCTTTAAAACATGAATCCTAATAAATCTCCGGGACCGGATGGTTTCCCAGCTAGTTTAATTAAAAATAACTAGGAAACAGTGGGGGGTTCAGGTAATCGCCTCTGTACAAAATTTCTTTCAAACAAAATTAATGAATCCTGAACTAAATAAAACTCATCTATTTTTAATCCCCAAACTTAAACAACCAAAAAACCCTAGTCAGTTCCGCCCAATAGGTCTCTGTAATACTATATATATGCTAATAGCAAAAATCTTTTCCAATAGAATTAAACCTTTGTTAAATAAAATAATATCTCCTTTTCAATCGGCTTTTCTCTCGTCTAGAAAAATTTATGATAACACTGTTGTAGCACATGAAATAATACACTCTTTAAAAAAAAAAAAAACCAGGGGGCTTAGGTATCAAGATCGACATGTCAAAAGCTTTTGATAGAGTAAATTGGGATTTCCTCTTAAAAACACTTATATCCTTAGGTTTTAGCAAGGAGGTTTGCACTCTTCTAGAACAATGTTTCTCTACTACTTCCATTTCTGTTCTTCTAAATGGTATACCTGGTAGGCAGTTTAAACATACTAGAGGATTACGTCAAGGTGATCCTCTTTCTTCATACTTATTTATTATCTGCATGAAAATTTTCTCCAGACATCTACTTTCTTTAGAGCAAAACAAAACACTTCCTGGTGTTAAAATAACACCTAAGAGTGAACCAATCTCTCACCTATTCTTTGCCGACGATTGTCTTTTGTTTGTTAAAGCAGACCTAGTAGAATCTAAAAACCTTTTAGCAACTATTGACAAAGTTAGTAAAGCCTCTGGACAATTAATAAATTTTGAAAAATCTGGTGTCTTTTTTAGCAAGAAGGCTGAACCCAAACACCAAAGAATGATGTCAAAACTATTAAAAATCATACATATCAATCTTAAAGACCGCTTTTTAGGTGCCCCTTTGTTCATGGATAAATCGAAAATCAAAGATTTCGACTTTATTCTTGATAAAATGGAGTCTAAGTTAAAAGGTTGGAAAGGAAAAATTCTTTGTCAATCCAGGAGAATGGTGTTGATAAAAGTTGTCTTAGCTAGTGTCCCTACTTTCCAAATGGGGTGTTTCATAATACCTAAAAAAATTAATGATATTCGGAGGGACTTTTGGTAGGGAAAGGAAACTAACTCTGGAGGATTTTACCCAAAAGCCTGACCAAGTATATGTAAACCTAATCATAAGGGAGGTCTAGGATTTAGAGATGCTCGTAAGTTTAATTTAGCAATGGTATCAAAACTTGCCTTGAAACTTATTAAAGAAAAAGACTCACCGTGGGCAAAAACTATGAGAACTAGATATTTTAAATCCAAATCCAAATCCCCTCTAAGAGTAAAACCACCTATTAAAAGTTCTTGGATTTGGAAATGTATTTGTCATGGACTAGAACTCATCCAAAAGTACAGTATATGGGAAGTAGGGAATGGTCTAAGCATTATCAATTGGGATGATAACTGGATACCAGGATTTAATACTACTTTGCTGAGTTACGAAAATTCGTCTAATACTTATATTTCTTTGGTAGCTTACCTGTTCAACCCAAATTCACATAACTGAAACAGTAATCTCATTAGAAATTCATTCCCAGAGGACATTGCATCAAATATACTAAATATACATCTCTTTCTAGATACTGATATGGAACCAAAAATCAGGACCAATTAAGATGGACCCTAACTAGAACAGGGGAATACAATTTAAAATTTATGTATGATAAATCGAATGAAACATGAACGGAAATAACTAGTCACCAATTGCCTGACTCTTTCTGGAAATCTATTTGGAAATTGGAGGCACCACAAAGGATACAAGTGTTTTTATGAAAATGTTTACAGATTGTCCTCGCTACAAATGCTAATCTCTATGGTAAAGTAAAAGATATTAATCCTAACTGCACAATGTGGGGTGAGGAATTATAAACTAAGGAGCATTTATTTCTTCATTGTCCTTATGCTAGAGAAGTCAGGGAGTCATCCCCTAACCCTGTATCCCTACAACTAGATTCCTCTGTCTCCTTGTTAGACCTATATAGGGATTGGTTAAATAACCCAAGACAAGAAATCTCTCTGGAACTTGCCTTAACCAAAATGTGGATGATATGGAAAGAAAGGTGCAATAGAGTATTTGAGACAAAAGCTAGAACATTGACTCAATTAGTGTAGTTGCAGGAAATCCCACACTACACCCCTCACTATAATTCACTTAACTAATTCATTGAAAGATGAATAACCAAGAATGTTTATTAATTATCTTCTTCAAGTTTACACAGGAAAACAGAATTGTACTTAAGAAATAACAATCACTCTCCAAGTTTCTCTCTCCTAATGACTTATTTTTCAATTCCCCAAAGAATCCCCCTACAACAGACTTACTCATCCCTTTATATAGGGCAAGTACATAGTGAATGACAGCTAAAGTCATCCTTTATTTTCGGGAGTGTCTCGCGAAGTGTCGCGAATGTACAAGTATTCATACTCGCGACACTTCTTTAACCCTCGCCAGACTTCACATCTTCCTGTCGTCATCCAATGCGTCATTCCTTTTGATTCCTTGCGACTCCTTCGCAGTACTGTTGTTTATTATCCTCGCGAGTTTTGTACGTTGCGATATAATGATCCTACATCTTGCCTCTTCTCATGTCTTCTCTGCGAAGGAGAGAATGTCATGAGAATCAATACTTTGAATTGCCGCAACTGCTTATCTATACCTGCTTCGATCCCACATTTTCACACGGACTTTATTACAGATGTCCATTCTTCCATTATCTTCCTGACACGTCTCTTTCCACCGCTTATTCTTGACCACTCACGTCCCCTCTCGCATTAAATGCCCTCGTTTTACTCGAGGATTTTTCTCTTTATATATAATTTTCATATCCTTCTCTTTTCCTCTTTCGCTTTCACTCTGCAACTTTTCTTTAATTCTCTCCTTCCGCAATTCGCGCTTCTGTTATTGCAAATCTTCAATCTTTTTCTTAATCTTCGATTCTTTTTCATTCCCATACTAACAATGGCTTCACTTAGTCGTATGTACAAACCTCGTTTTAATGAGATTCAACAAGTTGCAAGACAAAGGTTTCACTTTATCTACTACTATTCCTGATCAAGAACCTTCATCTATTCTCACTGCAAAGTTGTTTTCTGATCATCAATGTGATGATCAAAAAATTATAGTCTCGCTTGGTCAACTCCTCGCAGGACTTCCCATTCCTTTATATGATCCTGAGATGCCACTCTTTTATGAAATTCTTTCCCATCCAAACTTGTCGCGAGTCGTCTATCGCTTAAGCGGTGATTGTATCCGCCTAATGCTTGAGTTTGCCAATCGTGGCGCCCGGCAAAGGATCTTTATACCCTAACAATGTCGAGACACCCCAATTGCATAAACTTAGAAATAATCCTGAAAAATACACTGCAGAGAACTTTTTGAGAATTATGAAGTAATAGGTATGAGAAATAAGAAGTCTCATTTGGGGCTCGGTTGAAAAGAAAAGATAATGTCCCCGAAGATAAATTACTCATGCATGATATCGACCGGCATTCGGGCAATAATACTACTCCTCGCCAGTCCAAAGATGAGAAGTGGTGGGTTGTACCCTTGTTTTTAAGCGGATCTTACATATCCGGTTCGCATGTACTCCCGAGAATCTCGCAAGCTACAATCCTTGGGAATTTAAATGGCCCGAGAAGGCAAAAGAGGTATGTCTTCAAATTTTGTTTTTGCAATCTCTCTTTCCTTCGTAGTCATTGAGTTTGTAAAATTTTCGGATTGACAAACCGAGGAAAAGCTTCAAGATAAATCCATTGGCAAGTACCACGGCAATACTTCGATCGCTTACGGATGAAGTAAGAAATATCCCTTTTGTTACTTAACAATATTGTTGCCTCTATTTCTTATCTTCATTTGTATGCGAAGGTTGACGCTGAGGAAATGGAACTTGCGAAGGTTAAAAGCAAAACTAAAGCCAATGCTCGCAAGGATAAGTCTTCCGCTCCATCATCTAAGAAACGAAAAACTCAACCTTCTTCTCATCTTAGCTCAAGTTCCGGATCTTCCGATGAGGATGATAATGACAATGACATGAATTCATCTTTCCAACAAGAATCTCAATCGTCCAATTCTCCTATGGATCGGTTGTTCAAAGATCTTCTCGGATTCTCTTCAAGGAATAGGAGATACTCGCCTAACGTCCATATGCGATACTCTCGCCAAAGTGTGCAATGCTACATTCTTTGGATGGCAATGACTCTTTCCATGGGGTTTCTAGATCTGTATCCCCTAGTTTTTAAATGCACTCGGTTCGTTGGTATGTATGAATTCATATTTCTCTTCCAATTTCGATTTTTAATTTATATTTTAATGACCTTTTTATCTTCCCTCATGACTGGAAAAACTTCTTTTGTAGTTGCCTCGGATCTTGAAAGGAGGTATAACATTCAATTGAAAAAGAATACCCAATTTTGCACAAGGATCAAAGAATTAGAAGTTGAATCTGCGAAATCTCGCGAAAAAATCCAATAATTGGAGACTCGAGTTTTCGCCCGAGAAAGACAAAGTTACCACTCTTCAGCACGCTAATCAGCAACTTTATGGTATGCAATTTTTCTTTTCTTATAATTTTTAGTTTATCGGTTGCATGTTGCTACGACTTATCACTTTCATGAGATATATATAACCTTTCCGAAGAAGCTATTCTTCTCCACTCATTTCCCGAGCCTATGGATAATGACATTCTTCTTGCTCATCTCAACAATTCTTTAAGTAGTTCGTCGAGCAATTAATTCCCTTTCATTAAATGAACTCCAAACCAAATATCGCCTCTTAGCAATTGAGCACAGATCTAGCTTAAGTGCAGCCAATCAATTTAAACTAATGTACCTCGAGTCTTATGAGGAAACCAAAATTTTAAGGAAGAAAATTAGCGATCACATAGATGACAAGGATCGTATTGCTAATAATGGTGCCTGTGCATTAGCAACATTTCAAAAGTCCCTTCTCAAAGTACAAACGGAGCGAGATGAATTGCTTCGTCAAAATTCCTTACTTAATGAGCGAGAGAATCAAATTCGTTCACTTCTTATTATAAATAATGATGATGAATTCGCTTGGGCTGCGAAAGTCTTAGATAACGCCAGGAATAATTTAGGTGTTGATGTTAGCCTTCATGCCGAGCATACTTCCTTGGTTAAAGATATGATATCTGACAGAGAAGGTTATTTATTATACCTGACTTTTTCTTATCTCTGTAGTATTGCTGTCAAGTTGTTAACTTTTCGTTGTTTATTTGTAGAATCCGAAAAAGATTTCAAGCAAGGATTGAAGAATTTGAATCCGAGAAAGCACAACTCGCAAATAACCTCACCCTTCGCGAGAACAGATACTCCAAGTTGAAGAAACAATTTCAAACTACAGTGGCGAACTTTAATAACGATGCTGTTCGTTTTCGCAATCAAGCCATGGAGTACGTTTGCAATGATCACAAAATCCCTCTTTGTTCATATCCTTGGCTTTCTGAAGAAGTTCCTGAGAATTTGCCTGTCTCAGACGTTTCTGATAGTGAGGCCAGCGAAGAAGAAGAAGTCAAGCGATGAGAATAATAGAATTGAAGAATCGGATAAAGAAGAAGAATCACCACAAAATAATTCCTTTTGTTTCTTTCACTTAATAATATCTATACATTTCGCATCTCTTTATTGTAAGTTTCTTGGATTGTCGATCTTCATTTCCTTTTATTCTTGGCGTTCTTCTTTGTAATATAATTGGCTAGTGTTATTGATGTATAGCTCTTTCATTAGAAGATGAATAACAATATTTCATCTTTCTCATTCTCATACTTGCCTCCGTTATTCATCTCTATATGAAAGATTTTACTTAGTTATTTTTGAGGAATGAAACTTCAAATTCGCTCTTATCATTTTGAAATTTATCATCGCGACGAGATCGCAAGATATCTCCATGAAGGAATCTATTGATCTCGCCTTATCATTTGTGGTGGTCTTCTAAGCGCGACCTTCCTAGTTAAAGGTCTTGCTCTGCCACCCTTTTTCTCGCGACAAGGTCGCAGGACGTCTTTACACTTGCATGTAAAAACCCATTGACCTTGCCTTATCGTTTTTCAAGTATTTTTGCCTCTACAGATATTTTGTTTGCAACAATATGACAGGCCTAAATTTTCTTGCGAAAATAAAGCCCCATGACATTGTCGTCTTGCGACGAAATCGCGAGGACGTCCGCACACTTTCCTGTACACACCCATTGATCTCGCCTTACCCTCGCGTTAGTATTGTTGCCTCTTCAGGATCATTGCACAAATATGACAAGCCTAAGTTTCCTTGCAAAACAGAGCCTCATGACATTTGCGTCTATTTTGACACTCTCCCTAATGGAGGGTGTCGCCCTTATCATCTCCCCGATTGCCCCTTCAAGGAGGCGTACATCGGCCATACAAGGCTAGCTCCTCCCATCCGGTCTTAACAACAACCGGTTGTTTTCGCAGCCTCTTATCCCTTATACCTATAGGGTTTATGGTTACAAGGCTGCACCCTAAGTGGAGTTTTCTTCGGGCGAGTGCGGCATGCGCCAAGACTTGTCAAGAGTGGTAAGGAAGTTCCATGCTCCCCGCACTCTTGACTCAACCGTGTACCTCGGCGCCTTGATCATACGGCCGACTCCTTGGAAGAGACCCTCGGTCGCCCAACCAGTATAACCTTATATATATAGTTGGGAATCCAAGGTACCTCTCCTGGATAGGCTTTCATGGGCCCCAAGTCTACATGACCCAGTTCCGGGGCGGTGTAACCTTTTCCCCGAGCCATGTTAAGAGATACCCCCTTATATGACGCACTTTAGGTCTTACATTTGCCTCTTACGAAATATCATTCGCGAACTAGGGTGTACGCCATAAAGGTTTGTCCCATTCATTTACTCATTCAATCATTTAATTGCTTCAATCATTCTTAATTGCTTCTTGACATTCATCATTTAGTTATTTCAATCATTCAATCATTCATATTTAATTGCTTGCTTCAATCATTCTTATTTAATTGCTTTTCGACATTTATCTTTGCGAAGCCTTCGCAAAATTCCCTCTTTTTGACATTTAGATTCTCGCACACTCCTTTTTGTTTGCAACATTCCCTGGAATCAACTCTTCTTTATCTTGCCTTATATATCTTTGTCGATTATTTACTTCTTATGCCTTTTACTCATTGCAGTCTTTGCCTCATCGATATCCCAGTCCTTGAAGTGCTCCTTTTCATCATAACAATTGTTTACTTCCGCGCACTCACTTGCGATTCTTCGCGATGTTTCTTCATTTCTTATCTCTATGACATCCACCATCAGCTTCTCTTTTCTCTGTTCATCTTTCACATTCTGTTTCCAACCTTTCCTTTTGGCATTTCTTTCTTCGCAGCTTTCTACATCAACCTCGTAACACTTCTTTCCTTCCTCCCAATCTCCTTTTATAATTCCAATACCATTTGGATGAGGGAATTTTATACACTGATGGTATGTTGACGCTACTCCCAAGATTTCGTGCAGCCACGGCCGCCCAATCAATGCATTATAAGGAGATTCCACGTCCACCACACAGAATAAAATATCAGCTGACAATCCTTGTAAAGGTATTCTCATGTGAACCTCTCCTTTAGGTTTGTTCGCTGTGCCGTTAAAACCATATATTTTATATGTTGAGGGAATCAGATTTTCATCCACTCCTCCCATAGTCTTATAGGTGTGGTAGAAAAGAATATTCACCGAACTTCCAGTATCGATTAGGATTCTGTTAATCGCCCAACAACTTTCTGCTTCATCATCTTCTCCATCAACTGGTTTTGGATTAATGTCCAATCTTACCACCAGCGGGCTATCATGTACTTCTCTTCCTTTGGGTACTTCATCTGCAGAGAAAGAAATAATCTGCAACTGCCATTTTTTCAATTGCGACGTTCTCGCCAGATTCATTACTTCTTTATCATTAACATCCCTCGCATATACTCTACTGAGCACGTTATCGTGAAAATCTTCAATTGTACGATATGAATGAACGATAGAATTGCAAAATAGATTTTTGGCCTTTGTTCCCACTTCTATCACAAATGCCTCTTTTCCCTTTTTTGTAACTGTTCTTTGCATTTCACATTGGTGATGCTTGTTAGTACTTTCTTTCATTTCTCTTCATCTTTTAGAAAATGATTCAACTTCCCCCGATCAATCATTCGAGAATGATTCTCTTTATGTTTCTGCATTCATTTGTTAAATGCCCATGAAAGCGGTGGTAAGAACAATACTCATGACTCCCTCACACCCGGTGGTGGTTCACTCCCTACATTCCATGGTGCTTTGGTATATCTTCCATTACAAGTATAGCTTCCCAAATTTTTTCCACACTAGCATTTAGTGGTGGCATTTTGATCTCTTCCCATACCACTCTGCGTCTTCTCTGCTCTCCATGATTATTCTGCCTTCGTCCTCCATAAGTTTCTTGCATATGATCTAATCTCTGAATTTTATTGTTGTTGCCGCGATTGTAATAGTTCCTTTCTCTCTCAAACTCCTCCTGATCTCGGCTTCCCATAGCCACTATTTTCTGCTGTCCTTCATCAACTCTTTTTTCCGGTTGCCCTTGCGAAGTGCTCGCCACTGTGTTTAAGAATTTCGGTAACAAACTTGCATTCGCAGCATTCGAACTTGTATTCGCAACTAGATAAGATTCCATTTCAACAACAGTACTGCGAAGGAGTCGCAAGGAATCAAAAGGAATGACGCATTGGATGACGACAGGAAGATGTGAAGTCTGGCGAGGGTTAAAGAAGTGTCGCGAGTATGAATACTTGTACATTCGCGACACTTCGCGAGACACTCCCGAAAATAAAGGACAGCTTAGCTGTCATTCACTATGTACTTGCCCTATATAAAGGGATGAGTAAGTCTGTTGTAGGGGGATTCTTTGGGGAATTGAAAAATAAGTCATTAGGAGAGAGAAACTTGGAGAGTGATTGTTATTTCTTAAGTACAATTCTGTTTTCCTGTGTAAACTTGAAGAAGATAATTAATAAACATTCTTGGTTATTCATCTTTCAATGAATTAGTTAAGTGAATTATAGTGAGGGGTGTAGTGTGGGATTTCCTGCAACTACAATTAGTTCAGGATATCCAAAGACATTATTTTCTGGGATAAGAAACTAGCTAAACCTGTAGAGCAACAGAGAAGTAGTATGAAACCAAAACCTACTTGGATAGTACCAGAGAGACACACACTAAAAATAAACATACATGAAGCGTGGGACTCAGCTATAACTCCTTCTAGCTTTGCTTTAATTCTGAGAAATGATGCAGGAAACTTTGAAAGTGGAAGAGCAGGACCATCAATCACACCATACCCGCAATAAACAGAAGCAATAGGGGTGTACCAGGCAGCAGTTTGGACTAAGGAGAAAGGTATCAAGAATTTCGACATTGAAGGAGATTGCGAAAGCTTATTCAACTTTTTGAAACGCTAGAACTCTGAGGTCTGTTGGAATCTTTTCATTGATATTTGTGCTTCATTTTCTTTTCTTTTGCAACCCCCTTCTCTCCACGTGGCATTACTATTTTTTGCTTGCTAATTACTAGGAGGTGCTCACAAACTCGGGGTATGGGCTTTACCCTTGCTCTAAATCTCAATAGCCAAGAGAAAGATAGAAAGGCTAAATTCAACCCGGCATATTATGGTCAATCCAAGACCGCATTTTTCTATCATCCAAGGAAACTGTTTGTGTTCTAAATTAAGATTTTTTATTTTTTTTTATAGTATTCCCAATTAAGAGTTTTAACAGCTCCCTATAAATTGATCTGAACTTCTTCCCTATTATTCAACAAGCAACAGTCCATTCATACTTCGGAAAAAAAAAAAAAAATCTAAATCTAAGACATATATAGCTCTCAGCTCCTCTGTAGCATCTATCTTGAGAAAATGGCAGGAAAAATGATTGCTATTGTGATGTTGGTGGCCGTGGTAATGAGTTTTACCGCGACTATTGTCGTTGAGGCAGACGCATATTATGATCATTGTTACAACGATGTTTGCTTGCCCCAGTGCAAGAGGCAGTATAGCGAAAAGTTTGGAAATGAGAATTGTCCACCTGCATGCGATGAATTCTGCGATAATCATGGATTGGGTGATAAAGATGAAATCAACCCTACGGTATTCAAAAAATACATGGATAAATTTTAGATCTGCATCTCATATGATTGGTTCCCATCCATTAATACTTTAGGTGGACGGAGGAGAGGTATCATTCATCCGTTGGTGACTGACTGACTTACTCATGGTGATACATTCTGTCGATCATTCTATTTTATTCTTGGAGGGATGAATTCAATATGAAAGCCTCATCAAACAGTTCAAAGTTTATTAATTGCAAATCAATATTTTGCTTAAATAAATGTAATCGTTCAACCCATACACATTGCATTTCATTCTGTGATGTGTGTTGCGTGTTCTTGTAACATCAATAATCAAATGATATATCAGAATTTTAAGTTGTTTGTATGGTAAAATTTCTTCTACCCCAAACACGAATTTGTACGATGTTTTTGCTGGAAATCGATCACTGCTTCAATCTTCAACTGAACAGAGTAGGGGGTACCTGCAAAAAAACCCTCCGATGCCTAAGTTAGCAAGAGATTTTTTACAGGAGTTTTAGTGAAGAAGATTGCATACCTTTTTGGTTGTCAAACCATCCATTTATAGGTTATCAATTTCCGTTTTAGATGCAGGCATGAATTGCAGTAAATGGTCTGCATGGCAAACTGCTACAACCGGCCTTTGCATGCCTCTTGTAATAATCGGCCCCGCATGCCTCCCCGCCATAATTCTCCTGCATGACCGCATGGTTGCATGGCTCGGCATTGATCCCCGCATGGCTCCACTCGCCATAACCGGCCCCGCATGCCTCCCCTCGTCATAATCTGCGTCGGAATCATCCAAGGGCCACGGAATTAAGCTGCGTCGTGCCACACCAAATCGGGACTACAGATTTAAGTTGCATCGTCCTGCACCGAAACTTCTCCTCCGGCCGATTAATTGCCGATTAATCTCCGTCCCCGATTCCTCGCCGATTAATTCCCGATTAATCGCCGATTACCGCTCTCTTGGTCCGCCGGCCGCTGATGACGTGGCACACAATTGCTGACGTGTCACTCGATTTGCTGACGTATCACTTGCCACGTCATCACTCCTGATGATGTGGCATCCATCCTGCCGACGTGTTACCTACCACGTCATCACTCTTGATGACATGGCATCCATCCTGCTGACGTGGCACATGATGACGTGACACCTTCTACGTCATCGCTTCTGCTAACGTGGTTTCCATCCTGCTGACGTGTCACCTGCCACGTCATCACTCTTGATGACGTGGCATCCATCATGCTGATGTGCCACATGATGACGTGGCACTTTGATGACGTGTCGCCCGTCACGTCAGCGCTCCTGATGACGTGGCGCTTTGATGATGTGTCACCCATGCTGACGTGTAGCTTGCTGGTTGGCTAGGAATTGGTGACGTGGAGCGCTTATTTGGGACTTTTTATCCCAACTTGGAGTTCTTTCTCAAGGGCTTGTGAGTTGAGTATTTGATAGTGAGGCCTATCTTAGCTTGTTGCACATGGGTTTGCACATGAAGCCTTTGCAAGGCCCAGTTGGCTAAACTCCCGGCCCAATGAACCTTTCTTAGCCAATAAGAGAAGATTTGTAGGCCTAAATTAGCCCATTTTTGTTTAGAATATTAAGGGTACAAACATAAGTGTAACTCAATTTCTCAGAATTTTACTGTGCCCACAAGGTTACTTTCCTCTCTGTAACCGGAGGCTTCTTCATCCAATAGCATATCTAACTTCCCCTGGAAATAACTCTAATGCCGAGGTTCAAACATTTATCTTGGGGAAAGCTGAAGGAGAATCTGACTTAGGGTCGATATGAGGGGCTAGTAAAAATTCTTAAAGCCTTTCTAGCTACCATCATAACTACTGTTTTTCTCTATGGGACTCCAAAATCTAACTTTATGCTTTGTACATCTCCGTCGCCATTAGAACTTCTACTATGAAGGCGATCTGGCAATGAACAACGTTAAGATCTTTGATAAGAAGATGTATTGATGTTGCAGGATTATCAATGGATGGAGATACAGTGTCAACCCAATATGGAGCTTGTAAATAATTCCATCTCCAGCTATGTAATATATATATATTTTTTTTTTTGCTAAGAAACACACCATTTTATTAAGAAAGAAGAGACTTACATACATCATTAAGGTTCTCCTTCCTAATAAGAGAGTTCAAAAAAGAAGGAACAAAGACCCAAAGACCCTTAAGACTAAGTTTTCTAGCCCGACGTGCAAGCCGGTCTGCTAGGAAATTTTTCGCACGCTTAATGTACATAATTTTAAAGGACAAAGAACTAGAAATTGAACTCCAACATTGTTCGACAAGATCACTACTTATCCAAGCAATATTAGTATCCACACCATTACTGAAGTGCACAAGCTGAAGACAGTCACTTACAAAGACGACCCTGGAAAGATTCATCTCTTCTGCCCAAGAGATGACCAAAATTAGTGCAGCAGCTTCAGCACCTACTGCATATGTCATCAAACCATAGTCCGATCGAGTACTTCTCACATTTCCTGCTATGTCACACCAAATAACACCCATACCCATTTTAAAATCTTTGAAGGAACCATCAATAAACATAAAATGATCCACCTCTGCCATAGGTATCTTGATATCACTAAGAGGAACAATTGATGGAGATTGAGGAGAAATATAAGTGTTAATCATTCGCTTTGCATCCAATATGACCTTATTCAAATCAACAGAGGCATTCCTGAACAAAAGATCACATCTTAACTTCCAAATACACCACAAAACAATGGCACCTATACTAGGCCAAGAGACATGAAAAGGTGAAACACCAAGAGCAGAGTCATGCCAAAACAGAAAGAAATCATCAATCCAATCCAAATCCAGGTTTATCAAGTGCTGTAAAGAAAGACCAAACCAAATATGTTTCACAACTGAACAACTAATAAATAGGTGCATCAATGTTTCTTCATGTCTCAGACAAAGAGGACATATGACATCAACTTCAGGGTTATAAAAGTGAATCATGGTATTAACTGGAAGCATGTATGCAAATATTTTCCACAAAAAATATTTAATTTTAGGTAAACAGTCAATGGCCCAAACTTTCCTCCAGAATGCAGTATCAGCAGGTGGAGAAAAATCATTCATATAAACTCTATAGGCAGATTTAATAGTGAACTTACCATTGCTAGTGTGTGCCCACTTCAAAGAATCACTCTGATTAAGATTAAATCTAATTGACTTAATCCTAGTGACTTCATCAGAAGAGAATAAAGTAGATAGCAGATTGTCATTCCAACAACCATTCTGAACATCAAGAAGTTCATTAACAAAAACATAATTATTATGAGCAGGATGACTGGGCACCGGGGGACTTAAATTTCCAGGTATCCAGTTAGAATTCAAAATACTATAAGAAGCCCCATCATTTCTTTTCACCACTGAATTAGCTTTAATAAATTGAACCCCATTAACAATACCTTTCCAAATCCAAGAGGAGGAATTAGTTGCTTTGTCAATTTCTAACAACTTCTGATTAGGAAAGTACTTGTCTTTCATAAAACGAGAAAGTAAGAAATTAGGATTATTCAGAATCCTCCAACCCAGCTTACAGACAAAGACTCTATTAGTAGCATAAGTATTCCTAATACCTAATCCACCGTTTAGTTTGGATTTACCTATATCACCCTAGGAACGAAAATATGCAGCCCTCTTAGGGTTCTTTTTAGACCACCAGAATGTTCTCTGAATGGAGTCAATTTTTGAAGTAACAATCTTCGGAAGAGGGAAACATGCCATATGATACACTACTAAACTAGACAGTACATGTTTAGTTACCACAGTTCTCCCTGCTACATTAAGATTGGTCTTCTTAGTAGAACCCATCCTAGAATAAAGGTTTTCAATAAGAAAATTGAATGATTTCGTTTTATCCTTACCAACAAAAAGGGGAGTACCTAGGTATTTTTCAGAGTTACTAAGAAACTTCATTTTAAGAGTTCTAGCTAAAATCATAATATGCCTATGATGCATTTTCTTACTAGTAATAAAACCTGACTTTTCAAAATTGATTGCCTGACCTGAAGCCTTAGCGAAGTCATCAATAATCTTGAGAAGATTCCTAGCATAAGTGACACAAGCCTAGACAAACAACATACAATCATCTGCGAAAAAGAGATGAAAAATAGAAGGACTATTCTTTTTGAACTTGAAACCTTGTATCAATTTATCCTCTTCATCTTTTGAGAGTAATTGAGACAAGACTTCCAGGCAAGGGATAAAAATGTAAGGCGAAAGACAGTACCCTTGCCTGATACCACGAGAAGGGTAAAAGGTTTCACCAGGAGTGCCATTCACCAGAACCGAATAAGAAACAGTACTAATACACTGAGAAATCATTTGGCACCAATCTTCAGAAACCCAGTTTTTTAAAAACATTAAGGATGAATGGCCACTCCAATCTATCAAAGGCTTTAGATAGATCATGCTTAATTGCTATGTGACCATTCGTAGAGTTTTTCTTTTTCCTTTTAAAAGAATGCAATATTTCATGTGTGATGACAACATTATCATGAATTAGACGATTGGCAACAAAAGCAGACTAAAATGGCGAAACTAAAGTATCCATAAGAGGTTTCAAGCGATTAGTCAAAATTTTCGAAATAATTTTATAGACAGAATTTGACAAACTAATAGGCCTGAATTCATAAGGGGAAGAAGCATTCTTGATTTTGGGTATTAAAGAAATAAAAGAGAAATTAATTTGCTTTAAAAGAAATTTATTTCTGAAAAAACGCTGCACATGAGAGACCACTTCAGAGTATACTATATCCCAATTATCCTGAAAGAAACCTGCCTGAAACCCATCAGGCCCCGGAGAGCTCCAAGAGGCCAAGTTATTGACCGTATCTCTAATTTCCTTAGTGGTGGGTATGGCAATCAAGGATGAGTTAACTTCAGCAGAGATAATAGGTCTAATAGTCCTTAAGGCATCCTCGATAACATTATTTCCAGGGCTAGTGGTAGAGAAAATCTTTTTAAAATGTTTAGAGAGCAACTGAGCTACTTGTTCCCTATCTTCTAACCAACTGCCTTGATCATCTCTAATTGTGTGAATAGTGTTGTACATATTTCTAAGATTAACGGTATTATGGAAAAAATGTGTATTCCTATCATATTGAGTAAAATAATTAATTCTAGATTTTTGTTTGTAGAAACTATGCTCTATTTCATACCAATAATCAAGCTGCTTAGAATAATTCAAAATACATACTCATGAACTAAAACATGTACAAACAATAGTAGGAGCTCTGTGAATCGACGAGCAACTCGGCGAAAAAAATTTCTTCTCAGATCTAGATTTTTGTGCTTTTTCAGGTGAAAAATCTTGATTATTGTTCTTGTTTTTAGTTTTATGATGATTGCTAGTATTAATTGAAGTGTTGGTTAATGGATTCTTGTCCTAAAAACACTTCGATTAATCAAAATAAGTCTGTAATGGAAAATTTAAGTAATGAAAATAATTTTCAGAAAATTCATTCGATTGAGTTACCTGATGATTTGTTTGAAAAGAGTTTGGATCCATGGAAGTTTTATCTTACTGGAAGACTAGATTTACAGAAGATTAAGTTTGTTGATGCTGATGTTATTCTAAGAAGTCAATGGAAGTTAATGGGAGATTGTAGACTCATTCCTTTAGGCAGGGTTTTTTTCACTATTAAGCTTGATAATGAACAAGATAAACAACTGATTAAATCACAGAGGTGGGAGGTTTTGAATCAAATTTTACAAGTTAGAAATTGGGTTTACAATTTTCGTCTTGCCAGTCAAAGAACATCAAAAGCAATGGTGTGGGTTCGTTTTCCTGGTTTAGGTTTAGAATTATGGAATGAAAAAAATTATATTTACAATCTGTAAAGAATTTGGTACTCCAATTAAAATTGATAATGCTACTGCAAAGTGTGAAGTGGGTTATTATGCAAATGTTTTGGTTGAAGTAGATTTTGCAAAACATATACCTCATAAAGTATGGATTGGAACTAAATATGGAGGTTTTTTTTCAAGATGTTCATATTCCTGATTGTCCTAACACTACACTATTTTTAGGTTTTAGCAACCCAGAGTAGCAACAGCATAAATGCCGTTGCGAAATTTCCGTTGCTTATCTCCGTTGCTAATCTTTAGCAACGACAGAAAATTGTTGCTAATTTCGCAACCACAGAGCTTCTGTTGCGAATAGCAACCTGATGAGTGCCAAATAGTGCATATTTATACACCTTTTATTGAAAAAAATTATATTTATTTTTGAATTAAAGTATTAGGGTTTGGTATTTTGGGGTTGCATGTATAAATAGAGAGTGAAGAAGATGAAATTGGGCACGCCTTGGATTTATGTTGAGAAAATCAGTTTGATGTTGTTGTTCTTATTGTGCTTAATAGAAATAGGAAAGTAATTAGCTAATTAATCTAACTCTCTTGTGATTGGCTGTACTGTAAGAAGACAGCCAATACTAGGAGAGAGTTAGAGTGAAAGGTTGATCAAATTCCCCATTAGAACGCCAAGGAAGGTGTATGTGCTTAACAATGTATGAGTGATGCTTAGTAAGCAACTAAGGAACCTGATAGAGTGTACTTGTGATAAGACACTCTATACTAGGGGGGGAACTAGTGAGATTAGTGATGTATTACTCTTTAGAATCATCCTTAGGAAGATATAAGAACATAACATGAATTGAATTGTCTTAGCAAAGAGTCTAGTGGTGGATTCACCACCCTGGTATTTCCCATTGTCACATTTTATTTCTTTTACCTTAGTTTAGAGTCACTAAAACAACTTCAGTCGTTTCTACGACACAAAACATTAGCTCTGTCACTTGTTACATTCCCTGAATTCAGTCAAGTAAGACTTAGATCAACATTAGCACCACAAGTCTCTGTGGTTCGACTCGTACTTGCCGCGTCTCCGATAGACGCCGTGCACTTGCGGTATAACCCGTAGGCCATAAATTTATACACATCTTCGGGCCTACCAAGTTTTTGGCGCCGCTGCCGGGGACTTGGCGCGTGCCTTGCTGATATTGGCTCGCTTTACTGATTTCCATCCTATCCCTGTATATATTCATTTACATTTTTTTGCTTTGTAACACCTGTCTTAGTATAGTTTAGTTAAGCTTTATCTTTGAATTTTATTGTCAATACATACTCTGCATTATAGTCTAATTTCATCTACCATTTGCATCTTTGCATCTAGTGCATATTTCCTTGCATTGTAGTCTTGCATTATTAGTACAACTTTGTATAACTTAGATTTTCTTTTACTCTTGTAATTCCATTTATATCATGCTCGTACCAGCCCTGTATCTTAGTCACTTGTACCCTCATTTCCCCTGTGACAGTCCAAGTAACCAAGCTTATCACATCACCGAGCCCATTTCAGTCAAAAGACTTTCAAGCTTATGCCAGACCTTGTTCATTAGCTTTGCCTTAACTACATCCCGTAAAAACTAAAATTCTTTGTTGAGCTGCAGTACTTGCCGAGCTTGTTGTGTTGCTGTGCTTGCTGAGCGGTTGAGCTGCTAAGCAAGCTAAGAGGCCAAGGAAAAGCGGGGGCACGAGCATCCACTTTCGCTTGAACCTAGTAAGTCACCCGCCCCGAAATCTTGGGCATAGTTGCGGCTCTTGGCTGCACGGGTTGGTTACTCCACCTCAATTTCCATTTTGAATGCTAAGCTGCCATGTGTGCATGCTCAAAAAATCTGCCCCGTGCACATCTGAGTTGAGAATATAATCTGGCTTGATCCGTACCATAATTGTTAAACTCAACTGTTGTGTATCCGCCTTGCCAGTCATTGAATGTATGCCATGTAACTTGCTTGCTTGAATCATTTAAACCAAACCCAAATCCCAATAAACCAAAGCCCACATAAACCAAACTAAACTTTGAGTTCAATTTGAGTACTAAATCATGAAGAATTTGGTACTCCAATTAAAATTGATAATGCTTGAGGACAATGTTTGATTTAGGTTTGGGGGTGCATTTGCATTTAGAGTTTTTAGTCTTTTATTCTACCTTTTATTTTCAAAAAAAAAAAAAAAAAAAAAAAAAAAAAAAAAAATTCAAAAATTTTTGCAAATAAAAAACACCAACTTTTAGAGATTTTAGAGTCACTAGCATGCTTCTAGCTAAAAGTTGGATTTAACCAGTGTGAAGTGGGTTATTATGCAAATGTTTTGGTTGAAGTAGATTTTGCAAAACATATACCTCATAAAGTATGGATTGGAACTAAATATGGAGGTTTTTTTCAAGATGTTCATATTCCTGATTGTCCTAACACTACACTATTTTTTAGGTTTTAGCAACCACCAATCACCCTCTGCAGCCAGTCAGCAACAACTCCTAACCTACGCATAAATGCTACGAGACTAAATCGCGAAATTTCCGTTGACAAGAAGAGGAACTTATCTCCGTTTTTGCTAATCTTTAGCAACGGGTTTAATTTGTAGTCTTAATATGTTTTAATTCCAATTGTTTTATGTTGAGAAAATCTAATTTCGGAAAGTAATTAGTTAATTAATCTAACTCTCTTGTGATTGGGCACATAGCTTCGTACTAGAATAGCAACCCCACAAAGGTGTTCACAATGTATGAGTGATGCTTATAAGCAACTAAGGAACCTGTGAGTGCATAAGACACTCTATACTAGGGGGAACTGTGAGTTAGTGATGTATTACTCTTTAGAATCATCCTTAGAAGATATAAGAACATAACATGATGACTCTGTGTTTCACCACCCTGGTATTTCCCATTGTCACATTTTATTTCTTTTACCTTAAGTCAAAGTTTGGTCAAGTAAGCCTTAGTTCTCTCTGTGGTTCGACATGTTTTTTCCACCCTTGAAAGAGTGGTCGGGCTTAGGCTAAGTCTTATGGGCTAGATTGAACTGCTAGATTGGCCAAAAAATGTTGCAAATCAAGACAAAAGTGTGGGAAAAAAGTTAACACTGTGG
The DNA here is from genome assembly GCA_023531295.1 of Papaver armeniacum. Classification (NCBI taxonomy): domain Eukaryota; kingdom Viridiplantae; phylum Streptophyta; class Magnoliopsida; order Ranunculales; family Papaveraceae; genus Papaver; species Papaver armeniacum. Next base: position 59,014 of record JAJJWW010008135.1, on the reverse strand, counting down.
GAAACAAGGGTGATATGGATGAAAGTAAAAGGGTAGAATATGGATGAAAGTAAAAGGGTGATATGGATGAAAGTAAAAGGGTAGAATATCTGGTAGTTGAATTGACATTTTGGAAATTCTTTAGATTTTTTTACACAGAAAACATCTCAACGTTATTCATGTTCTTACTTTGCTTTGTTAACAGGAACAAATAGTTGTACACCAAAGCATGTTTTAAGAGATGATATTCAGAAGGTATCTTTTTTTGTATTGCTCTTGAAGGAGGACTCTTTAGGGTTTTGAATTATGTGTTACGTTGTTTTGCAGTAATTATCTGTCTAAACTCTTGCTTGTTAGAGATTCTGGTGGTTATAGTGTTGTTTGTTTTTGAGACCTCAGTACTGAAACTTCAAATTGGTTATTATGTAGGTATTTGGGCTAAAGTCAAAAGAAGTAGTCTAGTGATATTGTAACAGCAGCTGAATCAACCTATGATTTGTAGAGGAAATTGTCTCGTGATACTTCTGGTGATATTTTAGTCTTTCTTTCCCTGTTTTTCAATGCCACTGTCAGTTGACACAAACTAGGTTACCCATCCATTTATGAACATCAACATAGATTGAATATTGTATGTCAGTCACAAAATTTAAGTTCTCAACTATACTTTTTAATTGTGTACATTTGTATCAATTGAAGAATCCTTTCTTTTATAATATCATGTAAGTGGTCATTTTCAACAAGATTCTCAACAATACAGCTTTGCATGGCTCTTGTAGTTTGTGTATCACAAACACAGTTTTGTATGGCCATTGTAGTTTGTATATCTGTGTGGATGTTGAATATGAGGAATTTGGTAATTGCAGGGGGGAAAATGTTGGGGGAAAATGAATTTTGACCAGGTCAATAAACATAGACTTGACTATTTTTTTTGTGGTTGCAAAAAATTATCAAGGTCGGAGCTTTGTTGCTAAATTATAACCAGAACCAACAGTATCTGGTTCCGAGTAAGGGTATTCCTGTAATTAGCAACAGATTAGCAACAACAGGCTGTTGTTGCGAATAAAAAATTTCGGAACGGCGCCTGCCGTTGCGAATTGCCGTTGCTGACCGAGATTAGCAGCAGAGCTTATGCCGTTGCTAAAAATTGCGACACCGTGTTTAGCAACAGCAAAAGCCGGTTGCGACCCCGTTTAGCAACATGTATGGTAGGTCGCTAATACCTTAAAATGGTGTAGTGTAAATACTGTTCATCCTGTAAAATTGTTGGTCACTCTAATGCTGAATGTAGGGTGGAGAAGTATAAAAGGGTAAATGAGCAGCAAGAAACATCTAGGTCTCAAACAAAAATAATGGAAGATAAGAGTAATCCAAAAGAGAAGCCTAATCCAGTACCTTTTGATATCTGTGACTTTACATCTAAAGGGGATTCAGTTGTAGATTCTATTCAACATAATGTTTCATCAAGTATTTCAAGTGGTGAAGTTTTGTTACAGAAAAGCAAATTTAGTCCTCTAGACATTGAAGAAAGTGTAGAAGTGCCTGAAGCAATAATAAAAGAAGTTTCATCATCAAATGTGGAATTAACACCAACTGTGGTTTCAACACCAAATGAGGTATCAACACCAAATGTGGTATCAGCACCAAATGTGGTTGCAGAAGTGGAAGTGAATAGTAATATGGTTCCATTTGTTGATGGCATAAATGGTACAGTAGTAACTACACCAGTGCAAGTAACTTCTTGGGCCAAAGTGGTGGAGAAGGAAATGGTGACTTCAACAGCTAGTACTTCTAATGCTAAAAGTCCTCCTGATCCAACAAAGGTATCTAAGCAAGATCCATTGAATAATAAATATAATTTTAGAAAGAATCAAGGTAAAGGGGTACCAGAAACCCTCCAACAAAACCATGAAGATAATTTATTGGAATGTCAGGGGCCTGAGAAGGTTAAGGGATCAGGACAAACTTTGGTCTTTAGTAAATCAATTTAGTCCTTATTTAGTTTGGGTAGCTGAACCAAAAGTAGTTTGTAGTGCTTCTTTATGTCAAAAATTAAATCTTCCAGGAATGAAAAAAATGGTAATTCATAATTCATGTCAAGGTATGAAGGGAAATATTTGGTTATTCTGGAACAAATGTATTGCACAACCAAAAGTTATATCTGTCTCTAGTCAAATGATAACAGTTAGTGTTGGTGATGTTTTAGTGTCAGGAGTTCATGCACATGTTAAGGTTGTTCAAAGGAGGTTTTTTTGGTCTGAAATGCAGTTAGTAAGTGATATTAACAAGCCATGGATAATTCTTGGTGACTTTAATGCAATTATTTCTCATGAAGAAAAAGTTGGTGGTAGACTTCCTAATAGAAATGCAATGTTGGAATTCAATGATTGTATCAATCAATGTGAACTTCTTCATGCTCCAAAAAATGGTCTTCAACAAGGCAATAAGAGGATTCTGTGTAATTTGGATAGAGTTTTAGTTAATCAGAAATTGTTACAATTGTATGGAGATTGGGGTTACAAGGTTGGAATGAGGATTGTTTCAGATCATGCTCCTCTGTTAGGTGGATGTGCAAGCATTCCTAAGCCAAAGAATACTCCTAGGAAATTTCAAAAAATGTAGTCATCCTAATTTTAAGCAAGTAGTCTCTGGTTGTTGGGCAAAAGTAATTGTTGGTGATCTTGCTTTCAGTTTTTACAAAAGTTGAAGGAACTTAAAAAGGTGTTAAATGAATGGAATTGGCAGGTATTTGGAAATGTTCAAGTTAAAATAAAAGAAGCTGAAGAAAGAGTTAAGGTTGCAACTGAAGTATATGATAACAATCCATTTGATGAAGAAGCTCTTAATAATTTAGTTCAAGCTCAAAATGAACATGCTAGTAGGGAGGTTCAAGCAAACACTTTATTGAGGCAAAAATCCAGGGTTAAGTGGGTTAAAGAAGGGGCAGCTAACACAAGTTTTTTCCATACAAATATGAATATCAGAAATGGAAGGAACATGATTAATGAAATAGAAGATAATGAGGGTAATGTACTTGCAAATCAGGATCACATTGCTCAACACTTGGTTAACCATTTTCAAAAGAAATTTGAGTCTGCTCCTGTGAAAGTAGCTGATGAATTGTTGGAAGTAATTCCTAAAGTTATTAATGAAGATGATCAGAGAATGCTTGATATCATGCCTGAGGAAGAAGAGATTAAAGCAACAATTTTTGATATGGATCCAGAAAGTGCTCCTGGTCTAGATGGCTTTTCAGGTATTTTTTATAAAAGTTGTTGGGAGATAATCAAGCAGGATTTGGTTGCTGCTATTCAATTCCGATGGAGAAGAAAATTCATACCCAAAGGAATGAATTCTAGCTTTTTATTCTTGTTACCTAAGACTCAAGCTGCAAAAACTGCTAATCATTTCAGACCAATAGGACTGAGTAATGTGATCTTTAAAATATTCACAAAATTAATCACAAAAAGAATGAGTGGATTAATGAAGAAGTTGATTTCTCCTCAACAAGTTGCATATGTACAAGGAAGAAGCATTCATGAACAAGTCCTTCTAGCATCTGAACTTGTGAATGAAATGAAATTTAAAAGAAGGGGAGGAAATGTAAGTATCAAACTTGACATCTCTCAGGCTTATGACACAGTTAGTTGGGATTTCTTGATCAAAGTCTTAAAGCAATATGGTTTTTTCAATGATTGGTGTGAGTGGTTAGTTACATTGTTTAAATCAGCAAGAATTTCAGTTTTGGTGAATGGGGTCCTTGTGGTTTTTTCAAAGTTGAGAGAGGACTGAGACAGGGAGATCCCTTATCTCCAATTCTATTTGTGATTATGGAGGATGTGCTTAGCAGAAACATTTCAGCTTTGGTGGAAAAAGGAAAATTGCAGCCAATGGTTACAAAAAAAGTTATTCATCCTACACACCTTTTCTTTGCAGATGATGTGTTCATCTTTAGTAATGGAGGTAGAAAAAGTCTTTTGAATTTACTTCAACTTCTGGATACTTATCAAGCATGCTCTGGTCAAGTTAAAAACAAAGTTAAAAGTAAACTTTTTGTAGATGACACTACACAACAGAGGAGAAAAATGATTAGTGAGCTTGTCAATATGGAACTTTCTAAATTTCCAGATAAGTATTTGGGAGTGTATTTAGCTCCAGGTAAAATTACTTCTGCAATGGTATGGCCTATAGTTGAACTGATTCAGAAAAAATTGGCAGCATGGAAGGGGAGATTGCTTTCATTTCAAGATATATTGATTTTAGTAAAATCTGTACTTTGCAGTGTACCTATTTACAATATGTCAGTCTACAAATGGCCTTTTTCTGTGATTAAGGTGTGTGAGAAGTTAATTAGGAATTTTTTGTGGAGTGGTGATGGTGATGTAAGGAAATATAAGACAATATCTTGGAGAAGGGTTTGCACACCATATGAGGAAGGTGGTCTTGGCATCAAAAGATTGGAGGTAATCAACAAATCTCTATTAATGAAAATGATGTGGAAAATACTAAATCTAGATGAAGAATGGGCATTATTTTTCTCTACAAAATTTAAAGACAGAAATGGGCAATGGACTTGCAATTGGAAGCAATCTTCAGTTTGGAAAGGTTTAAAATGGGCCTGGAATACTTTAAAAGAAGATATTAGATGGAAAGTGGGATATGGCTCAAAGATTTCTGTTTGGTTTGACAATTGGTTTGGTAGTAATACCATTTTTGAAGAAATTGGTCTCACTGAATATGTCAAAGAACACACAAGAATGAGAGTACAAGATTTAATTCATGATGGAAGTTGGTGCATGTTGTGCTGAGAGGTCCATATTGTTCCTCAAGGCTTCACAGGATCCGGCATCAGAAACAGAAACTACACATACAACGGAAGCTAATGCACGATAAACACAAAAGACACATATATTTACGTGGTTCGGCAATGTGCCTACATCCACGGGCAGCATAAATTCACTTCATTCACATATCAGAGAATACACGATGCACATGACACTCAACACCCCTTCTTCTTGTTCACATTCTCAACTCACCTTCAACTCTCTCCCAACTCTCCCAGCGCTAAAGTTATGAGAGGATCTAGATCTTGCTAATGGAGAGATTACTTCTCTTCTCTGTGAGGAGATGTCTACAACCTAAGGGTTTAGACAAGATTAATGTAGATGATGTAGATACATATAACCTAAAGGTTATTCCTTTATTTATAGACTTACAATAGGGTGATACTTGGAAACCAAAGTTCTACTTTAATTAGGAAACCAAGCTTTACTTCAAATTAGGGAACCTAAACTAGCTAAGATAGGAAACCCTTGTTTAGATAGAAGTCTAAACATAATTCTAAAAATCAGTGAAAACTGATTTAGGAAATCAAACTGATGTTTCCTAAAATCGAGCCAACACCCAACAATTCTCCACCTTGGCAAGATTTCTAGGACAACTTCAACTTTACCATTCTCTTATTTCTCCATCTTGGCACGAAATCTAAACATTCACCTTCCACGTCTTCATATTCTAATGCCTTCAATCACCCGGAGGTGCCAATCATCTGTAGATGCTTCAATTCCACTTAAGGACTTCAAATCACTCACCCGTAGGTGCCAATCATCCGAAGATGTTTCAATCCCTCAAAGGGCTTCAATTCCCAATCATCTAATGATGCTTTCATACTTCAATCATCCCAAGATGCTGCAATGGTACAATTTCCAAAATCCTTGTCTAAGGTTCAAGTGTGTCAACCGACACCAACACACCAAATGGTGTTTCAAATTCCTTTTAAGGATGAAATGTGCTTCAACATGTGCTTCACAAATATGATCCCATGGTAGGGCTGCAACCGTGTCTTAAAAAAGAACACCAACATACTAATGCACCTAAAGATGCTGCAAACGTAAGTCATTGATTTAGTTCAAGATGGCCAATCCTAAACATCACCAATTCTTTCGTAACTTTGCTGATTTCTCAGCAATTCCAGTTATCTATGAATTCCTGACGCGTCTTCGACTTCATAGATTTTCACATGCACATATTTTTCAACTTGCAAGATTCATTTCTTTGCACATTTACTTCAACTCGTAGGATATAGTCTTTGACTTCAACTCACCACTTCACTTGTCAAATATGAGCTCTTCCTCCATCCTACTTCTTCAAATTCCAACACTTCATTTAACTGCGGAGTTCAATATTTCATCACATGTCACGGTATGGTGTACCCCATACCGACAAAGTTTTCTTCAAAAAAATGATGAAATAATTCATACTTTACAAAGATGCGGTCTTAATAAGTTTCCAAAACATCTGTGTGAACACATTCCAGTATTCCATATGTGGTGATATTCATGATATTTTCAAAAAACTATAACTTTTTACTCCAACTCCAAGCTTGATTCTTTCTCCACCTTTACACAATGTTTGCAAAATCCTAAACTGCATGATTCTGCGTTCTTCAACTTCATGCCTAAACTGCATGAATCATTCTTCAACCGTAATGATTTCAGATTCTTCTTCAAACTTCGGTACACACCGAACAATTTCAAACTTCTCGAGTTGCACTTAAGTACTTCAACTGAATGCTTAATATCTACAACTTCAAACTTCAACTCTTAAAAGTCAGAAAGCCATTATCTGGAGAATGCCTATGATAAAAGCAATCAAACACTCGAAATTTCCACATATTACTAGATCTGCGTTTTTTCAACGTTCACGTCTAAACTTGAAACTTCATTCATTGTTTTCCAATGCCTTTCCTTACGACAAAAGTTAATTCAATTCACATGCTATGTTCTTCAAATATTTTGCGGTTTTTTCACTTAATTATATACTTCACATGTAGTATTGTACCTTACAGTTGTGAAGTGCCACAATAATATCTTGTTCCTTGCAACCGAGTTTTCACCTCAAAAAACGAAACATACCTTCACGACTATATGTTTTTTCACCACGGTCTTGTACTTCTTCAACTTGATGATTTCAAAAGGTAAACACCTTTATTCTCCGCCAAATATCATCAAAACAACAAAGGTAAAAAACCACCCAGCTCCTCTTTCAAAAAACAGTAAATCAACGAGGTGCCTGCAAAGACTCAAAAACATACCATATTTGCGGTGTTCAACGGTACCAAAAAAACTCTGCTCCTACATTACTGTGTAAACAACAAAAGCCTGCAGAAATCCAATGCTCATAAGATTACTCATCAAGTAAGTTTCACACTCAAGACATACAAACAAACCCTTCTCCAATCATATGCCCAAGTTGTATATGCCAAAAATTATGTCGACTTCATCTTCAATCACTTCTCTTCAAAACAGAACAAGAAACTACAGCTCCACCACACACAATATCTCCATATAGAAAACCCAATTACCGCATCTTCAATCGATCACCAACAATGCAATATGTTTATAGCCACCTGCTTGAAGCACTTCTTCGTGAAATCAAACTCTTCAACCAGAATTTATCAACCTTCCACTATTTCCCTCGCAACGCTAAGACATTCAAACGATCGATAATTCTCACATGAAACCTACTAATATATTTTTGCAATCCTCACTACACCATGCAACTATGGCAAACTTGAGTTTTAACTTCTTCTTCAGTTCCTTCGACTACGTCAAGGACAACATGATCGAACTAATGACAATCGGTAACATTCACAATCGTTCCCTTCGTACTTTGAACAATTCTAAGGATCATGACGAATTCAATTTGCCTCTTTACCTCTTCCAACGTACAAACCATTCAACTTGTACTTCAAACACAATACTCTTGTTTCCTTGCAACTTGGCTTGCAAAGCAAGCACATTCAAACGGAAAACCAACAAGGTATTCCAAAATAGTTCACAAAAGTCTCAAATAAACGAGGTAAAAACCAAAGAACAACCAAACACCTTTATCAAACTAGTTAATAAGGTTATGGAATTACTTACCCGAAGCTATGCAAAATACATAGGGTTTATGCCTCAAGAAATATATCAATGTCAAATCCTCACTTCAAGTAGAGCTTTAACTTCAAAAGCGTAACAATCAACAATCAACGAATGTGAAACACTTCAAATACATTCATTCATGAGTAATTGATACTTCAAACGGTGCTTGTCCAATCAGAAAATCCACCTCTTCACCTTGATGCAATTTAAACGACCTTGTCTCCAAGATTCTTCATATGAGGTTTCACAACGACTTTCTGAATTCCATAAGTAACTCTAATCTTCAATCATCCGCTACAACTTTGCACCATAGTTCTAAAATTGTCTCCAATCTTCACCACAAGTTTTCAGAACTATCATGATTCTTTACCACAGTTTACAGAACTGTCACGATTCTTCACCACAGTTTACAAAACTGTCGAGAATCTTCCACCAGAAAAAACGTCATCTCGTCTTTGTGTTTTTCTTCAAATTTGACATCTTCTTTGACATCTTCACATACGGTTTCTGACCCAATTCAAACGAGCAAACTCTAGATTTCAAGAACCTAGACCTAAGATCTGATACCAGTTAGTTGTATCGAGAGGTCCATATTGTTCCTCAAGGCTTCACAGGATCCGACATCAGAAACAAAAACTACACATACAACGGAAGCTAATGCACAATAAACACAAAAGACACAGATATTTACGTGGTTTGGCAATGTGCCTACATCCACGGGCAGCACAAATTCACTTCATTCACATATCAGAGAATACACGATGCACATGACACTCAACACCCCTTCTTCTTGTTCACATTCTCAACTCACCTTCAACTCTCTCCCAACTCTCCCAGCGCTAAAGCTATGAGAGGATCTACATCTTGCTAATGGAGATATTACTTCTCTTCTCTATGAGGATATATCTACAACCTAAGGGTTTAGACAAGATTAATGTAGATGATGTAGATACATATAACCTAAAGGTTATGCCTTTATTTATAGGCTTACAATAGGGTAATACTTGAAAACCAAAGTTCTACTTTAATTAGAAAACCAAGCTTTACTTCAAATTAGGGAACCTAAACTAGCTAAGATAGGAAACCCTTGTTTAGATAGAAGTCTAAACATAATTCTAAAAATCAGTGAAAACTGATTTAGGAAATCAAACTGATGTTTCCTAAAATCGAGCCAACACCCAACAGTGCATTCCAACTGAATTACAACAAATAATTCCTATGGTAAATTTTCCAGTAATAAGTGGTGGGAGTGATCAGAGAGTGTGGATAGTTGGTAAAGATGAAAAATTCTCCACAGATATTGCAGTTGAGAAAATAAGGCATAGAGAAGCTGTTCTTACATGTCCAAAGTATATTTGGAAGTATTTCCTTCATCCCAGCATAACTAGTAACATCTGGAAACTACAACAAGAAGTATATGTGGATGAAGAAGTAATGAGAAGCATAGGATTTGAAATGGTTTTTGTGTGTTGTATATGTTTTGCAGAACATGATAATATGAAACACACACTGTGGGAATGTGATTTCAGTGTTGCAATCTGGGATTGGCTGAACGGAGTTTTTTGTTTTACAAAACCAAATTATTTTGAAGATGTCTGCAAGGCAGCCAAGAACAAGAGTCCATTAATCAGGCAGATTTGGATGACAGCAGCTTGTGCAACTTTGAAAGAATTATGGTTCCAAAAGAATGCAAAGCTGTTTGAAGAGAATGAACCTAATATGAATAGCTTTAAGAGCAGAACTATGCAGCTGGTTCATGAAGGGGGTTGTAGAATGAATGGAATCAGCTGGAAGCAAACCTATGATTCTCAGGTGATGAAGTTTTTCAATCTATGATTGAATCAGTAGCTTTTCCTTTGTTTTCTCATTGTTAAAAAAGAGAATGACTCATATTAGTTTCTGGGCTTAATTGCTTTCTTTGGGCCTGCTCTTTCATTTCCTTATTGGGTCTGTTTCTTTTTTATCTTTTTTGGGTTGTATCTTAACTCTGTGGTAGAGTCCTGTAAGTTGTTCTTTCAGTTTTTCAATCAATAAAAAATGTGATTCAGCAAAAAAAAAAAAAAAAAAAAAAAAGAATAATTCAAAATATACTCTCCAATCTGAGGAGAGTAAGGAAGAAGCTGAAGTTTTTCTAACTCGGAATTTAGTCTACCTATTGTAGTTTTAATATGCCCAAAAGAAGTAATGTTCCATTTGCACAGATCAATTTTCACATTTTTGAGCTTATTAGCAACAACAAAAGTAGGAGACCCGATAACCCTTTTAGATCAAGAATTATTTAAGATATCCTTGAATTCCGGATTAAGTTGCCAACATTTGAAGAACTTATACGGAATATTTAAGTTATGTTCCCAGTGAAAACATTTAACCAAAACAGGACTGTGATCAGAATATATCCTCCCTAAATTAGTAACCCGGGTTTGAAGAAGAACTGTGACCCATTTATCATTCATAAAGGCTCTATCCAACTTTTCAAATATCAACTCATTCGGCTTCTTAAATCTTCTATTGCACCAAGTAAAGGGGTTACCATAAGAGAAGACTTCATTCATATTCATTTTAAACAGATTATCTTTAACAAAGTTTGGTGGAGACGAGCTATAAGGGTTACCACCTTGTTTCTCCGAATCATGCAAAATAAAATTAAAGTCACCTACTAAAAGCCAAGGGTTGTTATTATTGTCATTCATATCACTAAGGAAATTCCATTGGTTTTTCATACCAGCAAGATTCAAAGAACCATAAATAAAAGATATTACACAATTCTTGATTGCAGGTGAGACATCACACAAGATATGAATCATGTTGAGGGAGTATCCTAGCACTTCAATGTTAGATTTTTCAAAGAATCCAAAGGACAGACCTCCAGACTTACCAACAGAAGGAATGATAATCCAAGTATCAAAAGGTAAATGATGCGCATATTTTCTAACAGTATCAACATCAACCATTGTTTCTAATAAGCATATACTATCCAATCTATATTTTCTAAAGAGACTAAACAGATGGCTCCATTTTTTATTAGAACAACACCCATTGATATTCCAACATAAGAACTTCATAATTAAAGAAGCAAAAAACAATCAAAAAGGCAATCAAACAATCAAAAGAAACGACAGAATAAGGTTGTAAAGCAGACAACATTAACTAAATAGACAAGGAGACAATAAGTTTACTTACTGGGTCATGAGCCAAGGAGGGTTCTTCAGCCATAGAGTCATGGTCCATCATCATGAGATCAACTTCTTTTTCAAAATCCTCATCAGTGATAACCGAATCTGGTGGAAGAGAAGCTAAAGGCATAGGTTCAAGAATGATCGTATCCTTAAATTCCTCGTTCTAAGTAAGAGCACTCATGAATTCATTTTCAAAGCTATGGGGCATAAAAACTTCAGAAGAATAATTCATTTCTGACGCAGAACTAAAGGAAAAACTAGATGAAGAAACAACAGTCTGAGAAAAGGTGGAGCAAGAAGAAGCCCAAAAAACATTATTAACCGAAGAACTCAGACTAGATGATAAACCCAAACTTCCAACATCAAAAGAAGAAGCAGATGGAGGAGAAAAAGGAGGCACAGAAGATAGAGGAGGCCAACGTGGAGTAGGCACCATAGTAGAGGAAGAAGTTAAGGAGCTAGAACCTAAGTAAACAGATTCAAAAACTGTTCTAGGTCTTTTGCCTTTTCTATCAGGCACAGCCCCATTATCTCCAAAAGAAAAGTTATCAAAGCCCCATTATCTCCAAAAGAAAGGTTATCAAAAGAAAAAAATTAGGCGACGCTTTTCTTTTAAAAATTTAAAAACCATTGGAGGAATTCAAGGAGGAATTCCACTGTGTAATAGATGGAGGTAAAATCGTTCTGTACATGAGATCGGGTAATTTACTGATAAAATTAAAAAGCTATACTGCAAGTGACTTGGTTGTTGTTCTTTTGCTGCTTCTAAGGTTGTGCAATTCAGTTTCCGCGTGATTGAGCAAACCATTAATGGCTGTGATGTACCTTTTGCCTAATTGACCACCTGTTTCTCATCTTTTGCTTCATTAAAACTAGCCTTCAATCAGATTCGGATAATTGAAAAAATAAAATAAAATAGTTGGCTCTTTCAAAGCATAATTATTAACAAATGCCACGGTTTGCATAAAAATAAAAAAAAGAAATTAACAAATTTGCAACTGTAATTTTCATTAAAATGCAATTTACATGTTTCATATATGTTTCTTCAAATTTAACCCTCGATCATAACAACTCAATTCAGTCAACTTAGGATTTCCACAGATTTTACCTAGAACACCAGCAGTCAGAATTGTTTGGGATCAACAAATTAATAAAATACAAATTTCTAACATCAGTCGCATTCTATCTTTTCGCAGCATGGCTAATTTCCATGTGTACATAGAATTTTCAGTTTTAAAACCTTTTTCACCGCTTTAATTTTCTCCAGGAGGAAATGTCATGATAACTTCACTATCTTGTTTTCAGAAAGGCATAAATTGCTACCCTCTGAAACTTGATGTAGAATTTATAAATCTTTGTGCAGCATCTTCACTAAGTTCATTGAAGACCTGAAAGTAATTGAGGTTGCACGAGGTCAACCCATGTATGTGTTTAACAAGTGGAAAGCCCATGAGAGAGAGCCAAATACGAAAAGGAAATTGGAGGATAATGAGAGCACAACAAGCACACTTACAAGTTTTTTGTAAATGGTTTGGAAAGCCTTGCGGAATTTCTCAGCAGATTCTGGACCAACCTAGCAAAAAAAAAGAAGAGATCATCTTCACAGTTTCATACTATACTTCGTTTTACTCAATCATTTTTTTATATTTATTTGCAATATGTACTTCACCTAGACCAATAAATTATGATTAATATAAGCTTGGAGAGATTTACACTTTAATCAGCAAAAAAGCAGGAGAAGAACTATTTGAATGGTGAATGTTAGTTAATCATTCACTGAAACTCGTATTGACACAAAATAAAGCACCGATCCATCCGAGATAACTTGGACAACAAACGCTTGAGAATCAAGAAATCTTGATGTAAACAGAGCAAAAACTTAGAAATATTGTAACTTCTGATCAGAATAGGGGTTGGAAGCAGAATTCTGCGGTCCACCTAAATCATCCATGCCAAACTTTTCGTCTTATTTCTTTTTTCTTTGTAAGAACTTATCACAAGTTCAGTTACCAGAACTATTTTGTGGGTTGAGAGGGGGTATAATTTCAAGGAGCATTCCAGTGAACCAGTTTACAAGATTCACTTGATACCAATCAGTCTTTTCTATCCTATTTTCTGAGGGCATATGCATGTGGAGACTTGCTAAAATAGCCTACTGATGCTTATAAAAGTTTTGAAAGATGTTTAATTTCAGAATAAGAAACACACTACCTTCTTCTCTGCTGCCAATTTTAATTTCTCCCAAAATGCATCTGTTAATAGAAGAAAACCACAGAATCAGCATAAACTTATTTTTACAAGCGGATTAGGTGCTATAGTGGCTCTATACCACGCAGCCCCATAAATGTAATCATACACAACAATACACCTTTAAATTATTTTCATAACGAAGTCTGCAATTGTATAAAATCGAGCCTTTACATCATGTCATCATCAATATCTCCTAAATCAAAAAATTAGATAACTCGCTAATGTTCATTTAGGGTTTTTGACACTACTGTACAAGTGAAAAAACTAAGATAAATATTAGTACAAATTTCAGAATGTGGTCATAACATAACTCTTTGATGTGTTGGAAAACCAATTCTTTGGCAGTTCCGTTACAACTTGACTTGGATCATTCCCAACAAGAGGATAATGGATTTAAGGCATATATCATATGAGGCTAAACTGTAGCTGTGTGTGTGCAGATTAAATTCTGGAGATAAATGAGTAAGAACAATGCAGTTTGCTTTCTGTGATAGGATGAGATCGTACATACCTTGATGGTTAATCCCTAAAACCTCAGTTTCTCTTGTATTCTCTTCATCCAAATCCCAATTATTCCGCCATTCAGTCAGCTGCAGCCATAAGAGTAAACAATAACGCATATAACTCCATATGTTGGTTAAAATCTGAAACAATAATATGTATTAGTAATTCTACCTCATCCTGTGTTGTCCGTGAAGTTGATTCCTTTGAATCTGAGTCTGGCTGCAATTATAGTGTGTTTTTAGAAATCACATATACCAATAGATAAGTATATAATCATACAACAGTCACTTACTGGTAATGTTCAACGGCTTCACGATATCAAATTAAACTAAAGAAGCTCACCAATAATACCAAAGAACAGTATATTCTATGCTCTAGTCTCTACTTACTTACTTTTAGCACAAGTATAAACAAAAAAAAAAATCTTTTAGCATTCAAAGGTTTTGGACTTGGGCATATCTTAAGGGTAAAATCATCCATAGTTTGGTTATGTGATCTAGGTTCTATCCTTGGGTAACAAATGACTTAGGATCTGCCTATGGATAAATAAAAAACAAAAAGGAAAAGATTGAAACTTGAGTACAGAATGTAGTTACAAGAACAAGGTTCTCTCCATTTCATTAAAATCCTCATTTCCCATAACCAGAAATTGATAAGAGGTTTAGAACTTTCAACATCGCAATTTTAAACTACAAACATAAAAAGCCTACTCGCGATCAATTATGAACGAACAAATGTGTACAAGAATAAACTACGAAGCTTCTCTCTGTAATGCGATTTTTCTTATAACTTCGATAATCCAACATTACAAAAATCAAATAAAATCAAATCAAAAACAGTGTTATGTAAAACTGATAAGAGAGCTAGCTGGAGCAATGCCTTCACGGCTTTGCCCATCATTCTTTAGGGATCTGAATTTTACCCTTTTTGTGTTTCAAACTTACTAATTTGCAAACAATTAGGTTAATGTTTCAACCAAACCTAGAAAGGGGAATTTTTGCTTTTCCTCTCTTCATTGATTCCTACCACTTAAAAAAGTAGAAAATTTTTAAATTTCCTTGATAGAAATATGCAACTAATCTGGCTATGAACAAAAAACTGAAAGTTACAAAGAAACATCGTTTTCATTCCTAAGTTTGTTACACCAAAGAAAACTCAGAACAGATTCAGAAATAAAACCTAATTAGATACACCTTTTTTACCTACTCAACATTTGATTTTTTTTTCCCTCTATATGTTCTTGGAAATCTATGAATATCTATTGAATTATAATTAGTTAGAGGACTATAACCTAGATTGGAATTTGACAATCCAAAACACAAAATTATTACAAAGAGAAGTATCCAAATTAGGTTAAAAGACATGAGAATAAAGACAGCTATATATCCTTACATGGTAATCGCGAGAACGAACAACAGGGAACAGATCCAGAAGGCGCTTAAACTCATTCTCATCCATGGTTTCTTTTTCGTTCTTCTTTTTGCTGTCTGTACTTCAGACCCTCTGTAGTTTATTAATGAGGTTAATGTTGGAAATAATGTTTCGATTGGCTGCAAGGTTACTCTTGCCCGGGTCTGTATATTTCGGGTTTCAAATCTGGAAATCTGGAATAAAGTAATGGGGAAATTACGCTAAAGCCCAACCCATGGATAACCCATAATATGAGACCCCTAATTAAAAGAAGTTTAAATCTAGACCCCGAGTTCTTAAAAGACATCCATACCCTTTCATATATTGTCAAGCCCCGAATTAAATAAAAGTTAAATTGAAGCCCAAAATATTAAAATATAGTGTGATGATGTTTCCACCACCTCCGACCACCACCGCCACCAACCACCTCCGACCACCACCGCCACCTCCGACCACCACCGTCGCCACCAACCACCTCCGACCACCACCGTCGCCCACCGCCGCCGCCACCCAACACCACCACCACCGACATATGGATGTGTACACAGAAATTACACATGCATATTGCATGTGTAATGCAAAGTTACACATGTGTATGGCATGTGTATCTACAAGTTACACATCCATATGCATATGTAACTTTTTATTACACATGCTATATGTATGTGTATCTACAAGTTACTCATCATTTATACATCAAAACTTACACATACAAAAAATACATGTATTACTTTAATTTTCATTTACTATAATTTGTTCGTTTATCAATTATAGCTATTGGTTGTTATTGAACACAATAAACGAATTGAAACACGAGATATGTAACAAAATGAAAACTAGGGATGAAAACTACACGACAAATAGAACAAAGAGAGCAAAGGAAAAACATTATAACTGATGACAGAAGCAAGATCAAAGATGGGATGGGGTGTGACAAAGAGACAAATTTATGCAAAGATTATTACTATGCTACAACATGTTGGTGCTATTTGACTAATCAGAGGCGACGAAGGGAAGCTAATCTCTTCTCAAGATCGTCGTCATCAGAAGATGGTTCAGTAGCAGCATGCCTGCAGATTTCAACATAAAGACAGATCATAGAGAACGATATATGAGTGAGTGAAAATCATTTTCATAGTATCAGAATGGCAATCATGATTCAATTGGAAAATCTATGTTTTCCGGATAGCCCAGCAATTTACCTCGGAATTGGGACGGTATTTTCAACTTTCTTGGATGCGATCCGACCTTTAGGATCTGAGGATAACTGTTGCATAAGGTGGAGATTTAGGTTACTTACAGAGAAGGCACACTAAATGGGGGAAAAATGAAGCAGCAAAACAATGTATATGAGATAATATCAAACAATATCAAACCTTGAAATGAGAAGCAACTTTGTCTTTGTCAGTGACCATTCCAGTTGACTCAACATTGTATTCAGCTCCAGTCTCAGCACATGGGATCTCTTCAGGTAGAGTGCACCACCTACAAGACCAACATCCAACAAGAACACGAGAATCTAGGTCAAAGCAATTGATATCTTTCTAGTTACACATGCATTTCCCTACTGTAACTAAGAGTTACACATGTGTTCTCCTAATGTAACTAAGAGTTACACATATCAAACCTTAACCTGAACCATAAGGGAAAAAAGCTCAGCTGCAATACTTCATGTATGATTCCAGGTTCAAGCTTCCATTCAATCAACTACAAACCATTAACTCAAAAACTCAGCTTCACAATCAAACCAAAGATCACATGATTAGTTGAATGAACGGGTTGTGATCAGTTGTTTCGTCTTCTAATGTGCTTTGGCTCAAGGCCTGCATTATAGTAAGACCAAAGTAAAACATCTACCAATCTAAAGGAAATTCACTAGCTAAACACTCCTAAAACAAGCATGTATAATCAGCTAATACACATGCATATGAAATGTGTAATTGAGAGTTACACATGCAGTATATGCATGTGTGATCAACAGTTACATACGTGGGTATTTTGAATTTATCAAAACATCAAACAAACTGCACAACAGTAAATAAAGCAGTTCATCAAAAATTAGAACCCAAAATAAATTAATATGAAATCCATAAAAGAACCTAGCAAAATCATTAACTGAAAGCAGTTTATATGCATATGGGATGAGATGCTACTATTGCGTCATTTTTTGCACAATTTATCCATGTCCAAATAAAACACATGAATATAAGAGGGACAAGTACCTTAATCTAAAGTTGTAAGTAGTTGACATAGTTAACGATATCATCCATGAGCAAAGGATCATCATTGCTCACCTTGACAGTAGCCAACATCCTTATCTATCCAGGCATAAACTGATAGAGTGTCATGTCAGTGCGCGCAAACCACATTGAGACCTGCATAGACATCAATTGATCCAGAAAGGGTTATAATTATTCAGAAATTATTTCCATAGAAATACATATTTAGATACATACTAGGAAAGATTAAGAATAAGCGATTTACCAATAGTCTGAAAGGTTCTCAGACATTTTTGCAGCCAATCCAATTGTTCTTATGAAGGCCTAAACTAACACATGGCTTTTGTCATTCTTCGTGCATGAGATCGAGAGTGAATCTTGGTTGGTTTGCATCTGATGAATCCATCTTTAACCAACTTCCTAATGTGTTTTCCTGCACAAAACATCACAATACCAGTAGATTAGCAGACGAGTTTCAATTAGATCAGCAGGTATACCTCAAAGAACTGCATATGCATATCCCATCAAATTAGCATGTGTAACTATAAGTTACACATCTAATTAGCATGTGTACCTAGAAGTTACACATTTAATTAGCATGTGTAACTAGTAGTTACACATCGATAGTCTACCAATGATAGTTAAACGTGCAAACTGTCATGTAGAGTACACATTGCTGCAAACTGATAAGCAAGGATATGGTTATGGGTGAATGAAAGCCTACAATATTATTAACCATTTAACTCTCCTGTAAACCACATACATTGGTCCCTTGAAGACATGATATTGTTAAGAATACAAAATGTGAAAATCGTCAACATGACACAATCACATATCAAAAATAAAATACAAACTCCGGTAGAATGTTAACTTCTGCATATCTTACCTTCTATTCGCAGCTTATGCCATTTTTTATAAGAAGAGAGGGTCAGCTAGTCACACGTCAAATAACATTGTTTCATCAGAGAGACCTTGGAATCATAGAATAGATTCTTGCACATACATTTGGATCCTCAGACCACTAACTCATGTGATTTCTTAGAAAGCTAATTCAAACAAAAAAGAAAAAGAACAAACTTAACAACATCCTGTCATTATATGCATGACAGTTATCTACTGAATGGAAATTGATCTACTAAAGTACCATTTAACCAAACAAATGTGGAATATTTTTAGACATACAATAATATAGTTACACAACAATGACTGAATTTCAAATTATTATGAAGATAATTATACCTAATGTAGAAGAAAATGAGAAAGACGGAGAAAAGAAAATATCAGTGTAAGTTGGAGTTACACATGCATTTAACTAGTGTAAGTATGAGTTACACATGCATATGACTAGTGTAACTGAGAGTTACACATGCGTATGACTTGTGAAACTGAGAGTTATCTTTGCTATGATATACTATGTGACAAATCAAGATTAAGAATGTGTAAGATACTCACATTATCATTGCTTTCTTCTTTACTTCCTCGATATCCTCTTCTTGTTCCAAATCATTGCAGCTTCTTCAAAGTCTCTTCCCTATCTACTCCGCCAAGATGAGCACCTGAATTATTGTTATCCATATTTGTTGTTCTTGTGTTAGCTGCATGAAGTGAATAAGACTGTAAACAACAATTACAATAGGTATCAGACTTTTAAATTAGCTAAGAAAAAATAATGTCCAGACATAAAAGTATTATCATACAAATGTTAGCTTCTTACTATTGGCCATGCATAATTTCTATAAAACGCAAGCAAAAACCCATAAAGAAAGTTCTTACGTATACCACAATATCTTCCAACTATTCTTTAGCCTCATCTACTCCTACAACGTCAACAAATGTGATTGCTTCACGGTGTTCAACAAATTTTTCCCCACCATAACTCCCATTTTTACGACTCCTCGGCAGCACGGATGTATTTTATATGAACAACATACATCTTCCACTCCTTTCTTCTGCAAATTCCATCAACAACATCACATTTCCTTGTTTTAGCTCCAACAATTTAGTTAAAAAATCAACTTGCAATTTCAAATCCACAACCAACCATATCACCACCACTAATTTCCAACAAAAAATACTATGTAACAATTCGATTTTACTGACAAAGATATATCAAACTACATATTGTCAGAAGTAAAGTACACAAAATTGAGCAATTCAGTCAAAGCATATGAAATTCATAAAAAATAGATGGGTAATAGGGATGACGATTCGTTGATATCAAATCTGAAAACATAATTTCAATCGAGATTTAAGATAAAGAGATTGATTGATTCTCAATAAAGAAATCTAGCAAATTTTTGTAATATTTTTTTCCAGATTTTCATCTAAAAACCAATGCTAAGAGCAGACCAGATTTTGTAAATCTAACAGATCTAAACTCCGATTACAAGTTCATCTACGAATATTAGTTGAAATCGTAGAAATATTTCTAATCAAAGTTGTTTACAAATCTAAAATCAGAAATAAAGATTAAAATTGTATTACGAATCTGAAATTAAATCAACAAATCAAGCCAGATCTTGAACTTACAAGCTTAAAAATTCAATCGAATCGTCATTTTTAATAGAAGATGATACTTATACTTAGCTTTCATGTTGAATCTGCGGATTTATTAATTCAAATCTGTTTCTCGGATTCATTTTTTTCTACTGAAACTGATGCTCCTCCTTCTCCTGGTGGTGGATTTGTGATCTCTATCGTCGCCATCGATGACAACAATTTACCCTGATATGATTCTGTTTCAGATTTGCTCTTCACTGTTTCGTTTGACTGGAAATGATAAAAAGAAACCAAATCTTACTCAAATTCGAGTTGAGATCCATAAGCATCATCACTAGCTATGGAACCAGAGATCGACGGAGCTCTGAAAACCTTAGAATTCTTTAGCCGAGAGAGAGAAAGTGAAAAAGGAAATGAATCTGGAAATGAAACCTATAGCCTATTTCATTAGGTATATATAGTAAAGGGCATTCTTGGTATTACAAATTTCCCTTAACCGAAAACTTTATTACCAAGCCCCGAATTCTAAAGTTTTGGGCCTAGAAATATCAAAATGTGAAAGAATGGAGTTGATAGTGAATGATCCATTTTGTGGGGCTTCTATATGTTAAACCCATATAGTAGGGTGGTTATAGTATTTTTCACTAAAGTAATTTGGTTGTATGTTTTCACTAGAACTGTAGAACACTTCCGATGGTAATTTGATCGGAATATGTGTAAGTCTTTTTTTAGCCTCGCTTAATCGGGGTTATGAGATGGGAAAATATCGTTTAGTCCTTTTTTAGGTGGTCCCAAGTCTGTTTGGTCCTTTCAGAAATCAACTTTTTCCATTTGGTCCATAATTATTTGTAGCAGTTCATTCTGTCTGATGAACTCCGGAGTTCATTCCTTCAAATGAACACCTAATAAAAACCTAAAAAATTATGTTTACTTGCTTTTTGTAGCAGTTCATTATGTCTGATGAACTCCGGAATTCATTCTTTCAAATGAACACCTAATAAAACCTAAAAAAAATTGTTTACTTATTTTTTGTAGCAGTTCATTCTGTCTGATGAACTCTGGAGTTCATTATGTAAAATGAAACCAAACTAAATCCCATATGAAAACAGGGTTCATTCTGTAAAATGAACGCAACACAAAACTTCATTATTATGACAAAAAACAGAGTTCATTCTTTCAAATGAACTCCTAATAAAACCTATATGAAAACCGAGTTCATTCTTTCAAATGAACTCCTAATAAAATCTATATGAAAACCGAGTTCATTCGTAAAAATGAACAACAACAACATCATCTTCATCATCTTCGTCGTCTTCAACAGCAGCAACAAACATCATCATCTTCAACAGCAACAGATCTTCATCTTTAACACGAGCAACAAACATCAAAATCAAGATCTTCAACATCAAAATCACGATCTTCAACACGAGCAACAAACATAAATCACCATCAACACGAAAAACATCAACAATCGAGATCTTCAACACGAGCAGCAAACAAAAGATCATCATCTTTGTCTTCAACACCAGCATAAAACATCAAAAACAGTAGCAAAAAATCAAAAAAACATCTCCATCTTCGTCGTTTTCATAATCTTTATATGATTCATCGTCTTTATCATCTCTGCAAATCGTCTTCATCATCTCTGCAAATCAAAACCCATGAAAAAAACACAAATCTTCATCATTTCTTGCAGCAGCAGAAAAAGAAAAAAAAATGGATAAGAAAGAAACTAGATCTGAAAATAGAGAGGAAAGAGAAAGTAAATTTGAGAATGAGATATTTTCTATGGTTTTTTTCTAAGGGTGCACACGGTACGGTTCGGCTCGGTTCTTGCCGAGGCCGAGTACCTGTACCTCCCTAGCCTCGGTTCCAAAATTTTGGACCGGTACCTGTACCTTGTACCTCGGTTCCGGTACCATTCGGTACACATACGGTACTAGGTACGGTTCCGGTACCAACTCGGTACCATTCGCGTGATCCTCATCAACTGTTTCGTGAGCCTGCAAATATCTTGGAAAAGATAAGTTAACGGGAGATGTTGCTTGACAGTAAATGCAGCTTCCAAAATACATCAAGCTCTCTTAGTTTCCATTACAAAATGCCTTAGTATCTAGGATACCACCTAGCTTCTGACCTTCTTCTCTATCTCCGATGACAAATGACACTCGCTTAACTCTCGTCGTCACTTTGCCAACCGCTAAAGCTTGAGCTTTTTCCATCACTTCCATTCGAGCTCTAACTCCATGAACCGGCCTCCGAACTTACTCCATCACTTTACTTTACTTTTACTCGGCCAACTAATCATGCATACTTTCATCTCCGTCACTAACTCAGCCCATCACAGTGATTGTCCATCACTGCCATAGCTCGTCTCTCCATTTTCGATAGTCGCATTAAACTCAAACTCCTGCAGCAGATCTGGTTCTTCTTTCATCATCCATGTCGTCACCGATCATCAGCACCAAACCCAAACAACAACTATCATTGAACCAAGATCATCGTACGTGATCATCACAACATCTATATCTTCATCATACACAAAACCGAGAACTCCTCCATATATTTCACCGATAATGGCTATCACCATCATTCTCAGTTTTCTGTTTAACAACGGCAGCAAACCAACACTCTCCCTGAACTGGTCGTGATATGGAAGTGAAGAAGACGATGGCAACCTCGGTACAATCGGTCCGGGACGGTACGGGACTGGTATATGACCGTGTACCTGTACCTCCCTAGCCTCGGTTCCTATTTTTTGGACCGGTACCTGTACCCCTTTCCTCGGTTCGGTACAAAAACAGGTACGGTTCCACCGGTTCCGGGACGGTCCGGCGGTCCGGCTCGGTTCATGTGCACCCTTATTTTTTTCTATATATGTGGTCCCAAAAGGATATTTCTGTCACCACACAATGATAATTACATCATCCATGACATCATCCTAGGACCAAACCATAATTTCTAGGACCAAATTGTAAAATATATTTTGAAAATGGACGAAACAGACAGTTGACTCAGTCAACTGGACCAAACTCTCTCTAATACATTATTTCTAGGACCTATTGGTATTTCCAACTTATGAGATTTCTAGTCACAATACAAAAATTATAGGGAGTGCCAAATGGTAGCGAGTTGGGGGCTATGAGATTTCTACTCACAATACAAAAATTATAGGGAGTGCTAAATGGTAGTGAAAATACTATATTACTCTTTCCTAATAACAAATTCGAAAAATCCCATTAAACTAAAAACCATTAGCCCATATTATTTCCATGGCTTAAATCAAAAAACTAGATGAAGGTAGTTGATTCTAAAATCATAGATAAACTCAATGAAAGCAGTATTCGAATAGGAAGAAAAAATCAACCGATGTTAGTATATTTTGTGTTGTTTTGATTGTAAATGTGGGTTTGTAACCGTAAACTTGTTGTTACCGAACAAGGGTCGTCATGGTCGCAATTCACAAAACATGAAGAATTTCAGATGCATGTTAAAAACTATGAAAAATCTTCATGGCATGTGATATCCTACTATGACGACTCTTACTGGTTCTGAAGACGATGACCATGTTTAGGGTCATTAGGGTTTTGTCGAAGAAGATGATGACCCTTTACTAAATTTTCCTAGAGTCGTCATGGTGTAACTGTATACTTTGTTGGAAATTTCCAAAGTGAGAATCGTCATGGTATATGGTACTAAACAATGTGACCCTAGTACACCAAAATATCCATGAAAACCAATATTTGGCAACAAGAGTCGTCATGGTATAATGTTGTCGACTATGATGACCCTAACTCACTGAATAATGGAAGCTATGAGTCGTCATGGTATATGGTATTAACCGATGAGATCTTAGGAGACCAATAGTTCCAGGAAAAACCCTGAATTTGGTAGCTGGAGTCGTCATTGTATAAAGTTGTCGACCCTGACGACTTTACTTCACCAAATAATGGTTGTTATGGGTCGTTATGGTACATGATATTAACCTATGCAACCCTAGAAGACCGTCAGTTCCAGGAAAAACACAGAATTTGGCAGCTGGAGTCGTCATAGTATAAATCTGTCGACCATGACGACTCTACTTCACCAAATAATGGCATCCATGAGTCGTTATAATGACAATCCTTTTATTTGGCAGGTTGCTGGGTTTTATACAGTGATACGTAATAGTGGTTCGTTCAAGACTTGTGAAAGAAGATTTTTTAGACTTAATTTTTATAAATAAAAATAACAAACTCAAATAAAAAGGTGATGAGAATATTTTGGAGAAACTGTGGCTAGGATTCCACCATTGGCCGGTATTAGTGATTCAATAAAACAATAATTATGCAACCCAACATTCGATTTGATTATAATAGTATTGCCTAGACATGTAGATTTTCAAAAGAATTAATAACTGTTAATCGCAAGCATAGAACATCAAAACCCTAAAGCAAGCATGCTCTATCAAGATAAAATACAACTAACTAATCAAAATCATATAACCAATTTTTAGTTCAATGCAAAAATCATAATAGAGTTGTAACAATTAATTTAAAATAAAATATATCACTTTTACCGAAACAAATGGCTTCCTCCATCGCCCCAGGGATTGGGTTTATCTCCTCTTCATGGAAACACACTCAAATATGATTGCGTTGCTCAGAAGGTGTTCACAAATAATGAAAAGGGATGAAAAATGATTAAAACCGGGTTTGTCACACTTATAATTATTACAAAGTAACTGTAACAGAAAACGATAACAATATTCCGTCGCAGTCACTGTAGCACAACGACTGTCTTTCAGCGTCGAATGTTCTTCGTATTTTCTTCCCAGCAACAGAAAACTCTTCTCTTTGTAACTAATTTCTCCGGCTCTGTTAATGCTCTAAACTCCCAATTCTTCCCAAAACTCTCCATCCCTGGCTATGACTCCCCAGAACCATATATACTCAACATGACCACAATAACTCCTCAAATCTTCTCCCATAACTCAACAATAAATAGGGTATATTCTCTGTTATTTTCCTTTCCTTTCTTGCCTTCCCATGCGTTCAATCGCTGCATACACACTCCAAACGTTCTGGTACGCGTTAAAGATTAAGTCAACACGCTGTATACCTGTACAATCTTTCCAAAACAAATCCAACAGAATCCATGTATCTCTCTGATTCTGTTTCACGAGAAAATCACGTGTACAGCTGTTTGTGGGTAAAAACTGTTTCTGCCGGTTTTGGTAAATTTGGGTGTGTGGATGAGAAACGAATCTAAACCTTAAAAAAATACACTGCACGGGACTACTTTAGATTCGAGAGATCAATCTGTACAATCCTGGCCTAAACCAAGAAATGACCGTTCCAGTCTTGCTTCGGTCACAAAGTGAAGGAGAAGGGTTGGTCTTAGGGAGGGAGGCGAAGAAGGTGTTGAGACGAGAATGGTTAATTCTGAAGGTGTGGCTATTTGATGACTTGTATCAGAATTTGGAACTGGCTTGCGGAATGTAAGCTATTAGTTCTTTTATATTTTTCTGGATACTGTGTTGTTGTTAACCAAAACCTTTTGTTTGGTCTTAGGGAGGGAAGCGAAGAAGGTGTTGAGACCAGAATGGTTAATTCTGAAGGTGTGGCTATTTCATGACTTGTATCAGAATTTGGAACTAGCTTGCGGAATGTAAGCTATCAGTTCTTTTATATTTTTCTGGATACTGTGTTGTTGTTAACCAAAACTGTTGTTTGGTCGAAAGTAGGTAAAACCTATTTATACAAGTCATATTGAACGCACCCTGATCTCGTAGAAAGTGGGAGTGATTAAGTGATGAAGAAGTGGGGTCATGTGTAACTGTCAGAAACTATGTTCCCACTATGGAGGAAACTGGTTAGTTTACACCCACAACTTCTTGCCGCCACTAACTGCCCTACTTACTGACACTTTCTCATAATGGGCGTGTTGCACGTCGCACGCTGTAAACCGCCAGACCAATACCCTGATGAGCATCCCCAAGTTTGTGACATGTTTGATGTCTCGAATGTTTTCATGGAAAACATAGCAGGTTTCTATGTATGGCAAGTCAAAGTCAGGAGACTCGCCACAGGAGAATAGCATGTGATGCTATTTGGCTTGTCTTAGTTGGTCACCCAAAACTTGCCATAGGCCTGTCAATTCTGTGGCGAATTTGGACGGCTGAGATCGTAACTTATGAGAAAGGATGGCCATTGATTATGGCCACATTCTGTTGGCGCCTGATGGTAGCACAGTGGCGTTATTGGCACATGTCAATGGTGTAGTGGCATATAGAGGCATGCCAGTGGCATAGTGGTGCCTGGCGTAGCCGTGGAAGCTATTTTGCATATTGGTGTTAGACCCAAATATGGCTCCGGTAACATTGGCCCTGTTGCTATATCAAACTTAAGGCCTTAGGAGAATTACTTGACTTAGTTGGCGTGGCAACTTTAGCTAAATTAGGGTTTGGCATATCGAAACCCTAATTAGCGCGTGTGGCATGGCCGCGGCGCGGTGGCGCCTTATGCAATCGGTGCCATGGCCACATTAAAGGAATTATGGCCGGCCATAATATGGGAATAACCACAGGCGCAAGGATGGCCACGGGTGATTATAGAATGGCGCCATTTTTAAGGTTTGTCGGGTCTCACATGGCTCGTGGCATGTTGTAGGGCCAAAGTAGCATAATTGGGCCACGGTTGGAAATTAGGGTTTCGTCTAATGCCACTAAGGCAGAGCCGTGTTTAGAATACCCTAATTGGAATATGTTATGGCGTTTGGCCACGAACAAGAAGTGGGTTAGCACATTGGCGTGCTATTTATGGTACGTTGCCACGTTCGGCATATTATGTGGCAAAGTGGCACGTTTGGCATGCCAACTAGAGTATTGGCGAGGCATGGCATGTTCGGCATGTTACTAGTATGCCGGAGCGGAATGGCACGTTTGGCATGTACGTTTGGCATGCCAATTAGCGTATTGGCGCGACTTTGGAAAGCCAATTTGGCATTGTGACCATCTGGCGTAATCTTGCCTCTTTTAATATTGTGGAAGGTTTAGAGCGACCTGATTGGTCGATTAAAAAGAGGGGCCAGCCAAACGTGGGCGTGGCCACACTTCTGGTGTGCGTGTGGCGGATTTAAAGCGACTTGATTGGTCGATGGGAAATAGGGGTCGGTTGAGCAACATGGGGTGTGGCCACTTGCAAGTGGCGCTGGCTGGCCTATGGCATGGCCACATCTCCCTTTGTTGCTGCTCCTATTCCGCGGCTCTTTTTATTCTTTGTTTTCTAATTTTGGGTAGGATTTTGCACCTACTAATCCATGGCGGATTAATTGCCTAGTTCGTCTAGGCTTAATTTCGATAGGAGGGGTCTAATATACTGCGCAGGGCGCAAAACCCTAATTTTTGCAAATTAGTTAGGATAATATCTGAATCTTGCGAATGTCACAAAATCGATTGAATTCTATGTGTTGACACAGAGTTCTTTTTAAATTTATTTGCCAGAGAGCAGTATGCTTTCCGATTGAATTTTTTATGCAAGGACCTTAACCTTGATACTTGGAAATTCGTGTTACTCTGCTGCGAGTGAACACAAATTGTCATGCCACATCAATATTAAGGGTTCAGCCGGGGAACACAACACAAAAAGCATTCAAGGAAACTTATATTAACTGAATAATACAGGCAATGTGCCAAAATTTACAGAATATCTGGGATTGTTGCACCATTCTGGGTAAATTTCATGTGAATATATTGAATTGCTCAATAAATGCGCCAGTGAAGAGGTTGAACACTCATCACTATTACAGGGCTCTGTCTCTTTGCAGAGTGACATCATATTAAATGCGGGAAATTTATAACTTTAGCCCTGAAATAAAAACCATCATCAACAACAGACCAATTCTTTCGATTCCAAGATCATTACCATTCCTGTTAGGACATAACTGGATATTCCAAAGCAATAATAGTGATTTAATCTCCTTTAAACTCTCCAAAATCCTCCACAGAAAACTCGGGTTTTCAAAAAAATAATTTCCCGCCAAAAACAGTTCTTCACGAGGAAGAAGATGGTCAACCCTTATCCAAACACCGGGTGCCGATATCAACTGTCCTTGGGTGTCCTTATCAAATTGTCGGGTGCCTTTAGTAATTTTAGGGGTGCCTTTATCACTTTTGAGGGGGTGCCTCGAGTACCTTTCTGAGTGACTTTGACACGATTCTGGGGTGTCCTTGGTAATTTTCTCCGGGGGCGCAAATTCTACTTTTCGAGCAACTTTTTCCATACGAGTTTATTTCTCCAAAAACACCTATACACACATAAAAACACCATAATTAGTACAAAGATCGAGCACTAACGATACAGACATTAAGGACAATTCAAACACAAAAATGTGTCTATCACAGGTAGAGTCGTCATAGTATATAAATTTAACAATGGCAACCCTTATGAAAAAGATTATGCGACAAACTAAAACACATTGTGAAAAATCGGGGGTACAACAACCACACCCAACAATTCGTTTGGCAATCTGAATAGACAAACTCCAATATACTTTCAAGAGAATCAACTAGACAGTTAGAGTCAATCTAGAGAAAAGTATATCAAAGAGTTTTGTATCTCTATATCTTAATTCAATCTGCAATCATGAAATAGAAATTAGCGAGCCCGATTGAATATAACAGAAATAACTTGAACGGTACCAAAGACCAATGTTCAAGGATCAATCAATCTCAATCAACAACCAAAGGTTGGATTTCCCAATTGATTGATTCAACGCACAACCTGTGATATTTCAATTATATAAACATATAATGCGGAAAAGAAATAACACAGACACCAGAAGTTTTGTTAACGAGGAAACCGCAAATGCAGAAAAACCCCGGGACCTAGTCAAGATTTGAACACGACATTGTATTAAGCCGCTACAGACACTATCCTACTACCAATGAACTTCGGACTAGACTGTAGTTGAACCCTAATCAATCTCACACTGATTCAAGGTACAGTTGCGCTCCTTATGTCTCTGATCCCAGCAGGATACTATGCACTTGATTCCCTTAGCTGAGCTCACCCACAACCAAGAGTTGTTACGACCCAAAGTCGAAGACTTGATAAACAAATTTGTCTCACACAGAAAAATCTATAGGAATAGATAAATCTGTCTCCCACATAAATACCTACGAGTTTTGTTCTGTATTTTGATAAATCAAGGTGAACATGAACCAATTGATATACCAGACTTATATTCCCGAAGAACAACCTAGAAATATCAATCACCTCACAATAATCTTAATTGTATGGTAGCGAAACAAGATATTGTGGAATCACAAACGATGAGACGAAGATGTTTGTGATTACTTTTTATCTTGCCTATCGGAGAATAAATCTCGAGCCAATCTTAAAGAAGATCGTACCAAACACAATAGAAGATACAAGTTCAGAAAACGCAGCTACAAAGAAAATAGTTGGGTCTGGCTTCACAATCCCATTGAAGTCTTCAAGTCGTTAACCTACGGGGTTTCGTGAAAAACCTAAGGTTAAAGGAGAATCGACTCTAGCTTATACAACTAGTATCACACATGAGGTGTGGGGATTAGGTTTCCCAGTTGCTAGAGTTCTCCTTTATATAGTTTTCAAATCAGGGTTTGCAATCTAAGTTACCTTGGTAACAAAGCATTCAATATTTACTGTTAGATGAAAACCTGATTAGATTCAAGCTAATATCTTTCAACCGTTAGATCGAACTTAGCTTGTTACACACAAATGAAATGTACCTTCATTTAGGTTTATGTAACCGTACCTAAACGTGTACACCATGTTGGCTCAACAATAGTTAAGCAAGGTTAGCCGTATGCACTCTCATATCAACCTTATTCATCTTAACCATAACTAGTTCAAATGACTCAAATGAAACTAGTTAAAGAGTTGTTCGATTGCTATATTCTCATAGAAGTATACAAGAACACAATTGAAGCAAAATCGGTTTGATTCACTCGAATCAATCATGAACATTACAGTCATGGTTTGCAAAGAATGCATTCCTTAATATATAAATGTATTAGTTCATGTACACAACCAATTTTAGAACTTTAACCTTCAAGTATGCGAACGTGTACGCATACTTGAAATACCCGGACTGAAATTGGGTTTCGATAGTACGCGAACGGGTACGCCCTTTTTGTCAATAAAAATTGGCAAAGGTACGAAAATTAGTGGAATCCTCATGAAATTTCCATTGAGATACTTCATGACCAAAATAGAACAACATACCAACTTGTTTAGATGCCATCATATAGCCGAAGCTAAATGCATTCATCAAGGAGTTTATAAAGATACAAGATAACCCCTATAATATTCCACAACCGCTCCCCACAAATATTTGGCAATTAAGCACAAGTTCAAATAAGAACTCTCCCCCATAAAATGTCATTCCCGAAAGAACAACAAGAGGGACCTCACTTTTACAAGAAAAGAAGGATTTCTTTGGACATTAACAAATCACATAAGAATATGAATTTGTATCCAAAAATCTCAATTGAATCAACCACCAGGAAAATGATCAATTAAATTGGACATGCTCAACATAAGATAACTTATGGAGCAACACAGTATATACACAAAGATGTTTTCAGGGAAAGACCAATACTGCGGAATAATCAAAGATTCATTCTATTTTTCATCATTATTTGCACAATGACATATACTAGACTTAATCTTTGTAAACAAAAGTTCATCCTTTCTTCCATCAATATTTTCATAATGACATAAAAGGCTTAACTTTTGTAGTCAAAAGTTCATTCTATCTTTTATCAATACTTTCATACCGACATATAATAGAGATAACTTTTGAACAAGTATGGGACAGTCAAGGTTCACAGACGTAAATAACATATCCCATAACAATTTGCAATACATAAAACCATAAAGATTAATACTGCAAAAATCATCTTCCAAATCAAATTTAGAATTTAAATAAATAAATCTAAAAACATTGCAAGATGAAAACGTTGGCAATAGCTATGTGTACTCACAATGATGGCTATTCCAAACCATATTAATCCTTCTTAAAACACAAGAATAAATTCTCATAAGAAGTTTCCTGGACATTTATTTAAAAGAAACAACTCTCATAAAACATTTCACTTACTTTGAATACTCTTCTCATATTCCCTATATTCTTCAAGCTCATATTCGATTAGATCAATCCTGGATTCAAGGTTATCCATCTTTTCTTCGAGTCTTTTGGAAGAAGATTCAAGTTCACTTTTCAGGGCACTTACTTGTTCCAAGACGAAATTCATGGTTAAAGAGAGCTTATCAAAAGGAGAGATAGAGGAATTTCCAACAAGGGAGGAATCACGTTTGTCGGACAACATCTCACTGTCAGAAGAGTCAAAACGAATCTTCTTAGAGGGGAAAAGAACAGTCCAGACATCATTTTTTTTGCTTGAAAGACTTGATGAGGACATGATAGAATAGATAAATGAAATGCTCTCACTTATGAGAAATCTTCTTCTTAAAAAGAAGGAAGATAGGGGATAAATTTCCAAAAAGACCTTTGACCAAAACCATAACAGAATTTGGTTATCCCTAAGAAAAAGTCTTACATGGAAAAACCGTTCATGTACAGAAATGGTTCTTGGCTAAAACAAAGCAACAAACAGAAACATAATCAAACAATAGAAATATTTCATCACAACCCTCTTGAAGATTATAATTCTTGCCCAAGAGAGAAAAATAAGAATTATCATAAACAAAACTACAGATTGTAATTTCTCCAATCCAACACAGGACTGGATGATTTCTTTTGAGGGGATGAAGTATTTGTTATTCCTTGTTTCTGTTTTTCCTTCAAGAAAGAAGAGTTATGCACATCATTCTTCCCCATTTTTAGCCCAGTTTTGAATACCTTGTTTGTTGATTTTCGCAAACTATGAATGGCTTTGGAAATCTCTTTTGAAAGGAAGGGTTTCATAGGAGGTTTCGTGTTCATCTTCTGAAAACAAGGTTTAACAAAGGAGAAATATTCTTGATCTTTAGTGATTACAATTTCAAGATGATCCTGATTAAGGAGACCAAACTATTTGGTAAGTCCTTGTAGTTCTCCATATCATCCTTTTCGTCAGGATGATTAGAGAATGACTGACATAGAATCAGGAGTAGCTTGCTGATATTGCTTAAAAGAGTTAATCGAAGAGGTTCGACGTTTCTTATTAGGATCACAATTGCGAGTGATAGCAATTTCTTGTCTTAAATTAAGCAGTTGACATTCCAGATCTTCAATATTTTTAATCAAGGCTTCTGTGACGGATCAAAGAAATCTAGACTTCCAGCGAACCGGGTTTCAGACCGCTTAGCAAACTCCGACTCTCCAATACGCCACTCAAGTAACCAGACCTTCAAATTCTTCCGAGCAACTCGAATTTAAATCACCCAAACTGCATTATAAGCAAGCAAACTTAGTATTTATTCTCCAATTATGAAAGACGACCAGTTGTCAAAATGAGAGATGGCCCGTTGCCAAAATAATAGACTTATATGGCCAGTTGCCAATTCTAAGATTTCCATGGCCAGTTGCCACTACTAAGATTTCCATGGCCAGTTGCCACTACTAATAACTCTCATGACCAGTTGCCACTACCAAGATTTCCATGGCCAGTTGCCACCACTAATAACTCTCATGGCCAGTTGCCACTACTAAGATTTCCATGGCCAGTTGCCACCACTAATAATTCTCATGGCCAGTTGCCACCACTAATTAATAATTCTCATGGCCAGTTACCACCACTAATAATTCTCATGGCCAGTTGCCACCACTAAGATCTCCATGGACATTTTCCGGTGACAAGGTTGCAATCATCTCCGAATAGATGGTATGAACTGCCAAAACAACAACCAATCTTTCAGATGATATGAACACCCTTGTAGAGTTGTGCTGAACCGCATAGCGGCTGCCTACGTACCCTCTCCGTTGCTCGAAGGGATCAAGCACGACCGTAGTTCGTCAATTTAGTTTTAGATAGTATGACATACCCACAGTAGCAACTATCTCTTATCAGCTATCAAGTAAATTAATTCCAAATATAGCAGAATACCAATTTATACACTGAATTTGTATCTCGGTATGTAATTTACTCATAGAATTTCTCTAAAAACGGAAATGTAATTAAGTAGCAAGAAAACCTATTCCATTATAACCAGTCCAGCACAGGCACTAGCTAAAACAATTCAATACATAACACAGAGGATTCCTTTTTGAATATAAAATGGAAAGAATATCACTCGTCCATCTAAACCAGTAAATACAAGCATAAATGTATGCGCTGGACTACCCCAACTAGTTTCTGTACATGCTCTAAATGACACGAGCTCCTTTGGAAGCCAATGCTTACCTTCAATATGGATAACAAATAACTAACAGTTAGAACTAACTAGCCATAAAGTAGATAACACCTTTAAAATGAGAATCCCCCAACCACTTTCAAAATGAAAACATTAACCAACAGTTCGAGCTAGTTATCAACATAGTAGTATTGATTACTGTACATATTTCCTTTGCAATATCCAATCACAATATCAGCGAGCCTAAAGCTAGCAGGCATTGGACACATTCCAAATGAATCTATAAAATCGGCGTACCAAACCTGAACTTGATACTATCTTATTGTAGATAAAAATAACAATCAAATGATAATGATAATACCTCCATAAGCCGTATATAATTCTAATATCCTTATCTAGCCATCGTGTCAGACTACCGCAGACATGCTATCAGGTGAGTTCAAAACGATGATATCCCAGACAAATTAACTATCTAATGATATTTTGTTAACCAAGTAGATATTTCGTTAACCACAGTCATACTTAGTCCTGCACAGAACTAATATGTAGTTCGAAGTTCAAATCAAATCCCACTAAATCTAGAGGTACTGCATTCATAAGATTTTCAAAGAAATCTGCATCAGAATGAACAATAGCAGTACAAATGAAATTAATATCACATTCTACTAAACAGAGCACCAGCTATACAAAAATGAACGACATTTCCGGCTATAGCATTCTATCTATTTCTGCCTCTAGTATGCTCTAAAATAAACATTTTCTATTTCCCATTATCTTTTCCAAATAATTTAGATTTAACGCCAACCAAAATAATCCTACAAATGCCAAAGAATATGCCCGGTATGGAAAATGACATGAAAGTGCTGAAGAGGAAATGCCAGTAACTCTACTACATACGGACAGTGAAATGCATGCCTATCTACTCAAATAATCTAGTATGCACTAGTATAAAGCATAACCACCACTCTACGCAAATGGAGACACCTCTTTTATTATCCTGACAAGCAACGATACCGCATCCTGCCATATCAACTGCCCTATCATTACGTTTAGTGTGGCAAAATACAGAGACATAACGAAACTAGCATATCATCACCATGGTGTCTTAACTATGTTAAGATTTGGCAAATCATCAAGGGGTAGTACTATGATAATACCGATACACACAGCTTAACTATTTACTTGTTTCTCGTAGCCAAGGTGCCACTAACGACTAAGAAAAGAATTGTACCATTAGTAAAGACAGCAAACTGCTAACTCATGCCACGCCTAATCTTAATATTAAACCAAGGAGAAATGAAAAGATGCTAGAGATCTTGTTAACAAGACACTAACCAAATTATGCTCTTGTTTGAATCTAAATTTTTTAGCTCACAGCTACAGGTGAACGGTATTTGTTTAAGTTCCTACTTGATAAAAATAATCGACTCTTAAGCCAAAACATTTCTACTTGGAAATGAAATATATATCGACCATGAGCCAATTCTAGATTTGATTAAATGATCAAAAGATTATAATTAACCAAATCACAAGTTACACATAAAATTACAAAAATAAAGATGTAATTTATACAAGAAATGTACCCTTCTGTCAAGCTTACTATCAAACACCTGATGTGCATAATTTAGTGCTACAGAATGTGAGTTTGGTATGTAGATTTAGATCCCCTTCTACAGCCTTCTTGACCTGCAATTTGAGTTTAACAACAACCCATCCATCGCTACACTAACACAATATCAAATGCGCTCCAAGCCACAATAATTCATTCACAAAGATCGATACTAACGACCATATTCCTAGCCGTTTTAACGAATTGAGAAATTAGTATTGCTCGCTGATTTTTCAGCAAAAGTTTAACTAATTCCAAGCAACTATGACCCAATCTCCATAAAGATATTCTAACAGTACTTCCATTCAAACCATAAACACTATTTAGTATACAGTACGCAGCCCTCCACTACGGACGTACCGATGTGTTCATATTTTATCAAACTAATCATTTTCTAGCATGAAACAAATTATTAAAGGGATAATCCCATAGGCATGACTAGTTACATAAATATAGTACATTCAAGTAAATAGCTCACCGAATTTAAGTATCTACACAAGCCTCCAAGGTGATCTTTTAGAACTTAATAGCAAGTACTTCCAATGCACATAATTTTCAAAAGTACAAACAATTCACAACTATACTAAACAAGTTCCATAGGAAAATACTACCATTCCAAAATCATCAAGGGTGCTTGAAGCCAGCATTTAGAGACACATGAGTAAGGCTCCTTTATCCAGCAAACACGAATTCATACAAATGATTATTATCTAGGAACCAAAATTCCATGAATAAATATAGCAAAATAACACAACAAGAGAGATGCACGTGCATTAACCATAAATTTGATAGTAAGAAACAAATTTGGGGAGAAAGTCCCGAATCGAACATTTAAATTAGGCATACTAGCATATCAATTTACACATTTAAATTTGATATTCCTGAAACTGTCTTAAATTACAACTAACCCATGCTTTAATTTCATCTGACACGGAGTTCACTCATATTTCCTTATGAACCCTGGTTCCCATATGAACATCAATTTCAATTCAGAGAAGAAATTATAACTGAAAAACCAAATCGAAGCATGCATCAAGCGTGGTAATACAAACCCATCAATTGATATAAATCTCAGTGTTCAGTTCTATAAGAAAATGATTACCTCAAACATCTTCCAATTGAAGAACAAGAGAAGAAATTCTTCATCTCATCGACAAACCAAGCCAACTACATCAACACCTCTACTTCTCCATGTAATAGAATTTCCACAAAACTACTCATGCATAAGTCTTCATCAAACAGGGAATGGGAAAAGGAGAAAAGGAAGAAGATGAAGAAATCTCTGCCCCCTCCCCCATTTCTTTTAGTTCCTTTGGTTTTATCTTAAGTTTCCAAATTTGACACGTGCACCTCATGCATACAGGCTTATTAAGGCACCCATGATCCAGATTTAGACAGACTCACTATTTAAAAGTGAGTATTCACCATTTAGGCAGCTTAAGTTGTTAAAGACACCCAAACATTAATTTTCATTTTCTTATTTTTAACACACCCAATGTAGAACTTGATTTCTAACCCTGATGGGTTTAGTTTAACCCGAGAAAATAGTTCGTGTCGTTATAGCTTCCTTATTCAGTTGAAACACTTCTGGAGAAGTAAGATTGTACATCGTGGAATAATCAGGACTGTTAGGAAGACAAGTGTGATTATCAGCAAGGAGGTTAAGAGAACTTTCACAGATAACATCCTCAGGACAGTAGTCAAGAGTGACCATCCATGCTTTAGTTAACTCACTTAACTCCTCATCAAAAAATTTGGAAGTATCATGGATACTTCTGTAGCACTTGGAACAAGTTTCATTAACATAGCTTTTCTGAACTTTTCTATCCCTTTTATTGATTGACTCAGCTTTCTTTTGAGACTTTCTTTTACTCTGTCTAAGAGTCTTCTTTAACTGTTGTATAAACAGTGAAAGAGTAGAATTAAAGCAATTCTCAATTATTGAATCAATCAATTTAGGACGTCGAGACTTTTTATCAGATGCAGCAACAGAGTTGGCTACCAAGTGACGTTTTTCTCTTTGACATAGTTCAAGATCGAAAATCGTTAGCTTTCCAACAAGAGTATTTTTGGAAAAAGTATCAAGGTTATTTCCCTCAACGATGGCATGCTTCTTAGAATCATATCTAGATGGCAGCGATCTGAGAATTTTCATCACAATGTCCTTTTCAGGAATAATCTTACCCAATTGATAGACTCATTTATGTGTCTATTTTGTTCTCAATTATGTGTATTATTAGTGCTCATTTTTGTACTTATTATGGTGTTTAAGCGTGTGTAGGTATTTTTGGCCAATAAACATTTTTGGAAAAATCGGCTCGAAAAGTTGGTAAAAGCGCCCGGAGGAAACCTACTATTCGGACTCTCGCTATGGATAAGGGGTACCCAAATTACTAAGGGGAACCCTCAGGACACCCCCAAGGAAACAACTATTCGCACCCCTACTCTGGATAGGGGGCGACCCTTTCTTCTTCACATATTTTGGCGGGAAAAAACTGAATTCAAAATTCAGTTTTGCAGCGTGATTTGCAGGCGAGATTTGCTGTAGTTTTCGACGGATTTAATTGCTGATTTGGATTGGATACACCCTGTTACGACTAAACAGGGAATGTATGGTGATTAGATTAGAGAGAATAGACCGGTACGTCGAGATTGGACAAAACAGAGGCTTGGAGTTTCACGGGATTGTTGAGATTTCATGGATCGGATTTAGCGTGATTCAACTGCATATTTTTGTTGGGCCGGACTTCTTAGAGCAAAACAGGGATGATACGTGTGTTTGCATCGAACAGATTGGGCTGTATAAGCGTGTTAGAGAGAAACATAGGTGATGGAAGTTTCGGCATTTCTATTGAGTATATTTGGCAGTTACGGGGGATTTAAGGCAAGATAACCTTTCCTGAGATTTGTATCAATCTAATAGAGGGACTGGAATGACATGTACGGCTCAGAAACGTGTTGTAAGGACCCTCAAGCTCGTCAACGCTATTAGACCAGTCATGAGACGACTAAGCCGCTAATGACTCAATTAATTAGAAATTAATCTAACAACGATTTAGATACGAAATTAGTACCATTAGATAGATCTCGAAAAGTTATGCGAATGCGACTACAAGAACGCGCAAATCGGATACCGGACGCAGAAGATATCACACTTGGAAATTTGGATGGTGTAGTTTTACTTAAAGTCAATCGGATTTGACTTTACCGTTGACCGTCCTGTAATTGCCGTTGACCGGTGTTTTGACCATTGACTTCTGTTGACTAGGACTTTGGTTAGTAAAAAGGACATCCCTTAGTATTTATGGTAAGCTGGTAATAGTAAAACTTGGTTTAATATAATTAGATTTAATTAACAAGTAATCAATAATTTAGATAATTAATAGTGGTTATGAAACGGATATTCATTTTTGAAACTTATCGTCAGCAGTAACTTAAGTAGGTGGTGGAGTTGTTATAGAAAAAGGAAAGGAAAAGCCGACAGATACAAAAAGAGAAATGGAAGCTGCTTTAGTTTTATATAGTTGAAGATATGTGAACTAGATACGAGAAAGGAAAAACAAATGAAAATTGTTGATAAGACTTAGTAGACGTGTTGGTGATGGAGATGGTTTGGTGTTCTTAATGAAGTTGATGGTTACTAATACGAGTCTTGATGAATATCAAAGAGTAGATGTTGATTGTTGGTAATTAATGATTATGGTGATGATTGAACATGGATGGAGGCTTGATAATTTAACCAAGGTAAGCTTTAGAATGATTCTATATTGTTAGTTACAATTTGGGTAGTTCTAATATGTTCAAAATAGATAGAATCAGTAATACTCTTGATGCATGAT
The DNA here is from genome assembly GCA_023531295.1 of Papaver armeniacum. Taxonomy (NCBI): domain Eukaryota; kingdom Viridiplantae; phylum Streptophyta; class Magnoliopsida; order Ranunculales; family Papaveraceae; genus Papaver; species Papaver armeniacum. The sequence goes on along the minus strand of JAJJWW010008135.1, from coordinate 20,285 downwards.
TTTCATGATTTTATGTGCTTGGGATTTGTTCACTGGCCAATATCTGGAGACGAATTTAGGTCTCTTAGAGGAAGAAATAGATATAGTATTATAAACGATATTCGTAGTATGCCAGATATAGTGTATGTACATATATAGACTGTCCAAATCGGTCGAGTATGTAGTTAGTTATCAGCGTTAGAAATTGAGCCGACGCAGCTGAAATCAGGGTAAACAGTCACGATGGTCGATAAGTATGAGCTTTATTAGATAGGTTCGAGTAAGAACTAGAAAATATTCAGAACGCAAAACTTGTAAAGCTTAATCTCGTGATCCTAAAGAGCCTAAGTTTGATACTTTTGGATGTACAATGACTTATATACAGACCTTGGAAAATGACAAATTGAACTGATTATTGTGTTCAAACCCTTGGAAATATTTGTGAGGTTTTGGTCTAAACGGATTGTGGACTGGGTAAACGGGTCGGATCGTGGGTTGATCCGTTGGATCGGTAAATTTGGTTAATGGGTCGTGCCAGATAAGGCACATGGGTTTGAGCTTAGGGCTAGAAACCTTATTTTGTGTTTTTGGACCACTTCTGGTCCGAATTAGTTTTCGGTTTCTTCTGCAAAGTTGTAGGGTTTTTCGAGGGCTTTCTAATGATATCCAATTTGACCCCCTTTGGATAAGTAGATAATCATTTATGTCGGATTACGTATTACCAGGTTATAAAACCATTGATAGAACTAGAACCATTAGTTATTTGATTTAGTCCATAACTAGAAACTTGTATGATATTATACTATGAGTGTTGTTTGAGCTTGTTTGATAAACTCTTAGAGTGCTTGTATGATTAACAGTTAATATTTATTAACAACGATCGATTCAAGGATGAACTGGTGGATCATGGATCTTGAGGTAGGCGAGGCTTGTTATCAAAAGAGGTGGGAATCGATAACGAACTCTCTTGGATTCATTATGGTGTTATAAATCTTTATATTGTGACTTTATATTGTGAAATTCATGCATATCTTTGTGTGCTTTGTGTGGTATGAGATGTGTGCCGACACAATATCCAGTATTCTATGGCTAGGGCGATACACCGCAATATTACATGGCCAAACATTATTCTTCCTTTATATCTCATTCTATGGCTAGGGAGATACACTGCAATATTACCTATTCGGTGTGGAATTGGCATCAATATTACTATTCCTTATGTGCGGCAACACACATCTCATACATGGATGTTTATTGTTATTTATGGATGTTTACTGTTCTTTTAAATTGCTTTGAAGAAGTTTCTACAATATGTTTAACTGTCTTTCCGTCTATTATCGACTTTCGATAAAACCTGCATTGTCTTCAAATCATATTAATGATTACTTGAAAGCTAGTTGTTATTTCCACTGGGCACCCCTTTTAGGGATGATGTGCTCACCCATTCCCACTTTCAGTTTCAGAGAAAGATCAAGATGTGCATGTGACGATGAAAGCTTCGAAGAATTATTTACGTTAGTTAGTTAGCTTCCGCTATGTTTGTTCTGTATCTGTATTCCATTTGTAAATCAAATCACTATTGAATATGTATCATTTGAGAGGAATTCTTGTATATGTATTTCAGAGCGGGGCTAGTTTTTGGGTTAAGTTTTGTAGCAAATTTCTTAATTGAATATTTAAGTGAATGATTTAGATTCTTAGTGCCTCTTTATTTAGTTAATCTCTTGGAATAGTCAGCTGCTAGCTTTGGGGGCGCTATAGTGTTGGTATCAGAGCTCACCATTAGATCTTATATGGGAAATAATAGGAATAGCCAGTGCCAGTTAGTAAATGAAATTAGTTTAGAGCTGGGTTGGGTTTGTGAGATAAATCTTAATCACTACAAACAATCTAGAACTAAAATATTTTGGAAATGAATTGATTGATTGATTTGTGTAACATGTTGATTTGCTCGATCTTTGTTCTGTGTGGATTTGTTATTTTGTATAATATGAAAAAAAATTTGTAAGAGACACCAAAAAAACTTTAGCTAATAAGGACTTGAGAATAATTAATCTAAAAAAAAGTATGAACACGTAGACAATCTAATACTATGATAATAGTGAGATTAGTATTATTGATAGAACATGTAAATCACATGGAAATTTACTAAACACATTGATTCATGAAGAGTAAACAAATTATAATTACATAAATGTTAATAATATCTTCGGGACTTAATAATAATTGTAAGGGTAGTTAGAATAATAGTTCAACAATCAGTGTTAGTAATACAAATGTAATAGTAATAATAATTTTAATAAAGTAATGTTAGCATTTATCAATTAGTATCATATTGAATTTAACTTAACTAAAATTTCAATAAGGATATATAGCGGAAAAAAAAATTATGATTAAATAACTACGAAAATTATTTACGCTTATCTACAAATAAGTTTTGTAAATTAAACTAATTATAAATTATCTTTAATCTAACAAATGATCTAGTGGATCTCTAAAATGAAACAAATATATATGAAATAGTAATAATAGTATTCTGATGCTTAGTGTAATTGAAATTAAAAGAAAATAAATTTGTATATTAATAGGACACTTTACACTAATAGCAACATCTAAAGACTATTAGAATGTATTATAATTTTATGCAGACTCAAATTTAGATCATATTAAATTATCAACGCCGAAATTTAACAAGATATAGTATATGGATTCACTCTGAATAAATAACATCCGTTATATCAACCTTTACATGAATGTAGAATTATATTTAGAAGATTGAGGCTTAGTATACCAACTGGACTAGCAACTTAAGGATAATGAGAATAATAATAACACAATCGATAAAAGTATTTAAGTAATTAAATTAGTAAGAAATTTATAATAGATAATATTTGGGAAATTTATATATGGTATTACAGTGAAGTTAAAATTGTCAACTATTATAAATTGACGTAAAAATCAATCTGGATTATTTATATTGGTAAAAGAAATAAATAAATAAAATAAAATAAATTTGATGATTAAATTGCTTAAAATGTGTGAACTATTTATATATTTTACGAAGTAAATTTTATAAGACTTACACCAATTATATATGTTAATGGTTTAAAGACTATTTAATCTTAATAAAATAATACTTAGTTAATCCAGCACTGGGGAATAGTGAGGTTTGTAATTCCGATATGTTTGCGTTGTCTTTTGGCCGTAGGAAAGCATTGTCGGGTCTAGCTAACCTGGACAGGGCAACTACATGTGTGGATTACTATTCATATTAGGAAGACTTGCTTCTATTAGTGAATTGATAGATCCCAGATTTTACTTAGGAATTAATAGAGTACCTTTTTCTCGTAATTAGAACCATTAATCTATAAAAGTAGAAATGAAGTTAAATTATAGAAGTAATTAAGATAATAGCTCGACCATTAATGTTAATAATAATAATAATACCTTATTATTATAATAATAATAATAAAATAATAATAATAATAATAATAATAATAATAATTCTTGACTTCCAACACACCATGTGTAATTCTTGACTCGTTTTGCTTCTTTATAATAATAAAAATAATAATAATAATAATAACGGATGTTATACTTTGCCAATGCAACAAGGCAGACCACGCTATGGACTTTTTAAAAGCAATACCTATTTAGGGGTTGAACCAAGCCATCGGTCCTCGCCAGTTCAGAGCAGTCCTCAGCTACAGACTCGGCATACCACTATTCGCAGAAGATAGTGTGTGTCCGTGCTGCAACCATGCTATGGATATATATGGCAATCATGCCATTCATTGCGCCAGTGAGGTCGGCCAAAAGTTTCAACATGACTTGGTGCGTGATGTATTTATGGACATTTGTTATAAGGCGGGTGTCGCCGCTCGCAAAGAAGCTCCTATGGGTTTCTTGTAGGATACAACTCAATCTATGAGGCCTGCAGACTTATTAGTCTACAACTGGATCAACGTACGGGATGTATGTTTTGATGTTACTGGCGCCTCACCCTTCACGACTGCTCAGTCCGCCTCCTTTGCACTAGGTCGGGCTATCGCCGCTGCAATTACTCGTAAACGTAACAAGTATTTGGACAAATGCCTAGCCCATGGTTACGAGTTTGGTGTTTTAGCCTTCTAAACCCTTGGTGAATTAAGTTAATACACGTGTACATTCGTGAGAAGACTGAAGAACTGTTTCGCCAGTCAGGATGCTAATTGCAAAGTAGGAGGTTCTCTATTTCACAGAATAGGTATTACTATTCAAAAAGGAGTCGGTGCTCAGGTCGTTGCTAGGCTACCTACTCCTTCCTTGTAATCTTTGACTCTGTTTGTTTTTCTTAATAAAAGCCTTCGTGACCCCCTTTCATAATAATAATAATAATAATAGCCTCTATCGACCTTGTGTTGGAGCGTAAATAATAAATAATAATAATAATAATTAAAAGGTGTGGGTGCCCAGCTTGTCGCTAGGCTACCTACCATTTCTTGTAACATTGATATTTCCTTTTATGAAGAACGGGCCCTAGCTCCTCAAGCGGTGGTCATCCCCGTTCCCCAAAAGTTTAATGCGCTCCAGAGGTCCTGTGTTCGAGTCCCCAATGGCGTGATATTTTAACATGGAAGGTAGTGTTAGTTTGCCCCCTTGTGACACAATCTCGCCTCCCTCCCAGGGATGTTTGCGGCTCCCCTTGGCAAGGTTCCCCATGAGGCCCGTTGGTAGGCTAGCACAAAGAATTTGTTCAATTAATGTAGTAGTATGTCGTTGGAGCTTAGCTTGTTAGGCTTCCAACTAGTTAATGTAATAATCGTTATCTAATAAAAAATTATTATATTATTTAAAAAATAAAAAAATAAAAATAAAGTATTGTTTATAATAATAATAATAATAATTCATCAAAAATCCCGTTGGAGAGAGACTCTCCGGCGAATACCCAGGCGATTGAAAACCTGAGTTACCTTTGTTATTATTATACCATCATTCGCCCAACCTGATTCTTTTCAATCAATTCATCCTATTGATTGATATATTTTCCGCGCTGAACACCCAAATTCCATAGACGGTTATTGCAGTTACCTTTGGTCCTGCAATGCCGAGAACTAGGCATTCATCATCATCCCAAGACCAACAATCAGATTCTGACGAAGAAGTTCATCATGCCCATCATACATATTCGTCAGATACGATGGCTCACTGCCCTTTCAAAGATTTTGATGATTGTCAAGATGGTTGCAATGGTCGTGGCTATGCAAAGACATCCATTTTAAGGCATATACGGGATCAACACTGGCCTTCTCAGGAACACACACTGATATGTAAAGAGAGAATCATCACTCACCTTAGGGTTTATCTAGCGTGGGAACGACTTTTGTGTCACTTACAGATGTGGTTATGTGGAGATTGCATGAAGGTACAGTCATGGAAGAGACCCTGTCGACCTCACAATGGCAGTGTATTAACAGGTCCTTTTAATGGTAGGTCTGCAAATTTTTTAATACATGGTATACCCAAACCTGTGGAGGAATCCCCTTCTTCTTCAGCGACTAATGATACTAACATTCCTAATGAATCAATTGGGCTTTCCCTGGAATTGCTCGACCTAGTCTATCAGAAGCAAGTATCTACAATTGCCAGTATTCCACCCCAATGTAGGCTGAATTTTTCCAGGGTTATGAAAACTGCACTTGACAGAGTGCTTGTTCAGCCTAAAGAATTATCTCCATGGCTGCAACTCCTACTGCTTCCTATTTGTACCCTGAATCTCTATATGCCCAACAATGCCAATGAAGAAAGATCAGGCACGCAGAAGAAACTTCAGATTGCATCAATCAATAACGCTCTGTATGAATGGGGACAACCCAATGGGTGTGTAAACATTGTCCAGAAGATACTAGAACATGCTCGGCAATATCAACTTAGGCAGCAACAACGCAAACAGCCACCGCGGAAGAAACGCAAAACCAATGTGGAGGCTTGCCAAAAGAAACTAAATTATGGCCATTACACCGCTGCTATACGTATCCTGTCATCAGATGGAGTTGCTCCTTCCGCTCCTGATACTCTATATGAACTGCAGCATAAACATCCGTATGCACGGCCTCCTGTCATACCATCTGACAATCCTTCAGCCCCTCCCATTTCTGTGGATATTCAAGTTGTTTTGAAAGCGCTGCGGAGTTTTCCAAAGGGTACATCATGTGGACGGGACGGCCTTCGCGCTCATCATCTGTTGGATGCAACTAGTGGTGCAACAGCTGCTGTGGCAGATGAACTTCTACGTTCTTTCACTGGCGTTGTTAATTTGTGGCTTACAGGGAAGTGTCCACTTGCACTTGGTGAATACATAGCCAGTGCACCTCTAACCACCCCTTCTTAATCCAGGAGGTGGCATTCGACCGATCACAGTAGGTACAATCTAGCGCCGATTATGCTCCAAACAAGCAGCATCAGTAGTCCTTAAGGACATGACAACGTACCTCGGCAATCATCAATTCGGGGTTGGTATTCCATGCGGAGGTGAGGCTATCATACACTCAGCTAACAGGATTTTAGAAATGCAAGGTTCCCATGATAATATGTCTATGTTGTTAATCGATTTCACTAATGCCTTTAATATGGTTAGCCGAACTGCTTTAATCAACGAAGTGAGAGCCAAGTGCCCTGGTATTTCAAAATGGGTGGAATTTTGTTACGCGCGTCCGGCCAAGCTGTACTACAATGAACATACATTATCTTCCGCACAAGGGGTTCAACAAGGAGACCCTCTCGGTCCCTTACTATTTTCGCTAGTTATTCACCCCCTTGTATGCAAGATAGCAGCACAATGTAAACTGGACCTCCATGCTTGGTACTTGGATGACGGTACGCTAATTGGGGAGTCCACTGAAGTTGCAAGAGCTCTACAGATCCTCCGTGAAGATGGTCCGGCCAAAGGGTTATGTTTGAACCTCCGGAAAACCGAAATTTTCTGGCCAAAAATAGACACACGTTGCACTGACCTTTTCCCAAAAGAGATAGGCAGACCGTCAGATGGTGTACGTTTACTTGGAGGCCCTGTGAGTCTCGATGATCAGTTTTGCAGCAACGTTGTTCTCTCTCGAGTGGACAAGACCATCCATCTGATGGATTGCATTAAGAAATTAAGCGACCCCCAAGCTGAACTCTTACTCCTTTGCAACTGTGCTGGAGTATTCGAAATTGTATTTTACTATGAGTACCATTCGACCACAGATCATGCAGGCCGCACAAACTCATTTCGATGCACACCTTCTACAGTTTCTGCAATACTTGATTACGAGCGACAGCGCCGGTTTCGGACCATTGCAACAACGACTTGCAACTCTGCCTATTACAGAAGGTGGCTTAGGTATATATACAATGGGTGACACCATTCATTATGGTTACATAGCCTCATGTTTCCAAACCAAACATCTTCAAAGCATCATTTTACAAGGTAATGCAGATCTCAGCCCTCACTTCTACACTGCGTTGGATCATTACATCATCGTTTGCGGTTTATCTTCTTCGTCTTTCAACATTGGTGACGTCACCCCACAGCCCATGCACCTACTGGCGACCCGTTACTATGCTGCGATCACGAAAGATATACCATCCACTTTTGTTATGACTGAGCTCGATTCCATCCTCTGGCAGTGCAACAAGAAACCTCATGCACAAGACTATCTTAAAGCCATCCCTATTCAAGGCCTTAACCAAGCTATCGGTTCTCGACAGTTCAGGTCAGTGCTACAATACCGTTTAGGTATACCATTTTTTTCCGAGGGTAGCACTTGTTCTTGTTGTAAGAGAATTATGGATCGTTTTGGCGACCACGCCATTCATTGTGCGAGTGAGGTTGGCTTGAAGTACCGGCATGACATGGTTCAAGATCTGTTGGCTGAATTATGCTATAAGGTAGGTGTAGCTACCAGAAAAGAAGTGTCCTTTGGCCCTACATCAGATAGGCACACCCCTCCTAACACTACACCATTTTAAGGGATTAGTAACCCAGTTTTGCAACGACACTAGGTCGGTTGCGAAATTTCCGTTGCTAATTCACGTTGCTAATTTTTTGCAACAGAGGATTGCCGTTGCGAATTTCGCAACCTCGATGGCAAGGTTGCGAATAGAAACTGCTAGTTGTTCATGCATGCGAAGCGCACGTGTGGTCGGGAACACTTTGGCTTGTTTTTACGCCCAAGTCAAAGTTTAGTCAAGTCCCCTTCTTCTTTTTTCCACCCTTCAGCCTTATTGCCTTATCTTTCCTTCCCTAGAGTTTCTCAGCCACAATTTTTTTTTCATTCTCTTTCTTCTTCGAGATGCAGCTCTGAAGAACCCTAGTTCAGCATAATTTTCAAACCCTTATCACCAGATCGATCACAGGACCACCAACAATCTCTTCACTTCTCAAGACCCCATTTCAGATTAAAAAGAAAACCCTAGTCTCTTCTTCACTTCTTCTTAATCAAGAGCACAAAGTCATCAGAATCAACTTCAGATCCCCTTTCACAGAATCGATTGAACCACAACAACCCTAGTTCGATCTGCAGGTAATAATCGTTTTGTTCTTTGTATATGTTTGTTTTAGGTTTATGTTTGCTAATGGATTTTAGTTGGAATTTTTATTCAGTTGCAAGCATCGATCTGAGAGTTTAGGTCATTTGTGAGATTTGGAAGCATCGATATGATAATCAGGTAATAAGGTCATCCTTTTGTTCTAGTTTTATAATTTGTGTTCAATTTTAGGTTGGGTTGTCTGTGAGATTTGGATTCATTTGGGTTCTCTCTTATGTTGAATTGAAGAGAACTGAAGATTGATTTGATGTTTTTATGTAATATTATATATATCTGAATTTAATGTTGAATTGAAGTTTTCACTTTTAATTTTGGAAATTTCAGATAGAATTTTTAAGAATAGTTTTGTTATAGTAGTAGCAATCTCCTTTTAGGGTACTAATTAGTTGTAATAAACAACAAGGGGCAGGATAAAAAGAGGAAAATACTTATTTCTTAAAAAATGTAGTTGACTTTCATCTGATTTTTTTTTTTGTTGGAGTTATCTATGTTATATCGACAGACAAGAATCTTTTGATGATGATATTGTATTCGTGTCTAATTTCCTACCTAGTCATCTTGTGTTAATTACAGCTCTCTAGTTATAACTGCATCTATGTTCGACCGCATTATAGGGAGTCCTTGCTGATTCTCTTATCATAAAACACGGACAGTTGTATTCCATACAGAATCAAGAAAGATGGTGAGGGTGACAGGGTTGATTGCGAGAGTAGGTTGGAACTTCTTATGGTGTCATCTCCTGATCGAGAAGACCTTGTTTTCCCAAAGGTATGTACTTGCCTGTTTTCTCTATGTTATCTTCATTTTGTTAATTATGGAGACTGTATAAGGATAGCGGCATTTGTCAGATCTGGAGTGTTATTTGACATTCTTTCATAATTTGGTCTCAAGGTGGATGGGAGGATGATGAGACTATAGGCGAAGCCGCATGTTGTGAAGCCTTGGAGGAAGCTAGAGTTAAAGGAATACTTGATGTAAGCTCACCTTCTTGCTCATAATACTAGTTGGAACTATACGCTCTGCCTATTGGGAAAAGGAGGACAAAACGTTATTTTATCGTAAAATATTATCAATATTATGACGGAATGATTTGGGGAAATTCATTACTTTTCTTAGGCTTGATTATGGACGAGCGCTTTTGTTCAGACTCTCCCATAGTTACTATAATAAAGATATAAATCAATTATGATAAGTGACTTATGTTCAATTTACCCAATCACCAACTTAAAGCTCGATTTTTCGTGTACAATTTATCAAAGATTATTTCTTATAGATTATGTCTTCCCACTCTTGATGTTTTGTTTTACTCTTTCGCACAGGAAGTCCTTGGGAATGTGGGAATTCAAAAGTAAGAGCAGACAAAATAGCCGCAATATGGAAGGATCTTGCAGGGGTTACATGTTTGCATTAGAAGTGACTGAAGAACTTGATACCTGGCCAGAGGAGGATAAGCATGGCAGAAGATGGGTAAGTCCTCCAATGATTGAATTGTTATTGGTATTGAGTTACTAATGTTGATATCGTTGAACTAATCAACATTAGTAAATTCTTCCCCGGTTGTGGTAAAACTATAATTTCCAAAGGCTATAACAAATGAGGTTGGGGCAAATTTCACACAATAAGGTCCTCAGAATTGAAACTTGTTATTAGCTTGTCTGCTTAAGATTACAAATTAACTATGATCACCAACTAGGGCCCTGAACTTCTGAACAAGTACGTGATTTTGACTGATTTGTGAACTGGTAAACCAGCTACCAGGTGTTGAAGCTGCTAACCTTGTATTTCTGATTTCATTGCGCTTTGTCTATCTGGGTTTACAATGGAGCACTTCAGCATGTGCGTGACCTTTACCTGGAGTTAGGGAAGAAATATAGGTAAAACTATTACCATATGGCTATTCAATAAATAAACCAATCTCTTATACATGTATGCTCTCTGTAAAAATGATTCTCATTCGTGGGTTTTACTGCAGTGTCTTTGAAAATAGGGACCATACATATGCGCTGCAAGGACCTGTTTTAAGAAGCCTAAACGTCAAGCTCTTAAGGTTTTAAAATAGTTCCGCATAGAAGGTTTTGATTACTAACACTAAGAATTAGTAACTATATGAGATTTTTCTTTTCGTAGTTACTTCTCACTGACAAAACGATGCAATTAATCGTGTCATTTTACATTGAAAGATGATTAGTGCATGCCTGATCATATTTTTAGTTTACTCGCAATGTTAATTGTCTTTCGATTGTCCGAGTGATATGGATTGAATCCGAGAAATAGTCGCAAAGGGAGAGATGGATGTACAAGTAAACCAAGTTGATGAGGAGGTTCACTAGGGGAATGATGGATATGTTGGTTCGCTTGACAACTCAGCTTCTTTATCTTATACATTTCAATCTATTTCGAGATAATGAAGATTGTAACTTCAATTATTGAAATGCAAACCCTTAGGTTGTTCTAAGGGTTTATCATCGCTTCCTAACAAATATCGCTTGGCTTTGCGTAAATCTTTCTAGTTGGCATTCATTACTCTGACATGGGTAAGCACTCTAATAAGATCATACTGAAAATTCTTTACTTGACATTTTTCAGTTTCCTCACTACTGAGTTTAGCTTCACAATCCTTTGTGGTAGGTTCTTCATCATCTTGGTCGCATTTACGAGACGAGAATTGGGCGCCATCGTGTGATCATTCTCTCAAAGCCACAATTATTTGTAGCATTCTGAACTGTAAGAACTTGTAACATTCCATTTCTATATGCAACCTATGATGGATATCTGATTATAATAATTTGTGATGCTTTGTTCGCAGGTTAATTAAATGATGCTCTGTTGTGAGATCATAAAGGTTTGAGAACAAAGCGAAAGCGACCCATTAGGTCCCTTAGCAAAACTGCAAGATTTGTAAGTTATAATGTAGTATCTCCTTATGGAGATTTAAGTTAGAAGAACTTAGGAATTTCAGAACTTTATACAAACTAAACTTAGGAACTAAGTATGTTTATGTGTATGTCCATTAAATGAATGACATAGTTTGTATCAAATACTCATACTTGTTGTTAACTTCAATTGAAGAATTCTTTTTTCATAATGGTAAATGTGGAAATGAAAGTGAATGAATGTGTAAAAGTTTGTATATCTGTGGAATGTTTGAATATGGGGAACAGGATAAATCTGCAAGGGGTAAATATGGGGAATGGATTTTGACCAAAGTCAATTGATCCCCGACCTTTTTTTTTTCTGTTGCAAAAGATTAGCAACGTCGATGTTCTGTTGCTAAATTAGAACCAGAACCAATAAATTAGAACCATAACCATAGTTCCTAGGGGTATTCCTGTAATTAGAAACGACTTAGCAACGACGGACCTTTGTTGCGAATAAACAAAGTCGCAACGACAAGATGCGTTACGAATCTCCGTTGCTGACCAAGAATCGCAACGGAGCTTATGCCGTTGCGAAAAACTGCAACACCGTGTTTTGAAACGTCAACCTGCCTCCAGGCTCCATTGCTAATTCCTAAAAATGGTGTAGTGTAAACCGGCGGACATCATGGTATACAACTGGGAAAACGGACGAGACATATGTTTCGACGTCACTGGTGTTTCGCCATTCTCAAAAGGAGGTAACCGTGCCTTTTCACCTGGTTATGCCATCTCCGCCGCCATCACCCATAAGCGCAATAAATATGCCGACCTATGTTCGTCTCATGGATGCGGATTTGGTGTTCTAGCATTTACAACTTTGGGAGAATTGAGTGATGATATTATTACTCTCCTGAAAAGATTGAAGAACTGCATGGCCAGCCATGATGTCAATAATAATTTGGGCAGTTTCCTGTTTCATAGATTGGGTATCATTATTCAGAAAGGTATCGGGGCGCAACTTGTAGCGCGTCTCCCGACCAAATCTTTGTAAAGTACTTATACGTTTTATTTTCTTAATAAAAGCCTTCGTGGCCCCCTTTCATAATAATAATAATAATAATAAGGCAGTGAATGAACGAGAATTGCTAATCTGGCAATGCAACAGGCGTGAACATGCAATGGATTTTCTTAAGGCAGTTCTTATTAGTGGACTGAACCAAACTGTCGCACCAAGACAGTTCCAATCCATTCTTAAATATAGGCTTGCCATTCCCTTCTTTGAGGAAGATAGCAGGTGTTCCATGTGCAACAGGTTGATGGATGTTTATGCGGACCATGCGGTCCATCAAAAGTGAAGTGGGTTCGAAATTCAGACATGATATGGCTCGTGACGCACTTCTTGACATATGTTACAGGTCAGGTGTTGTGGCTCGTAAAGAAGTCTCTTTAGGGTTTCTTTCAAACTATGACAAAGAACTCAAGCCGGCCGATATCATCGTCTATAACTGGGAGGACGGTAAAGATGTATGTTTTGATGTCACCGGAGTGTCACCTTTCACTACCGCCAGAACACGTAACTCTCCACCGGGTCAAGCCATCACTGCAGCAGTGAGTCGTAAGCGTACGAAATACTTAGATAAATGCACTGCGCATGGTTATGGTTTCAAGGCACTAGCATTTTCTACCCTGGAAGAATTGGGAGATGACTTGGTTATATTTATTAAGAGATTGAGTAACTGCCTAGTCAGTCACGATGCTAATTACAAAATAGGTAGTTCTTTGTTCCATAGGCTAAGTATTATTATTCAAAAAGGCGTTGGCGCCCAGCTTGTTGCTCGGTTGCCTTCTACCGACTTGTAATGTACTCATTTTCGTCTTGCTAATAAAATGCCCTGGGTGGCTCTTTTATAATAATAATAATAATAATAAAAAATAAAAATAAAAATAATAATAATAATAATAACATGCGTTGGATTTCCTTAAGGCGATACTTTGGCTATTTATTTTGTCTTGATCGGTGCCCTTGGCTCTATCTCCACGTGAGCGCTTTAGCTCCGTCTTCCGTCCATGCTATGGACTTCCTTGGCTATACCCCTTTTTGGAGGATAGTAAATGTTCTTGTTGTGGCAAGCTTATGGATATCTTTGGTGACCACGCTATCCACCGTGCTAGTGAGGTTGGGCTTAAGTTCGGACATGACTTAGTAAAGGATATTTTGGCGGATATGTGCTTATAGAGTCAAGGCGTGGTAGCTAGGAAAGAGGTTTCTTTGGGTGTCATCAACGATAAGGAATTTAGGCCAGCAGATATCATGGTTTATAATTGGGACAATGGTAGAGATGTCTGCCTTGATGTCACAGGGGTCTCTCCTTTCACTAGTGCTAAAACTCGTAGCCTCATACCAGGTCATGCCATCTCTGCTGCAATCGCTCGAAAGAACAAAAATACTTGGATGTGTTTGCACTTCACTTGGTTATGGGTTTGGTGTGTTGGTCTTTCCACTTTTGGTGAACTTGGCACGGATTTTCTAATTTTTTTGAAGAGATTAAGGAAATTGCATGGCAAGGCATGATGCTAATTTTAAGATCGGCAATTCTCTTTTTCATAGGCTAGGGATCGTTATTCAGAAAGGTGTTGGTGCCCAGCTTGTTGCTAGGTTACCCACCATCTCTTGTAATGTTGATTTTGATTCTCAATAATAATAATAATAATAATAATAATAAATGACAATAGGATCACTAATAATCATAACAAAAGTAATATTAACACTTATTAAAAATAGTATTGTAGTGAACCTTATCTACTTAAAATCTTATTAGTAAATATATGACGATAAAAGTAATAATTAGGGTCAAGTAGCTAAGCAACATTATTAGTAATTATCCACAACCAGATTTTGTAAATTAAATAAAATTAGAAATATTTTCTTGTGCATTGAAACCAAATAGATAATATAAGGCTTATTAGATTAGACCTAAGAACGTTCGGATATATTGCATAAAATAAAAAGACTAAATTTCTTAGTAATGTTATGCCCAAATTATTTTAGTTCAATAACTGGTTTAGTAAATCATTAGTAATTAAACAAATATACGGAAGAAAAATAATAGTATCTAAATGCTTAGTACAAAGATAGACTTGAAAGAAAATAAATTTGTATATGAATAGAATACTTTATGCTACTAGTAAAATTTAAAGACTATTAGGATACGCTAAAATTTTATGCAGACTCAAATTAAAATAATATTAGGTTATCAACGCTAATATTTAATAAGATATATATACATAGTATTCACACTCGATATGATTAGATAAATCAATTATAGTCACACTTAGACAATTAGGACTTAGTGTGCCAGCGGGACTATAAACAAACTAATAACGATAATAATAAATATATAGAAAATAGTAACACTGCTGATAATAATATATCAATAATTTTATTAATAGCAAATCATAGTAGATAATGATATTTGGAAAATTTATATATTGTATGACAGTAAAGTTAAAATATCAGATATTAGAGATTTACATGAAATCAAATTTGAAATTAGTTATATGAATAAATTACATCAAATTAATAAATTATTAAATGCTAGATTATAAGTTTTAGCGCAGAGAACTTAGACATACTTATTTGTTAGAATCAAATGCACCATAGTGAGCTTAGATACAATCATACAATGAAATAGAAATTAGTCTATCGAACTTAGAGCTACAAATTATAGATTCTAGTTGTAGAAAGCCGTGTAGGTTTGTGTTTCATTTCTTCTTACTGTGAACTCATTTAAAATGAGTTGTTTTCTTTCGTGTGTTTATAAGTATGGGCAGTACTTGCACTTGTTTGAGAGATAGTTTTTCTCTATAAGGTGGGGAGTTTTGCAATCCAGGAGAGCGGTTCGATTTTCGAGGACGAAAATGTATAAGGTGGGGAGAATGTAAGGACCCTCAAGCTCGTCAATGCTATTAGACCAGTCATGAGACGACTAAGCCGCTAATGACTCAATTAATTAGAAATTAATCTAACAACGATTTAGATGTGAAATTAGTATCATTAGATAGATCTCGAAAAGTTATGCGAATGCGACTACAAGAACGAGCAAATCGGATACCGGACACAGAAGATATCACACTTGGAAATTTGGATGGTGTAGTTCTACTTAAAGTCAATCGGATTTGACTTTGCCGTTGACCGTCCTGTAATTGCCGTTGACCGGTGTTTTGACCATTGACTTCTGTTGACTAGGACTTTGGTTAGTAAAAAGGACATCCCTTAGTATTTATGGTAAGATGGTAATAGTAAAACTTGGTTTAATCTAATTAGATTTAATTAACAAGTAATCAATAATTTAGATAATTAATAGTGGTTATGAAACGGATATTCATTTTTGAAAATTATCGTCAGCAGTAACTTAAGTAGGTGGTGGAGTTGTTATAGAAAAAGGAAAGGAAAAGCCGACAGATAGAGAAAGAGAAATGGAAGCTGCTTTAGTTTTATATAGTTGAAGATATGTGAACTAGATAAGAGAAAGAAAAAACAAATGAAAATTGTTGATAAGACTCAGTGGACGTGTTGGTGATGGAGATGGTTTGGTGGTCTTAATGAAGTTGATGGTTACTAATATGAGTCTGGATGAATATCAAACAGTAAATGTTGATTGTTGGTAATTAATGGTTATGGTGATGATTGAACATGGATGGAGGCTTGATAATTTAACCAAGGTAAGCTTTAGAATGATTCTATATTGTTAGTTACAATTTGGGTAGTTCTGATATGTTCAAAATAGATAGAATCAGTAATACTCTTGATGCATGATTTTCATGATTTTATGTGCTTGGGATTTGTTCACTGGCCAATATCTAGAGACGAATTTAGGTCTCTTAGAGGAAGAAATAGATAGTCTTATAAACGATATTCGTAGTATGCCGGATGTAGTGTATGTACATATATAGACTGTCCAAATCGGTCGAGTATTTAGTTAGTTATCAGCGTTAGAAATTGAGCCGACGCAACTGAAATCAGGGTAAACAGTCATGATGGTCGATAAGTATGAGCTTTATTAGATAGGTTCGAGTAAGAACTAGAAAACATTCAGTACGCGAAACTTGTAAAGCTTAATACCGTGATCCTAAAGAGCCTAAGTTTGATACTTTTGGATGTACAATGACTTATATACAGACCTTGGAAGATGACAACTTGAACTGATTATTGTGTTCCAACCCTTGGAAATATTTGTGAGGTTTTGGTCTAAACGGATTGTGGACCGGGTAAACGGGTCGAATCGTGGGTTGATCCGTTGGATCAGTAAATTTGGTTAATGGGCCGTGCCAGATAAGGCACATGGGTCTGAGCTTAGGGCTAGAAACCTTATTTTGTGTTTTTGGACCACTTCTGGTCCGAATTAGTTTTCGGTTCCTTCTGCAAAGTTGTAGAGTTTTTTGCGGGCTTTCTGATGATATCCAATTTGACTCCATTTGGATAAGTAGATAATCCTTTATGTAGGATTACTTATTTCCAGGTTATAAAACCATTGATAGAACTAGAACCATTAGTTATTTGATTTAGTCCATAACTAGAAACTTGTATGATATTATACTATGAGTGTTGTTTGAGCTTGTTTGATAAACTCTTAGAGTGCTTGTATGATTAATAGTTAATCTTTATTAACAACGATCGATTCAAGGATGAACCGGTGGATCATGGATCTTAAGGTAGGCGAGGCTTGTCATCAAAAGAGGTGGGAATCGATAACGAACTCTCTTGGATTCATTATGGTTTTATAAATCTTTATATTGTGACTTTATATTGTGAAATTCATGCATATATTTGTGTGCTTTGTGTTGTATGAGATGTGTGCCGACACAATATCCAGTATTCTATGGCTAGGGCGATACACCGCAATATTACCTATTCGGTGTGGAATTGGCATCAATATTACTCTTCCTTATGTGCGGCAACACACATCTCATACATGGATGTTTACTGTTATTTATGGATGTTTATTGTTCTTTTAAATTGCTTTAAGAAGTTTCTACAATATGTTTAACTGTCTTTCCGTCTATTATTGACTTTCGATAAAACCTGCATTGTCTTCAAATCTTATTAATGATTACTTGAAAGCTAGTTGTTATTTCCACTGGGCACCCCTTTTAGGGATGATGTGCTCACTCATTCCCACTTTCAGTTTCAGAGACAAATCAAGATGTGCATGCGACGATGAAAGCTTCAAAGAATTATTTACGTTAGTTAGTTAGCTTCCGCTATGTTTTTTCTGTATCTGTATTCCATTTGTAAATCAACTCACTATTGAATATGTATCATTTGAGAGGAATTCTTGTATATGTATTTCAGATCGGGGCTAGTTTTTGGGTTAAGTTTTGTAGCAAATTTCTTAATTGAATGTTTAAGTGAATGATTTAGATTCTTAGTGCCTCTTTATTTAGTTAATCTCTTGGAATAGTCAGCTGCTAGCTTTGGGGGCGCTACACATGTGGAGAAGAATTTGGAAAGTGGAGAAGTCCGAGACTTTCTGCCAAAGAAAGGAAGGAATTAAATCGAGTTTTAGGGTTTCTGCTGGCTATATAAGGGTTGGTTCGAGTCAAAAACAGGGTTACGGACATTTTGGGGGTAGCTGCAGAGAAAAACCAAGGCTTGCAGAGACGAATTCATAACTTGCAGAGAAGAAGAGGAAGAACAAGAACAGAGAACAACACTCAAGGAAGGTCGCAGAAACCGTCACCTATTCATTCAAATTCATTCTCTTTGTAACAATTTTTCCAACAATTATATTGAGTTCGCAATGATCATATTAAGGTTTCTGAATAAAGTGAGTTCTGTAACAATTATATCTGTTACAAACTCGCTGCTTTATTAGTTTTCTCTTGTTTTTCACCCTTTTGAGCTATGAACACCTATTTTGAGCACATGAATAACACGAGGAGCTAAACCCCTTAGTTGAGGCGACGGAGGAAGCCATTGTTTCATGAAAAGTGGTATATTTATATTTTAATTAATTCTTGCAATTTCTTTTATGATTATTTGCATGGAACAAATATTGGAAAATTGATTTTTATTGAATGATTGTGACCCGTTTTGATGGAGCATGCTTAGTTTAAGACTTTTGATGTGTCATGCTTGATGTATACAATTGTTACTTCAAAAATCTACTAGAGGCAATAAATTAGAATCACTTTAAACGCAAAGAATTGCATGAATATTGATTAGATTAAATAACTTAATTGGTCAATGGTGGAATCCTAAGTCTCGGTGCTTTTTATAATCTTGATAACAACTTTGATTAAGTTTTCTATTTTATTTTGAGTCTAAAACGAATCTTCACAAGTCTGAGTGAACGATACTTTTCTTACCACTTTACAAACAACTTCAAAATCACATCAATTTTTGGCGCCGCCGACGCGGACTTGTTTTTAGATTTGTTTTTAGGTTTTTAGTGATTTTTATTCTTTTGTTCTATTTTACGTTTTCTTGGGTATTTGTTTTGGTTACAGGTTTGGATATTGGATCGAAAAGAAAGTTGAGCCAAAGATATTGGTGATTAACTAAAGACTTGGAGTCAAAGACAAAGCGAAAAGAAACGAGGAAGAGACAAAGAATTTTATTTTTATTTATTTATTGTTATTATTATTATTTTTTAGGTTTTTTCGAAAACTGTATTAGGGTTTTTAATTATTTTTATAATTTTTCTTTTTATTTTTGGACTTTTTGGACATTCTGGACATTATTTTTAAACCCTACAGAAGGGTAGTCTTAAATATAAACTGTTCGCAGAGAAGGAGGACAATTACGATATTGTCTCTGCACCTTGGGTTCGTACACTGACATAGGAGTCAGTGGCCCGAGTCGACTACAACCGATTTATCCCCCGTCTGGAATGGGAGGTAAGTTTCTAAACACTCGTGAATCTCCTGTCAGCGAGTTACTGAACTCCTTCGTATGCATATATGCCTGGCCATACAAGATAAGGGTTCAGATTTCATCACCGTTCTCTTCTTTCCCGCCTTAGGAACACGTAACCTACGCGAACCTAAGCCTTAAAATTTTTACTAGAACGAGACCAATAAGGTAACGAGCTTATAGGAAAGTCGTTCAAAAGGATCGTATTGGGTATCTTTTTAGCCTAGCTCAAAGTTTAGGAAGATTACTGGAAGTACATTAGAGCCGCCTTGTAACCCAGGGAAGCGTTGCCACAGAGGTGGGGATATCAAAGCTCCGCAGAGCTTCTCCTACTTATCTTCGACTTACTTTATTCGGATCGTCCTACGAGGTTTGCTAAAATTGTACCTAGTTGCCTCTTGGAAGAGTAGAAGCTGGTCTAGAAACAATCTAAGTGGAGCCATCATGCTTTTTGTTTGCTAGAAATCAATAGGTTTGATTTGGTTGAGTCGGCCTTGATTTGTGATTGCTTACCCTTCCAATTTAGGAAATAAATTCTTTTGTATGCCTGAACGTAGAAGAGACGCTCTAGGTCGATTTCTTAGTTCTAAGAATCTCGATTACCTTAATTTAGAAAGTACGATTTTCGGAAAATCCGGTTTTGAACGTCCGCCTTTTACTGAGGAGAGAATCCCTATATAGCCAGAAATGACAACTTTGAAATATTTGTTGAATCCGACTAGGACTACTCGTCCCTCATGTATCAGGTTAGCTGACACGGAAGAAAATTATGAACCTAAACCTGTGATGTTACAGATGCTCCCAATCTTTTTAGGGAAAGAAAATGAGAACCCCTATTTCCATGTTAGGGACTTTGAGGAAATTTGTAGTACCCTAAAGATTAGAAACCTTGATGATGATGCTTTGAAACTTAGGTATTCCCTTTTTCCCTGAAAGATAAAGCTAAATCGTGGTTATATAGTTTG